>CAUHTR010000083.1:0-218678 GCA_959609185.1 Schmidtea polychroa
TGACCTTGAAAATAATATTTTGAAAAATAAATGACCTTGAAAAATGGTCTCGGGAAAACTTTAATAACTTTGCCGATGTTAATGATGATGATACCTTCTATGGCTCAATTGAAAGGTCTTAGACTACGCTTCAAAATAAGCTATCGATTAATAAATTCGGATAATGGGAACGATAACTTTTGGGATGAAAAAAAGTAGGAGCCCGCCGGATCACTTAATAATATTTTGAATAATAATAATAATTTAACGTTGAAAAGATGGTGGTCATCAATTGTTAATAACTTTGTCAATATTAATGATGATGATACCTTATATGGATCACTCGAAAGGTCTTGGACCGGGCTTTAAAATGAGCTATCGTTGAATAATTATCGTTGTCGGGAACTCTGTACATTTAAATTTAAAAATATGACCTTGAAAAATTAAATGACCTTGAAAAATTAAATGACCTTGAATAAATAAATGACCTTGAAAAATAAATGACCTTGAAAAAATAAATGACCTTAAAAATATAAATGACCTTGAAAAAATAAATGACCTTGAAAATAATATTTTGAAAAATAAATGACCTTGAAAAATGGTCTCGGAAAAACGTTAATAACTTTGACAATTTTGATGATGATGATACCTGTAATAGTTCATTCGAAAGGTCTTGCACCAAGCTTCAAAATAAGCTATCAATTAATAAATTTGGATAATGGGAACGATAACTTTTGGGATGAAAAAAAGTAGGAGCCCGCCGGATCACTTAATAATTATATGACCTTGAAAATGATTTTTGGTAAAATGTTAATAACTTTGTCAATATTAATGATGATGATGCCTTTCATGACTCATTCGAAAGGTCTTGGACTGGTCTTTAAGATGAGGTATCGTCCAATAAAATCCGTTGGTGGGAACATTAATTTTTGGGATGAAAAAAAGTAGGAGCCCGCCAGATCACTTAATTAAAACAAAAAATTTAATTTAAAAATTAAATGACCTTGACCTTGACCTTTTATTTAAAAAAAAAAATTTCTCGGGGGGGGGGGAGGGGTATGTGATCTGGATGGCCCCTGATCTGGATGGCCCCAATCCTACTACTATAAAATTTAAACAAAATTGTTTTAATTAATATTTATTTTTTAAAATAAATATAAAACTATTACAACGACTACCTGATATTTATTTTCAGTTTTCTTTTAAAAATTAAAAAACAGAGAAACTGTTCCATACAAATTCTTTAAAAGGAAATCATTTTATAATATTTGTTTGAATTTATATTTATCTCTTCTTTTTTTGTGAAAAATTTCAAATTGGAGTTGTGGAATTAATTTTTTTCCCTGAAACTTTCAAACTGAATAATGTCGCTGTAAGCTGATAAAATCTTCAATAAAAAACAATCAAAAAATGTTTAATAGAAATTCTTTAATATTTAATTAATAATTTTAAAAGAAAATTTCGCCTCATAGCTGACTATGACTAAAAAATTTCTCTGATCATTTAGATAATATTTGAGGACAATAAAATTTTATTTACAAATTTTTTTTAATTACAAATCACTCAACTTAGTTGGTGAGTTTAATAAGTTGTATATTGTGAACACGGCTACAAACATAATTAACTCAATTGTTCTCAACCCGCAAAGGAATCCTAGGTTCTGTGGTTGATGGAAATTAGAATCCTACATAACCTGGCACGCTCAACCGACGAAGAGTTCCTGTCTGGCTACAGTAAAGGTTTCGTGTCAAAACTGAACGGGCTGGCTGACTGGGCGAAATATCAGCTAAAATCACGATTATAATACTCATCAACCAACCGATTGATATCATTTCAGTTTCTGCCTCGATCTGGCTGACTAACGACGCATTTGCAATCGCCTGCTTCACCCATGAATAAAAGATTTGAAATAAATTTTCGTTAATTTCTAAATCACTTTCCAATAACTGACGAAGTAAGTGATAAATTTTCCTTATACGCTTGATCAGCAATGCAAATATAGATTGTGACATTTTGTAGGGGAAAAATCTAATTTACTTTATGAAATAAAACCTGGTTTGAATTTGGCATAAACCAATTATCTGGAAAAGCTATTTTCGATATTTTTTCTCCCTCCGTGTAATATAAGTGATAACGGTAGAATTTTTTTTATTTCTGAAAAAAATGCAAATTAAATAATTGTTTTTCTTTAGTTTCTTTTTTATTGAAAGTTCTTTGCTTGTTAATTGGCGATAAATATCAACTATTGCTTCCAGTTTTTAATTTAAAAGATTTTACGTTTATTTAATTGTTATAAATAATTGTAGAATTTTAAATTTATTTTAAATATTTACTAAAAATTGTTTTTGGATTTTTAAAATTTATTTATAATTAAATTTTCCAATTTTAATAAACAAATTTTTAAAATAAAGTTAAGATTTTTATAAAACTAAAAACTCTTTTGCTTTGTATAATCATAGTTTTCGTAAATCTCTTAGCTTATTTCCCCCCATTTTTACATTCGCTAATTAAATTGAATTATGTTTTTTTATTAGATAATAACAAAAACATAAATATAAAATCACTAAAGAGAAAAAAAAATATAGATTTTAAATCTCTTATTAAAAATTATAAGAAATTTTAGAAATCATAAATTAAAAAATTTTAAAACCTTTTTTTATTAAAAATAAATTTTAAATTTAAACAAACATTTTTTATTAAATTTTAAAATTTCATACATCTTTTTAATTTTTTTTATTTTGCCTATTAGAGAAAGTGTGAAGAATTACTTTATTAAATTTGAAAATCTCAAAACTTTTATTTAAATTTTAATTAAGGTTTGTTATGTTGATATTTTTTGAGTATTTTCAAGTTCTAATGATGTAGTTCTTTATTAAATTATATGAAAGGGTTCATTTCAATATGTCTTGAAATGAAGTGGATTTTTTTATCTTTTCCAAATTTAGAAATATTTTTATATTATTTTGTTAATTAAAATAAACTTATTATATAAAACTGTTCTGATTTGACCATTGACAAATTTAAATTGACCAAGTTATCACTGTAAATTATTAATGGTAAATATATAACCATTTGTTAAATTATAAAAAATTATAAAAAATTAATTAAATAATTTAAAGAAACTACATAATCCTTTACATATATCTTTAGCTGGTTTGATGAATGAAAAAGAATTTCTGTATAAAATATGCAAACAATAATACTTTTTTCGATAATTCTACACTGAAATGGAAATTTTGTGAAAATGATGGAATATTATATTGTATTTACAAATTGCCTTCTATTATGGAAAAATATAAAGAATAGAAAGAAAATATAATTAAAAAAGTGTTTCAAAATATCAATAATTGAAGAAGTTTGACGGAATTGCTTGATATAAAAGAAAAGAAACTTATAAAGGAAGGAAATATGACCGAAACTCGAATTGATATTTTGTCTTTTGTATCTATACGTAAAAGAAATATCTTCGTAACAGTGTTAAATGATTTATTACAAGAATAACTACTACATATACTTACGAGAATACGGACGATTCAATATATCTGATGATTTGTGACGAAAATTATGGTTAATTTGTTAATTATAAAAGTTATGGCTGATTTTAGGGTTATTTTGGGATACACCAATTATTCGGGAATTTTACAAGATTTTTTAAAAAGTGACAAAAAACTCCTGTTCCAAATAATTGGCGCTTACCAATTAAGCGGGGAAATACGGTAGGTTTACAGTTGAAAAAGTTAATTCTTTTCTTCCATTTTTAGATTTGTTATTTATTTTCTATTTTTGAAATATATATCAAAAAAATACACGAGACCATTTTTCTTTTGAATAAAAATGAGAATTCAAAGGGTTTTGTAGAAATATTGAATAAGAAAACCGTTGATCGACTTTTGATTGCACTCGATGAAAACAATAATGAACCATTAAAATCTTAGGTTTTAGTTATTCCATATTTGGAAGGTCTTTAAAGTTTTTAAGTTGTCTGTCATAAAATCATTAGATAATTCCAATATATTTAAAATAGTGTCAAAATCTTTACCATCATTAAATATGCTTAGGAATATTTTTCAAACTTCAATAGGTTTATTGTCCAATCTAGTGTATAAGTTTTCATATAATGGGTGCAATGCCACATATAATGGAGAAATTTCCCGTCATCTTCACATGTGGTTTCAGAAACATAATTGATTGAAATGCGTAAGTAATATTATTGAGCATTCAAATGTGTATAGGTACAACTAACTTAAAATTCTTTTAAATTATATATAAAAACTTTAATAATAAATGGAAAAAAAATTAATATCATGCATTGGTGATTAAATCACAATCTCCCACAGTTAACATTCAATCATCATCGAATTAAATGAGATTATATAATTAACCCATAATTAATTCATAACCATTACGTCATTATTGTTTCCATATATAAC
Source organism: Schmidtea polychroa (assembly GCA_959609185.1). NCBI lineage: Eukaryota > Metazoa > Platyhelminthes > Tricladida > Dugesiidae > Schmidtea > Schmidtea polychroa. The sequence goes on from CAUHTR010000083.1 coordinate 4,410, forward strand.
TGTGAACAGATTATGATGGCAGAATGATAACTTCCCCACATTATCAACTCTCCCGAACTGATTTCAAGCAATAATTAACTATTAAGATAAATTTTCTGTATCATCAACTTCATTTGTCAAATCGGAGGAACTCGCAAGATTTCATTAGAGTTTCTTCATTGTCCTACATTATTAAAGTCTTCGCTAAATCGCATTTCTCATCAATCATGGAAATCGACATTTGAAAAAGAATCATCTAAAAATATAATGAATATTCAAACAAAGTTATAAATAATTTGGTAAATGTATTTTAAAAATTTATTAAATTAATAAAATGATCATTATATATTATAGTTGTGTTGTATGAGATCCAATAATTAAATAATAATATTTACTTTTTGTCTGGATATCCAGTTTGAATGTATATATGATTCTCCTGATCTATTATAATATTTATAGGATAAAATTTTGATTTTTATGCCAAGACTCAATTATGACCTCTAAACAGCTCAGGTTTTAAAAAAACCATTTAAACAAATTTAAAAATTGCATTAAAAGAATTTTATGAAACATTATCTTTGAAAAATATGAAAAGAAATCCAAGCTAAATTCGAAGATAAATGAAAGACATGAAATAATAAAACCTTATTTGACCAATCTTTGACATCATATATTATATAATATAAAAAATAATACTAATTAATAATAATTATCATGAACAGTCTTTACTTGAAATGTAGTGTATATATAAAATTTTAAATGAAAAAGACCTTTCCTAAAATAACAGTTTAATTTTCATAAATTTCAACCTTAATTAAAACCTAAAAAATATCAAAAACAACTGGAAAACATAATTTTCTATACAAAATTCAAATATAATAATTTACTATTAAACATGTTTTATGATAAAGCTCTAATAATCGGTCATGTGTGGTAATTTCCATGTCATGTTTACCAATTCATGAGGAAAAAACGTCATTTTCAAATGCATGAAATTGTACTGAAATGAACTAGAATATATTTTTCAAGATAAAATGACTGAATTTGCCGAGAAATGTAAAAAAACAAATTTTAAATAATATCAAACTCAAACTATTTGAAAATTATCAATTAAAACAAAAAATATTAAAAAATCAATTTTGGGAGTAATTTTTATAATAAAAGGTGACAATACTAATACTAATACTAATAATACTTATAATAATAATAATAATAATAATAATAATAATAATAATAATAATAATAATAATAATAATAATAATAATAATAATAATAATATAATAATAATAATAATAATAATAATAATATAAAACAATAAAATGATAATTTAAGCCTTTTGCTGCAAATAATGTATTTAATGAAAGAATTTTCGACTATAAGATAGTCCTTGTTATAAGATTGACAAGGACTATCTTATAGTCGAAAATTCTTTCATTAAATACATTATTTGCAACAAAAGGCTTAAATTATCATTTTATTGTTTTAAATAATAAATGCTACTACCAAGAAATCATCATTTTATACTTTAATAATAATAATAATAATAATAATAATAATAATAATAATAATAATAATAATAATAATAATAATAATAATAATAATAATAATAATAATAATAATAATAATAATAATAATAATAATAATAATAATAATAATAATAATAATATTAATAATAATAATAATAATAATAATAATAATAATAATAATAATAATAATAATAATAATAATAATAATAATAATAATAATAATAATAATAATAAGTATAAAGTGATGATTACTTGATAGCAGCATTAATTAAATTTTAAAACAATTAAATGATAATTTAAGTTTTTGCTAATAGTAATAATAATAACATATGTTGCTTCATTATGTGATTTAAAAAGATTTAAACCAATGAAAACAATATTTTTAAATAAGTTAATTTGTAAAAATATCAATTTTAAATTAATTTAAATATTTTTAAAAATTTTCATTGTCGATTTTGTCAAATTTCGGTTATTCGACCGTTTTTGAAAATCTTTAAACTAACAAGTAAAGGAAATATAAGAAAAAAGATAGAAAAACTAAGAAATGATAAGTTAAATTTCGATTTGGAATGTATCAGTATCTATTTTAGGTCAAAATATTATTATTATTATTATTAAAATAAATAAACAAGAATATATTTAGTCTAAAAATTTTTTTACAAAAGTAAGAAAAAAACCAGAAATAAAATGACAAATATCAATGGGATTATAATTTTTATTTAATTATATTTTTAAAACAAGAAATATGACTAAGAAACATAAGGTGAAAAATATTCAGAATAATATATTAACCGTAAAATAAAGAAAAGAACGAATATCTGTTACTAAGATTGAAAATGCTATTAATAATTAAATTGTATGATTTTGGATTCAATTATTAAATTGTAATTACATTATTCATTCTATGGAAATTATTATAATTAAAACCATTTTTTAGAGAACCGGGATCATTGGCATTAACGTGTCACCATTTCTAACCCAATAAGTTGAGCATACAAATGCTAACAGCTATGAAAACAAAAATCTACGAACGACCGAAACAATATTAGAATCAACATACATGGATGATTGTATGGATTCTGTCACAACAGAAACAGAAGCAAAAGATTTAAAAGAAAATATTATGAAAACATGGAAACAACATTGTTGAAAACGTTGATGAATTTGGTTTTAAGGTGAACATAACAACAAAAAGAAAATTGTCAAAATTAGGTCAAAATTCATACATATACCGATGCATCTGCAGATACATAGGGAGCAATTAGACAACAGAATTCAAACAAAGTTGAGCATTGTAAGAGCGAGATTATTTCCACAGCTTGCAGTCAGTATACCAAGATTGAAATTAATGGATGCATGTCTATGATTTAAACTAAGAAAATTAAATTATAACAAGAAAGAAAGAAATTTTTGACATACAATATGAAATTTTATTCATGGATAAAGTAACATGGGAAATTGTTCAAACCTTTTGCGACAAATCGAGGTGGATACATCCAAAGATATACAAACCCAGAAAAATGGAGATATATGGCAATAAATGGAATCCATCTGATTTAATGTATATATGAACTACTGCAGAAGATTTATTAAACACGAGGTTTTGGTGGATTGAACCAGAATCTTTGAGAGTCAGAAAATGATTGGTCGAAATTGCGATTAATTAAGATGAAAACTTCAATTGAAAATCGAAGATTTACTCATATTTGAATAATTTCTGAAGAAAGAAGAGAGTGGAATGTAAGTTGTCTAATAGTCGGAACTTATTCAAGTTGGAAAAAGTAAATGCGAGTTAAAAGTTGGGTTGCTTACCTAAATACAGTAGTGATTCATGAAAATAGACAGTACTAAGCTGGAATCAATTATATGTTCAGCAATCTAAGTTAAAAAATTTGGATTAACAGAACGCGACAATTTTTCGAACTGTTAAAGAAGGAAACCAAAGGGAATAAGCTATCTACAGTAGTCTCTCGCTTAATTGCGCAAATTGAAACAGGCACTGCAGTGCGCAATTAACTAGGAGTGCGCAAATAAGAAAAAAATATGAAAAATATAAGCAAATTTAATTATTAACTATATAAACATATCTTTAATAAAAGTTTTATTATGAACATCAGAAAAAGTCACGAATTGTAGGCTGATATGCATTCTGCTGCTTTTCGCGTTTAATTTTCATAATTACTGACCGTATGTTTGATGAAAATTGTTCGGGGCTATTCATTAATTTATCATTTTCGTCTTTTAAAATTGCTTTAGCTTTTTGGCATTTTAATTGCTTGCCAATATCTATTAGAGATAAATGTATAAACTCAAAACCTAAGAAGTCTATACAATCGTCTATTTCAATAGTATAAGCTTCTTCTTCATCGCAATTGTTATCCATAGCAACTACATTATCGTTAGCTTTTTCAAGCGACAAACAATCTTCAATTTCTTCCTTGATTGCTTCAATATATATTAGAGAGTCTTCAGAGTCAATTGATTCAAAATTGCTTATATCTTCTGAACTAATCATCTTCCCAATTCCACTAATTTCCTTCAGCAGCAAGAGCATATTAAAAGATTCTAAGTTAGTATCCTCAGAGCATTCTTCAAAGTCAAGGGAACTGGATTTCTGAAATATTTCTGCTTTGTCGAAACAATTTTTTAGTGATGAAGGTTGAATCGATTTCCAAGCCAATTCAACATACTTAGCAGCGTCAAGAAGATGTGCAGGTTTCCCGTATTCAACTCCAGCTGCACCTCTCTTGCACAAAAGACTACTTTCTTTCAGACATTCTTTTGTATTTTCATCGAGACTGTAATATGACAATATGTCTGAAAGATATAGATATTTATATCGCTTTTTGAGAGCGGCAATAATCCCCATATCACAAGGTTGCTTCCAACTTGTGCAATTTGGAGGGAAGAAAACAACTTTTACAAGATTTCGCTCAAACGCCTCAAAATGTCCCGGAGAATTGTCTAATAATAAAAGCACAGGCAAACCAGTTTTTTGTTTAACTGCAGTATAAAATACTTCATTGAACCATTTCCAACATATAGAGACATCCATCCATGCATTTTTCTGACAAAAATAAGGTATAGCCATGTTCTACCAACTATACAAGCTGGTCGTGCAGCTTTTCCAATCATAGTACAGAGGATTTTATGAGATCCTGTTGCGTTAGAGCAAACAACTAAAGTAACTCTTTCTTTTGATTTTTTTTTCCTCTTGTAGTTTCTAAACTTTCTGTAGGCATTAACAGGGAATATCTAGGTAGCAAGCGAAAGAAAAGTCCAGTTTCGTCCATATTATAAACAATCTCGGGTCTGTAGATTTTATTAACTGAGTATAGATCCTCAAGTTGTTGAAGAAGAACAGGATCGTCCTTGTCAACTTCAGCTCCTTCTCCAAAAAGATGCATTGATGTTAAGCCTCGACGACGACGAAAGTTTGCTAGCCATTGCCATGAAGCTTTAAAGTCTTCTTCTTTTATATTTAAGTTTTTCGCTATTTCTTTTGCTTTCATAATTGCTAACGATGGAGGCACTTCAATCTTCGAACGACGCAATGCATCTATCCAAATATAAAGCTCATTTTCTATTGCCTCAAATTTTCCAGAAGATGATCGAAACACGTTTTTCCTAGCTTCTTCAGTCATAAGTAAACTTCTTTTTTCTATTGCATTTCGATTATTCCAGAGAGATCGAATTGAATTTTCAGTAACATTATATTCTCTTGCAATCGCTCGTTTACTTGGCGCATCACGTTTTGTAAGCTTAGCTATTATTTCGATTCTCTGATCTTCTGATAATCTTTTTCCTTTGCCTTTAGGCATCAGGAAGAGAAGAATTTATAAATGACGACTAAACTTAAAATTTTTATTATGAATGTTTTTTACAGAGAATTGAATGATTAATCGTTAAAACTAATAATTTTTCTGTTTAAAATAAGATTTATCATTTACTGTTAATGACTATTAATATTTTTTCTGAAAAAAATCAAAGCAACCTCTGATTATTGCAAAAATGTATAAAGTTATTTATCTATTTATCCTGATATATCGTTTCCTCAAAATATTAATGATAAAAACTAGTTATTAACTATTTGTTAAGAAAAAATTAGTGTTACAGTTTTTGATAGAATTACACTTTAAACAAAAAACTCAGTAAAAATTGAAACACAAATATTTTGAGCCTAAATGCGCAATTAACCGGGATGCGCAACTAATTGGGTGCGCAATTAAGCGGGAGACTACTGTAATGGCACCAATTTACAGTTAGATTTCAAGGACCTTTTCTCACAATAAAGGGAAGAAGGAATGTGATTGAGACGCAGTATCTTTGTTTGTTTCCGTGTTTACAATGCTAAGCAGTGCATATAGAAATGGCTCATGGGTTAGATTTATGATTAGAAGAGGTCAACCAGAGTCGATAATTTGTGATAATGGGACGATGAACAAAAAAATTATTTCTAACTCCACTATATTTGGTTTTATAATTCAATTTTATATACATATTCCAAGGTAATCTATTAGTGGTACAAATATATTACTAACTAATATATTATAAAATTCATTCAAACATAATAAATAACAAACATTTTATAATTAGATTTATTAAACAAAATAGTGTTTTATCACAAATTATCTTCGTAGATTATTTCCATTTTTTATCGCAATAGTGTTCATATGCTTTAGTAGGACCATAGAATATTTGGTTTGAAAAAAATCTTTAAGGGGAGGGGGTTTAACATTTTTTTTCAAATATTTGTTTTAAATTTAATCTTCAATTTTTTTTCTAGTTAAAAGCATAAAAATAAATTTTTAATGAAAAAATTCTAAATATTTTTTTCAATAAAAACATTAAATTTCATTTTTTAATGAAAGGTTCAGGTAATTTTTACAAATCTTAAAATTTACAATAAAAAAACCAAAATTCTCTATTAAAATTAAATACACATGCTTTTGTCATTTGGAAACTTTTACAGTTGAAAACGGAGTACAAAAATATCATTCGATCATATTCTTCTATAAAAAAATATTATATGACCAAATTTCTCTATTAAAATAAATTACACGTGTTTATAATGAAACCACAAAATCATGTACAAGAAGAATGAGAACAAAATTTATTTATGTTACCTTAATTTTTCTATTCAAATATTTCTCATTCAAAATAATTAGTCATCTTTTTACTGAGATCACATAAATAAATGATGAAGAATAAAGTTCATTATTGATTTTGTGTTATTTCTTTATGTGATTTAAGCAGTATTTTTTATGTGTTTGTTCTTAGTTGTTATTATCTAGTTATTGGTTGTAAATACTTAGTAGTTAGTAATTGGTTGCTAGTACTTTGTTGTTGGTACCAGGTTGACTGTATTTTGTTTTTTGTAACCAGATGTTGGTTCCTTGTTGTTAGAATTTGGTTGTTGGTTGAATTATTACTATTATTATTATTAATATTCATTCACCGTTGATATATATATATATATATATATATATATATATATATATATATATATACTAGTGTTGAGGAATATTACTCTTTTTAATTTTATTTTGACTTTGATTTGAAAAATTGGGTTTTTCGAAAATTTTATCTAATATTTTGAGTTGTTTAAATTTGTTATTTCTTGAAATTGTAATTTGTGAAAATTTTGAAAGTTTTTTGAATTTTAGTTTAATTTTGCTGATTATAAAGTTTTGAAATTTCTCAGTCTTTATTATTTTCATAAATTGGATTTTGATTATTTTTTAATACGGGGAACAATGGATAAAATAATTATAAGCAATGTTGAAGTTCTGGAAGATTGAGCCAAATTTTTTAAAATTTAAATTTAAAGTTAAATTCGAATGTCTTGAAAACTTAGAAGAAGATTTGGAATGGAAGTTAATTTATATCATCAGCGCCTCTAATGCAGATTTAGATCAAGTCTTTGATTCAGTAATAGTTGGATCAATTCCTGTTGGTCGTCATGATTTTGTTCTTGATATTAATGCTCCAGATCCAGATAATTCCCTCTTGATGATAGTGTCGGTGTAACTGTGGTTTTACTGGAAACATTTCATAAAGATCAACAATTAGTTCGAATCGATTATTTTATCAGCAAGGAATATGAAAAAGAAGAAATGAATTTTGTTCATTCAGTAGAAACCTTTACTTTTACCGAAACAACTAGCTTACCAGTCGCGCGTTGCTGCGATCTCAAAAGAACAGAAATTCAAGTACACAAAAATTAAAACAACAAATGGAAATTTATTTATTCATTTTAATACAATTTATTTATTTATTCGAGTACTTTCGGATATACAATATTTTTTGTTTTTTCGCCTGGTGTGTATACAAAAAAATCAGAAGGCTTTCCCACGCGTGATATGGCCACATACAGTTATCCATCTGAGAAGCACGGATTCTCCATATCTATTTCACATAGTTGCAGCGATTATCCTTGTGCTTTATTTATAGTCATTGCCAAAGAGAGTTGGACAGGAAACTATAAACGTTTAAATTCAAATGGCATATCTGTTGGGACCATTGGAATACATAACTTTAGTTAAACACATGTCAAATTTAATTGGTTGGCAAAGTATATTTAATTGCGGTGGAGGTTAAAGGGGTAAGCTAGCGGTGAAAATTATCGATGAGGTACGAGTCATGGTGGTACAGTTGGAAACAAGATGAAACGTAATAATGAGGCTTAGTTTATTGTTTAAACTGATGGTTTTTTAGAAGTTGAGAAATATAATGATATTATCTAATTTTTCGGAAAATATTTTCAATAAATCTTTTATTAAATGTCATAATAATAATTATAATTATAAATATAATATACACCAAATTTCAATTGATATTTTCCGAAAAATATGATTGTAACGAAAAATACTTTTAAAAAGAATTTGCGACCATTGAATATTTTAATTTCAATTACGTTTTGTATCCGATATGAAAAAAAAGTATGATTTGAATTTGTGGTATTTCACAATTTTTCCAAAAAAATAGTAGCTGTCATGTTTCTCCATCGAAATGACAATGAAAGGATGCAGCAGCATTGTTAGTTTGATGTTCGACTGCGAGAAAATGATGAAAGAAATTGCTATATTTCTTTTTATCTTTTTCTAATGATGATTTATTTAGTAAATAAACTTTGATAAATTATTCACTAGACAAACTATGCCCGATCACAATTATAAATGCATTTCTCCTTTTTAAAGTCTTTTAAAATAATCTCACAAATCAGACATCAAACGCTGTAAAATTGTTGGGCTATTATCATTAAATAGAAACACTTTTCATTCAAATATTTTTGATAGTAAAAATTTGAAAAAATTTGGAGATTTTAACACTCTTTGAATTCATATGAGTCAGTTGAAGGGGGGGGTAGTTGAAAGTAAAATAAAAGTGTACACCTGAATATACATAACTAACAAGGCATTTTGATACAAAATATAAGATAACTTTAAACAGATTTGTATTATTTACATCCTAAACCTACAAACAGATATTTCATACCCTTATTTTTCATACCCACAAAACTTGCCATAACATGACCTTCCATGTTTATATTCTTAGTGTTTATCTTGATAAGTTAATGAGAATTTGCCTTTTATGTCTTCATGTGAATAAAAATACGTTAATACCGCCGTTATTTTCACTATAAATGTATAGATGGAATTCAATGCAAAATTGAAAAGAATAACAGCTTGTAGTAAACAAGTCTGGAAAAAAATAAGTAAAAATTAATATTTAATGAGCTAAGACGACAAATTGTGTATGAAATGTTGGCTGAACAAAAGTAAAATTTATCAAAGAAAATTAATAAAACTTATATATATATATATATAGCAATAGAATTTTAAATGAATCAAATTGGCTCAGTCCGTAAATCTAGTGCTAACCAGTCACATTAAGTAAAAATACTGATTTACCATTCAGATTTAATCCTAAAATAAGATCTGTTTTCATTTACAATTTAATTTATGTGAATTTATTGTTTCACTATTGATTAATGTTTTATATTCAACACAAATTATCCGCAGTCATTTTCATGTGATTGATTTCTAGTGAAAAAAGAAATAAAGATAAAGGAAATTGTAAATGAAAATAAATTAACAAGAAAGGCATAAATGATTTTACTAACTATTTCCTTGTCATATATACTATTTTTATAATAATTATTATTGTAAACAATTAGGATTCCTAAGATGTATACCGGTTTTTACTTCTAAAATGAAAAAGAAATAATGAGTTGACATGATGAACAGAAATCGTTCTGCATAATTTAAGTTTCATTTATCAATAGAAAATTGAAATTCATCAGGAAACCATTTAATTGAATTTCAAAATTAATTGGAATAAAATGGATAATATCAGCAGTTTATTTACTGAATTTCATCACTTCATCTCCATAATCTAAATTTTCATTTAAAAGATTCAGAGAGTATTAACCGCATGTGTGACAATTTTTTATTTCAAGTTTATTTATATTCTTGTACAGTAAAACAACAAAAATAAATTAAATAAATATATCATAATAATAATAATAATAATAATAATAATAATAATATAAATAATTTAACTATGAAATATTAACAAAAGTAGTAATAATTTATTATTATTGTCATGGTAAATTTTCATCGAGTAAACAAAAAATTAGGCTTTCTTAAATAAATGACAATGGATTAAAACAAATAATTAGAAAAAAATAAAAAACAAATGCAAACTAAAAAAATTGTCAATCGAATAATACTAATAAAACAAGCATTAATGACATGATGAACTGTGTTTATTTACACTAATTTATAATGTTTAACTTAAGGCAGCTTGAGCAAAGAAGCATTAAATCAACATAAAATAGTTTCCTTTTTTCCATAATTGAAAAATGGAGCAAATTAAAAATCATACGTAATGATAAAAAGAATTATTAAATTGCAATATCAAAACAGAATATTTTATATCCGTAAAATAATTTCCAGTGAAAATTAATTGACAATTCATGTCTCCTAATAGGTTGTGACGAATCTGTGAATGCTGCCTGACGATTTAAGAATTAATTTAGATTTTTAATTCATCTTAAATTTTAATTCAATTAGACTGAAATATTGTCAGAAAATAACATTTCAATCACCTGTATGAATTTTAGAATTCTTTATTATTATTATTATTATTATTATTATTATTATTATTATTATTATTATTATTATTATTATTATTATTATTATTATTATTATTATTATTATTATTATTATTATTATGATGATGATAAATGAGATCCATTAGTATATAAAATTGTTGGAGTTTATTTAAATTTTTTATTTTTGGTTAAGAATAAATGTTAATGAAACAGAAATGAAGAGGATTTTATTTGGATAGAACACGAAATCAAATATCAAGAGACAAATTTATAGGAAATCTACTTCAAAGCGAAATTTTCGAAACCTGACATTAGCGAGAAATCCTCTCACTGTGTGACTGTTGGGTCACAGTATTTGTCGAATTAATACTTTAAATACAGTTTCACAGTTGCTATATCTTAGATATTTAATTTTAACACGTGTTTTGAACGTTGAAATATTTTTACTAATAAAACATTAATAGGCCAAACAGAATAAAAATCTGTTTCTGTTGAAACGTTAGACTTGAGAAGATTTCTTTCTCTTATTTTAAAATACATATTGTCCTAAACAAGTTGTTTCTGTAAATGATAAAACAAATACTTAGAAGACATTATAAACCTAGGGCTAAATCTATAATTGAAAATGGAGTATATGGAGAATATTCATTTAAGACCCACCTAACTGTTTTATTTTCATCCTTTTATAACTATTTGGTTTTGAGATAAATTTCGTTGAACATCCTGTTATTTTTAACACTTCCAAAACTTACTGTGGGAATTTCATGTTTCATAGACAATAAAATCTACCTATAAAAGTAATAAAAATTATGAATTTTTAGAAAAATGAATAATAAATAAATAATTTCACTAAATGTTAATTTTCATTATTATTTTCATTTATTTAAAATATTAGTTAATTAAAAATATTTTTAAATTATAAAATTCATTGGTTTGGAAAGCTGTAAAACTTGCAAAAACATGAAATCCAAAATAAATATAATCAGAAAACGTAATTACAAAATAGGTAAATTATCCAATTTTTTTAATCAGAATTTCGATTTAGTATTATAAAACTTATTTCCAGGAGACATGCATTCCTTATTGCAGCAATTAAGGTAAAAAGAAATGAGATTGAGACTCTTAGGAAATCATTGAGTTGAGAGTCGAGAGCTTAGTTACATGTGAAAGAAATAAAATGGCTCCATGCTTCCTATCTGCATGACAAATTCATTAATTATTTTTTTTGTTTTTTAGGTTGAACGGTATTATTAATCCGGAGCAGTGCATTATTAGACTTTAATATATCGAGTTATAGCTAGTCGATATTCGTTATTTTCTTCAGCTTTTTCAAAAAATTAATTTTTTCAGTATTTTAAACATAAAATGTTTTTTAAATCAGATTAAAATCATTTATTATAGACATGAACATTTTTTGATTTGCTGTAAAATTCTTTAAATTCTTCCAAAATTTTATGATAATAATTTAACTGATTAATTAAGAATTATAATAATTTATTTTTTCAATATTTAATATTATTATTAATAATAATAATAATAATAATTATAATTATAATAATAATAATAATAATAATAATAATAATAATAATAATAATAATAATTATAATAATAATAATAATAATAATAAATATAATAATAATAATAATATTAACAATAATAAGTAAATACAATATATATAATTCAATATGAATAATAATAATTATTTTAAATAAAGCTAATATGAATCTGTGATCCTTATCTATTAATCAAATTGACATCTTACATTATTCTCATAGAAATTATCAGGTTAAAAACGATTTGGGAACAAGGATGAATAAAAATAATTATGATCACCTAGAAAGTTTGGAAGAAATTCTAAAATTGACACCAAAATTACTAAAGATGATGAGAACTAAATTTAGACCCAAAAATATTTTTTTCAAATAGAAGAAAAATCTTTACAGATGCTTGAAATATTTAGAAACCGTACAAGCCGAAAATCAAAGAACTTTAAATAGGGAAAACAAATAAGATCCAAGTTTAAAACTCAGGAATGACTTTTAAAATTCTGCTGTCTGAAATTTCAAGATCGTAAAATAAAATTTTTGTTGCCACCAAAATGGTCATATAAAACATAATTACCCGTCGCTAAAATTATTTTATTTGCTAAAAATGTAATAAAAGTGTTATAAATTTATTCGGAAAAGTTTTTATTGAACTCGACTGCATAAATTATAATAGGAGAAATATAAAATTGTGAGCAAATACCAATTGTGCAAGGATCAAAGTGCAAGTCCTCATGCTCTGCAACAAAATATTACAGTTACTAATCTTTTCGAAATTTTTAAAGTACTTGTAACTATCATGAAATTGAAAAAAATATATTTTCGGAATTATCGATGTTTAATAAAAATATAATAAATCAACAGTGAAAGGGTTTTAAAAATGATATGGTCTCCCTGACTTACTAAATTTAAACAAAAGGAGTTTTATGGATTGAGAAATTGATGCTTATAAGTTCTTTAAAACAAAACATTCAGAAATCACATAATAGGCTCCAGGGAATGTCAGGAAAACAATATTCAAATATAATAAATTCCAAAACCTTCTATAGTTATTTCAGTGGCAACTAGCATAATGGTGACAATAATCAGTACGCAAAACCATAAACTCACTTTAATACTTTAAATGACAAACCTTTGAAAACGCATTGCAGATTTATAGTCAAAACATCACGACCTTAATTAGAAAATTTGAAAGAACATGAAGCGTAGGTGATATTCCAAGATCAAGTAGATTCGTTTGAGGAACAAGTGTAGAAAAGTCTGCTGAACTGAGTAAATAATTGTTGAGCACTAATTAAAAATCCAGTAGACGTATTTCTTGGAAGTCCAGCATCCAATGTTAAAAGAATCCTAAAGAAGCTTAAGATGAAACTTTACCTCATCAGATCTAACACCCCATGACCTGATGTATTGAACCATAAACAATTTATAATTAAAACAAGCAATTTCTAACAAATTTCCTGTAATTAAAGTGAAAACACGTCAAAAGGTTTTTAGAAGCGCTACAGATAAATTTCAGAATTGTATTGAACACAAAGGAAGACATTTTTGAAGATGTTAATTAAATTTTCAATCACTGCAATTTATTTTCATTAAATAATTTAATAATAACTATTAAACTAATTATTAAAAATTTAGTATTCTTTTATTTTGAGTTTTACAATAAATTCAATTTCCAATTCTGAAAAAAAGTTTTGGTTTGATTTATTTTATTTATTTCAACCAATGAGATGAAAGAAAATGAAAATAAAAAAGATTCTCAAAATGACTTTGAAAATTGAAATAAGTAAATTCCAAAAAATTAATAAGGATTATTTTTTGTCGAAAACCTTTTCATTTTTTTCAATATATACTTTACAGCAAAATTATCATTTAATGATTTAATTGTTTAATATTTAATTAATGCTGCTACCAAGAAATCAATACCTTATACTATTAAAGTTATTGGGATTATTTCATTAAAACAAAAAAAAATTATTGAATAATTATTCTAGTCAGTTTTGATTTGTTTCATTAATGAAATAAAATGATCAAATAATCATTGACAAATAATAACATAAATTTAACAATAAATTAACATGCAAATGAAATTGAAATTGAATCTGCGTAACAAATACAAATGGTAACAACTGATCAGACGAGTGGATCACGAATTATTATTAAATCAGAAATAAAATAGCAGATCTCAAATGCCAAAAATTCGACTGCGATTGGAATAAGAAATGATTAATGAAGTAAAGGAAAAATTATAATTGTGACAATTATTAATCCCTGCCAAACAGAGATGCTTCCATTCTGTCCTATATGTTCGATTATATTCATTTAATATTTTCTCTCGGGCATTTCAGCATTTATATCCTATTTATAAATAGGAGATTTTGTTATTTTGATTCTTTTTGTTTTAAATTGAATCGACGCTGTGGAGAATTCTGATTAGAATTCGATTCCCTAATCTTTCATTTCATTTTATACCTTTCCATTTTTCATTTTAATCATAAAAATTAGTCAATTAGAAAACAAATTAAAATTGTGAAATAAATTTCCCTCAATCGAGATTTTGAAATTCTTTTTGCTTTCCGTTTAATTCATGTTGGCATAATTTAAATTTATATTTATTTTTTGTTTTTTCATTGAACCTTCAAAATAATTCAAAGATTTATTTTTTCATAGTTTTCTAGAAATAGTTACAAGAAATACATTAAAATCATTACATTAAAATATTTACCATTAGATATATTTTGCAAATAGATTCCTTGACCCTTAACCCTTAGGTAAGGTGACCAGATTTTTATTTTTGAGTAAATTTGGTTTAGTAGATTGTTGTCATTTTTTAAAATATTGTAAAAATTTTATTTTTATATTTCTTTCTAATATTTCTTTTAAGATTAGGGTCAGTTATATACTTTTTTGTTATCAAAATAACTTCGAAGACTACGAGTATTTTAAGCTAAGTTTAAAAAAATTAATGTATTTATGAAATATATAAATAAATTACTTACCTTAATTTTCTATGGTAAGTAGCAGATTTGTAATATTTATTTGTTTAATTAGCTTCCTAGCACGCAGTACGAACACGAAGTGTATCATCTGAGAAACAAATACAATGTAACTGGGTAAGAAAATCAATATGTTAGTCTTAGTAGTCCGTAGGATTCTTAGAATGCAAAACAATGATTTTCATAAATATAAAATTTAACTTAATTCTAAAAGTCGGGACTTTTGAAAAACGTTGCGGAACGCGGGATAAATCGTGAAAAATCGAGACTGTCCCGCCAAAAGCGGGAGTCTGGTCAACTTACCCTTAGGTGATGATTTACTAAAAAGGATATTGACAAGAATTGTAATTTTTGTTTTTTGAACCATTTAAAATCCAACTCAAATATAATTTCACAGTTTTGGTCAATTTAAACAATTTTTAAGTTGATGACCAAGAAATATTCAACTCCAAAAGATAAATTGGTAATGTGCTTATTTATTTATTTAAAAAAATATTATGATTTTCATTTAAAATATTAATTATTAATCAAAATTACTGGTAAACAACGAAAAGAAAAATTATTTTTCTAATTACAAAATAATGATATGTAATCTGAAACACAAAATAACTATTGTTTAGATTATTCCAAAACACAATCTCTTTAGTGTTTTTATTTGCTCACACAAAAGAAAAAAAATTATTTGATTTTAGGAATTACCTTTAATCCTTTCTTGGTTATAATAAGAAAAAACATTAAAGGGGAAGAAGACTGTACTAAAATACAGTTAGACAGTATATATTACATGTGTCTACAGAATATGTATTGTTGGGATAAATAATAAACAATAAGATAGTCTGAGGACCCAGACAATCAAGATTATTCAATCAACATATAGATATACATTAATTATACGGGTTTATATAACATAATATTGAGAGCAAGGTATTCAAATATTCAATTACAATTACATTAAACATGTATTGATGATTAAAACTGATTTAACTGTTTTCTCAATAAGGTAGTTTTTTGTGATTAATATATTATAAAATATTAATATATTATAAATTGTTTTAATATTATAAACTGATCTTTGACATAATAATAATAATAATAATAATAATAATAATAATAATAATAATAATAATAATAATAATAATAATAATAATAATAATAATAATAATAATAATAATAATAATAATAATAATAATAATAATAATAATAATAATAATAATAATAATAATAATAATAATAATAATAATAATAATAATAATAATAATCATAATAATAATAATAATAATAATAATAATAAAATTTATTAAAAAGCTTGAAGACTATGAATCATTAAATATATCAATGTTTTTGATATTCACGAATTTTAGGCACTGCCTTTTTCAAGTGAATTTGATCATTATTTAAATATACAACTTATTAGGGAAAAATAAATTTATAAAATATAAATTTAAATATTTCACTTGAAAAATGGAGGTCCGAAAATTCGTGAATATCAAAAACCTCTATATATCTAATGATTCTTAGTCTTCAGGCTTTTAATATATACAATGGAAAGAAATCAGTGGTGAAATTGGAAAAAGGTCTTATAATAATAATAAAATTAATATTGGGTAATTTAATATTATTAGTAAAATTTTCAAATTTTGCACAAAATATTTCATAGTCGTAAAAAGAGTGAAGTTAATTGATAATTTACCTTTTCTTTAAATTAATTTTTAATAAAATTATTGACTAACTATTTAAACAATATCTTTTTGAAATAAAAGTCAAAATAAATTAAATTAATTACAAATAATTATTAATTCATACTTTATAAACCAAAACAATAATATTGAATTATTTTTCCAAATAAATACTTTTCATTGCGCTGCTACTTTAAGAACTACATATTATTAATAATTTTTAATTTGATTAATAAAATTTTATAGGAAAGAAACTGTTAAAAATAAAATAAAATGTATTTAACCTGTAATTAAAACAATATATAATATAATATTTAATTAATTGAAATATATATTGGGTAATTTCAATTTTGCTGTCAGAAATGAATGTCTGAGAAATATTGCACTTAATCGTCATAACTATATGTTTATTGTCATCAGTTTATTCTTTTATTGCAATTGGAAATATTTTATTACCAATGTTACCATTTGAAATTTTAATAAAAAGTCAATCAGTTGATAAAAGAAAATATTTGATTAGCGAGAAAGAAATACAGAGAAAATAGGAGAACGTTTCGTTATAGATAAATTAGAGTGAAAAGTTAACAACAGGAATATTATAATTATTATTTTTCTAGATTTTCTGTATTGTTATCAGTGATGTACTTGTCGTATTTGTTAGATAATGAATTGGATCATTTATTATTTATATGGAGTGAAGAATTAATACACTTGTAGATCAATGCTAATCAAGGAACCTTTCAATAGACATTTTATATCTATTGTTTTTCCGTGACCTATCTGACTCGGTTATGATTAGTAGTCAACTCGAATTCGCACTGAAAACAGTAATTAATTAAACAACAAATACAATACGTTTTTATTTGTTTAAATAATTTTAAAAAAAATATTTTAGCTTATTAAAAATGAAGAGAGATCAAATTAATTTTTCTGTTATTATTATAATTATTATTATTATTATTATTATTATTATTATTATTATTATTATTATTATTATTATTATTATTATTATTATTATTATTATTATTATTATTATTATTATTATTATTATTATTATTATTATTATTATTATTATTATTATTATTAATATTATTATTATTAATATTATTATTATTATTATTATTATTACTATTATTATTATTATTATTATTATTATTATTATTATTATTATTATTATTATTATTATTATTATTATTATTATTATTATTATTATTATTATTATTATTATTAATATTATTATTAATATTATTATTATTATTATTATTATTATTATTATTATTATTATTACTATTAAAATATTATTCAAATCAAGAAATAAGTAAGCTGTTTTTGCATTTTTTTATTCGTAAAATGAAATATTTCAATCTAAAATTATTCCTGTCCAACCCAATACGAAATTTAGCAAGTATGTTTTTCTCTGAACATTATATATCAATATATAAATCCAAACAAAATTAAACTCAAAATGAAATTTTATTTTCCGATATTTGAATCTGAATAAATTTACACATCTTTAAATATTTATTGTTTTTAAATTAGCTAAATTTTGGCAATTGGACATAAAGTCTGTCTCTGACTGATTCAGGTAAATTTAAAAATAACTTGTACCAAAAGGGATTATTTATAAAAATATAATTCAATTAAATAACTATGAATTATTTTATCGTAATTTATTTGAGTTAGATTTTTATAAATTATCCGCTATCTACAAGTTATTTTAAAGTTAAGATAATAATAATAATTATCAGTTTTATTATTATTATTATTATTAAGATAGGATTTAAAGATAAAAAATTGACAAATTTATTGAAATATTTAAATTGTATTGTATAACTATTGGAGGCTTTTGAAATATTTTATTAGGCTTATAGAAGCTAATTATAGAAACTTTAAAAAATTTAAAGGTTTTAGTTTTTTTCATTTTGAATTTTAAATGATATTTACTTTATTTTAATTTTAATTTTAATTTCAATTTTAATTTAAAGTAAAATTTTTAAAAAATCCAGAAAAGAAAGTATATCATTATATTATATTATAGTTATAACCAATGAAAATTGAGAAAAAGGAAATAAAAGAAAGATAGAAATGTATTTTCGGGAACGAGATTGCTAAATTCCAGGAGATTAACAAGGACTATCTTATAGTCGAAAAATATTTTCTTTAAATAAATTCACAGAAAAAAGCTTAAATTATTGTTTTATTATTATTATTATTATTATTATTATTATTATTATTATTATTAAAATTATTATTATTATTATTATTATTATTATTATTATTATTATTATTATTATTATTATTATTATTATTATTATTATTATTATTATTATTATTATTATAAATTATTTTTATTTTTATTATAGTTATCATTATTATTATTATTATTATTATTATTATTATTATTATTATTATTATTATTATTATTATTATTATTATTATTATTATTATTATTATTATTATTATTATTATTATTATTATTATTATTATTAAGTATAAAATGATGATTGCTTGGTAGCAGCATTTATTATTTAAAACAATAAAATGAATATTTAAGCCTTTGCTGCAAATAATGTATTTAATGAAAGAATTTTCGACTATACGATAGTCCTTGTCAATATCGTTCAGTCGAAAATTCTTTCATTAAATACATTATTTGCAGCAAAAGGCTTAAATATTCATTTTATTGTATTATTATTATTATTATTTTTCTAAATACGATTTTATTTTAAGAATAATTTTAGAATTTACTTTAGACCTTGAAGTTAATTAACTTTTAGATTTTTTTAAAGAAAAAATTGCATGTTTTATCCAGATGTTTAGTGCTTCAAATCAACAATTGCAAATCATTTATTGATTTTCTCCCGGTGCCACAAGGGAATAGTTGATGAATTCTCACTCAATATTGATTGTGAATAGATTTGATTATTGATGAATAAACAAGCAACACAAATATTTTGCGTTGTTTGAATTAATAAAAAATTATCTTTTTGGCAAATCACACATAAAATACAAAATAAATCGTTTTTGGTTCTTTTGAAAATTTTCTTTTTATTAAATATTGAAATAACTTTTTTGTTTTAATCTAGATTTAATATTTTATCTAATTTTTTTTAATAGTTGTAAATAAACGTTTTATCATTATTTTAATTTTATTATCCTTCACACTAAATATTTATATTCGAATTACAATCGCCATAAAATTGCCCAACAAAATACACATTTTCCATGAAAATTGATATTTTACAATATTTATTTATTAAGACATTAAATAAAATGTAAATTTTTAAAACTTTACAAAATTCGTGAAACTTTCATTATTGTGTTTATTTTATCAGCATATTTGTAGTACCGTCTTTCAAGATCCAATTCATGATAATTTGAGAGAATTAATCGTGTTGACGAAATCTTTATATTTAATGATGATTTATTATCCTTTATTACATTTTGAAATTTTAAAAGTTTTCGTTAAAAACATATTTTCCCACATAATATGTGCCCTTGAATCAAGTACGGAGAATGCTTTAAACTATTTGGTAAACTGATTTAATTTTTTACATCCTTTTTTATTTTAACTTAACACTGACCACCTAATCCTTAGCTATCTTCCTAATTACAAAAGTGACTTGATTCGACAGAATTATCACACCGATACTAACATGAAATAATAAAACAAATAATAATTTATACAAAAATTACCTAACTGTCCTAGGGAATTGCATTTTTCTGATTTGTTTTTTTAAAGTTTCACTGAATAATTTATTAAAAATAATGAAAGACTTCAATTTGATTTAAAGAGCTTTTAAAGGAACGGTTTATTTCTTCGTTTGGTTTCTAAAATTTTAACAAATTATAATAAATTCTTTGGAATCTTTAAGAATTCATATGTTTTAGTTGAAATTTGCATTTGATTGAATAATTTTCTATCTATATTATAGTCAAAAGACAATAATTTTGATGAAATTCTACGATAATCTAAACTAATGTTACTCAACCCAAAACTTACTAATGAAATGAAATTAAAATATCCAACTTTTTCACAGGGGTTGATATTAATATTCATAAAAATACTAAAATACAAATGTAAATAATGATCAATGTGTACTGCTGCATTACTACTTATTTAAATTTAGTAAATGCAATAAAATGAATTTGTGAGTCTGATATAAAGCAATACTACCGTATATACTCGCGTATAAGTCGAGAAATTTACGTCAAAATTTCAAGTCAAAATAGCCACTTCGACTTATACGCAGGTCAAAAAACGTACAAATTAATTTTTAATAAAATCATTAAACCTTTTTTTTTATTTTTATTACTTCGACTTATACGCGGGTTTCCAATTTAGGACTTAAAAACCTCCTAAAATTTACTCGACTTATACGCGAGTATATACAGTATATGGCTTCAAATTGCTTTACAAAGATAAGATCTAGATTATTAAAATTTACAAGGAGCAATTTCAATACTGTTACTGACGGGCACTAGTTGAGAAGCAGTGGTCTAAACTTCATTTTGTTTATAATAATTAATGATTTAGGGGTCTTTTTGTATAAACATTATATAACCAGAGGCTTCATTTTCAGTAAACTCTTTCGTTAATGAATCGAAGTGATTATTAATTGAAGTGAAATTTTCGTATTTTTAAGTTCTACTGTAAGAATTCACTTAAACAATCTTCAAACTATTTCATATTTTTGATATTCAAATTAAATCAAAGGCTCTTCAAAATAAGTTACGAAAATAATTGCTATATTACCTTCATGTCAAATAGACTTTTAAGCATCTTAACAATATTTCCACAACGAAAACCGTCAACATCTTTTAATGAATTGCATATAGAAACATATCTTTCCATTACCACAAAAACCTCCATTAATAGACAAAAATGCTAAAGAAATTAGAAAAGGTTTTGGAAATTATTAAGTATGGAAAATATGAAATTTATTATAATTTGAAAATTCTAGAAATAATTATATTCGTTTCCCGCAAATATTCAGATGATAAAAACTTTATCAATAAATTCTTTTCAACTTTGATCTCTTTTTATTTTTCATTTCATTCATCTGATTTTTGTTGAGACTACGGGATAATGTTTTAATGTATTATTTGTTTAAAACAATATTTGAAAATTGTATTAACAAACATTTCAGATTATAATATTCTTTTTTATATTGCAATTAAAAGTATTAATTTATTCATTCGATCCCTTCATTCCTTTTTTTTCTATTGCTTTAATTTCTATTATGAATTTATTTTACTTCATTTGCAATGTATTTGCTAACTGATTTGTTGATATTTCACCAAATTTATTATAAATTGAATGAGCAAAACAATGATTCTATTTAAATCTACAGTTTAGAAATTGTCAAAATGTCGACAGAAACCATACAAACTGATGTAAGACTATGAAAAGAAATAGAGAATACTTCTTTTATATTCATACTTTTATATTGATACTTTAGTTTTATTAATTTGAAATAATATATATATATATATATATATAATTTCAAATTAATAAAATTAAAGTTTAAATATATAGATTTTAGATGTAAAATAATAATATGCTATTTCCAAACATCCTAAATATAACAATACATAATTTAATGTTGATTTGATTGATTTAAAAATATTTGCATTGTCATTGTTGACCACAAATTCAAATAATTATTTATTCGTAAGGAAATTCTTTTGTTTCTCTGAAACATATAATATTTGCCAAAGATTCTTGTTTAATTTTACTCAAAATTTTAAACCCTTTCATACTTTTTATTGTAAAATAAATTTGTTTCATTGACAATAATTAAACATCATCAGAAATTTTGAATAATCTATAAAAATTAAGATTTTATTGATGCATTAAAACAACAAGAAAATAAAATTTAAAAATAATATTTTAGAATTGCCTATAGATTCTTCAAGATGTTCACCAATGATGGCTACTATTCTGAGCATAAAAAGAACTCATAGCAAATTTTCATGTAATACGAAATAAAAGCTGGATTTAAGAAATACATTCATAAGGAAATGTATAATGAGAACGCCTAAATTCTTCGATAAACTCTATTGATAAGAGGCTTAGAGGCACTACAAATAATTTAGAAATATTGTTATTGAACAAATAAAAATATATTTCAAGATATTCTAAAGTTGTTAATTTTTTTGCTTGTCTTGAACCTAAAAAGATTGGCTACCATACCAAATTTCACTTCATAATTCATATTTGCATTCTCTTTCTCTAACGACAAAATCATTTGCTTTAAAAGAATAAGTACGCTTTTCAAAATTTCAATGAAACTTTCAAATTTGTACTTCTATTTAATTAAACAATTAGTAAATAAAGTTCTTAAATCATTATGGAATTAAAATACCTGTAGTTAATCAATTATATAAAATAGAAATAATATGTAATAATCAAAAAAAAGATGAGACAACAAAATCTTTATTTTTCATACAATTATTTTCCATCTGATAAAAACAAATAAAAAAAAATTATTAAATAAAATTTTCAGACTTAAGCTTTGAACATTCAAGCTTTCAAATCCTTTTAACATATTCTTTTCTTTGCATATATATCCAAAGTCAGAAATATTTTTAATTGTATATTAACTTTACGAAAACCGTTATGGGAAACTTTTGTTAAGCCAGATATTATTTAATGGCGGAAATTTAGACGTTAATTAATACAAAAAATGTTTTTAAATTTAGATTTAAATTCTTTATTACCTTAGATCTTATATTGCTTTTATAAGAAACCAAAGTCATGTAAAATCATTAATAAATATTTCTAAGTTTTAGTGGATTAAAATAATAAAATTATACTTCTAGTCCACAACACTTATTGAAAAATTATTCTCATTTTTATTTATAATATTTTCTGTCGAAAAGTGAATCAGACCAGCCAGCTACCTTATTAATTTGATATGATTACTGCTTTTGCCGTTGGCTGTTGTAGAAAATAATTTAATTTAAGTAACTTAATTCATTTTGGTTGGCAGTAGTCCTAATCGGATCCATTTTCACCATTTCTATATGTAATTGTGACTAATTATCAAAACTCCTAAATTTTATTGCATTTTTCATAAATTACTCGGCACTGGAAACAAAATTTTCAATTGTAAAAAATATACATCCTTATCAATATCTTTCTTTATTTAAGTCCCTTTAAACACAGACGCGTTTCATACTTAATAAATATTATACGTATAATATATAATTTTCTAGTAACTAATTAATGCACTCAAACTAAAATAAGTTAAAATCCCATGTGTAATATTTTAATAAATTACAGTAATAATAAATATAGAATATTAAAATAACATGTCAATAGCGGAATCATTTATTAAAAAATAATTCAAATAAATAATTCAGTCAATTCCATGTCTTTTTCTTTGAAAGCTTCCTTTTGGATTGAAAAACATTTTTTTTAATTAAATTAAATTAAAAATATTTAAATTTGAATAAATTTATTCCAAAGTTTTTCTGCAGTCATGATACCTGTTTGCATTCATCACCTATTTATATATTTTGCATTTAATTAATGAATAATTTCTTCGAGATTCGTGATTAAATTCTTAAATTCAATTAACTAAAAAAACCTTCAAAAAATAACTTAAATTGTGAAAAATTATTTTTTGAATCAAAGTTCCATGCCAAATTTATTTTTTGTATTTAAAAAAAAATTTGATTTCACTAAAGTTTAAACAAATATTTCATATTACAATAGAAATTCTTTAACATTCAACGACATATTTTTACAGTGAGTATTTTTCGACTGAAAAATCTTTGATAGCCATTGTCTGAAGTAGAAACCGGCTCAATTATTGCTGGTTGCCTGTAATAATTTTATATAAATTGTTTCGTGATAGACTCTCTCAAACTACTAAAATGTTTAATTTTTCAATAGTATTTCCAACGAATACGCCAAAATTCTTCAAAATTCTCCACAGTCTAAGTCACAACAAGCAAGCAATAAATCGTGCGAATTAAAACAATTTATTAACTTTTTGATATTCCCACTGTCATTAGACAGTGACAAAACGCTAATAACCAAATTCAAAGGAATCTTTAATTTCTCACATTATTATTAATTCAACATAAAAAACAAGTTCCACTCGTATGGATAAAATGAAAACAATTTCTTAAACAGAAACCAAAAAGAAAATGAAACAAGTTTTAATTTCAAGTTCGTTGATTTAATGATATTGAAAAAAGAAATAAATTAACTGAGTGGAAAATTCTGAGTGCGGTCAAGAGTCTTCATTTGAAATATACAGATATGTCGTGACTAGAATCTATTAAACCTTAACTAGATGAATTTATTTGCATCAATCACGACATATCGATTTTTGGGAGAATTTCTAAAGAAATTTTCTATTTTAAGTGGAAATCTAAATATTTTGATTGCAAGCATACAATAAAATTTATACAATAATAGTATTTTTTTTAATTTTCAAATGAAATTAGAAATTCATCATTATCTTCTATTTAAAAATTATTAAAAAATTAAATTGAGATCAAATTATTATTATTATTATTATTATTATTATTATTATTATTATTATTATTATTATTATTATTATTATTATTATTATTATTATTATTATTATTATTATTATTATTATTATTATTATTATTATTATTATTATTATTATTATTATTATTATTATTATTATTATTATTATTATTATTATTATTATTTATTAAAAAGAGAACTTGAAGACTATAAATCATTAATATATCGATGTTTTTTGATAATCACGAATTTTCTGCACTGCCTTCACTTGAAAAAAAGGCAGTGCAGAAAATTCGTGAGTATCAAAAAACATCGATTTATTAATGATAGTCTTCAAGTTCTCTTTTTAATAAATTCAATGGAAAAAATAATCAGTTGTGAATTTGGAAAGAAACGTTCTTATAATTTTATTATTATTTTATTATTTTTATTATTATTTTAATTATTAATAATGATAAAAATAAATACTTATATGATTTAGCCACGCAAAAATCTTCTCACTTTAGAAGTTAAGCTCGAAATATTTAAAACTATTAAAACCTTTTAAAATTTTTAAAAATTAAATTTATTTTTAAAATTATTCTTTTCATTTTTTGTTTTGATAATTTAAAGTAATTCAATTGGAAAGATTAAAATACTGCCTGTAAAAAAATTGATTGAATGGGACTATTTTATAATTGAAATTTCTCTCTAAATAAAATTTTTAGCATAGGTTGGCGATTGATAATCATTTAATGTATATAATTAGTATTACTTTTATTTTTGTTCTTATTCTATTTTATTATATACCAATGAAAATATCCAGCTTTCACTTAAAATTCACTAATCATATTACAAACTATAAAAATATTAAAATAACGTAAAAATTGATATTAAATATGAACTATAACAAAATTGAAAAAATCAATGAAAATAAATTTCAGAGATTTAAAACACTTAATTATAAAACACTAGATTTCTTCGAAATTTTCTATATACATTTATTTTTATTTTAATTTCGCGATTTACTCGTCTCCATGATAATTGTTAATTGATTGTTTAGCTAAACCAACTCATTTACTATCATCTCCACTAACAACACCCCAAGCAATTGTTTTTATCCAGACATAAATTGATTACCCGTCACGCACCAATGAACAATAGACCATTCATCAATGTTGCTTTAATTATTAATTCATTCATTCTTTCCATATAACTTATTCTTTTTCTACCCATTTGAATTCTGAAGTTTTCTTTTTCTTACATGTAGAAAGCTTAAAGAAACGAAAAAAAATAAAGAAATTTAATAAAAATTAATAATAAATATTATATTTAATATTATAACAAGTATTTTGATTTCAATAATCGAAATCATGATTTAATTGGTTGATGAAAATAAGCGAAATGTTTACTTTGTCAGTAATAAATTACGTTTGTTTAAATCAGAATCCAGCGGAGTTATAATTTATTACATATTAGTTTTATTTTTTTGAAAAAAAATAATTGTCATAATTTTAAATTAATAATTAGATAAATTTAAAAAAAATATGAAAACAAATTTTAAAAATTTAATGGAAAAAAATACTTCAATTTATTGTGAAAAAATTAATGAAAAAATTGCTAATTATTGAATTACCAGGGAAATTTTGGTTAATCAAATGTACAAATAAAAACTTTATTTGTTTATTTGAAATCGCAATTTGTTTTTCAAAAAATTTTGAAAAATATTTTATACCAAATATATTGTTAATTAGATTCGTTAAATTTCATTGCAATTTTTATGAATTTTGTTCTTTTAGAATTCTTAAAAGATTTTTATTGAATTTTATTTCATAGATAATTAATTAATTATTTGGATATTGTGAAAATTGACAGATTGATTAAGATAAAAATCAAAACTAAAAATGTATGTTTAAATTATATAAGTGTCCTTCAAAGGTTTTTCTCTTTGAATAAACTCGATCTTTCTTAAAAATGTATCTTCGTGAATAATTTACATGATTTTTTAAATAAATTAGATGATCGAATTTGATACTGACGCAAAATAGGATAGTCAGTTTTAAAGTAAATTTCTTTATTGTTTGCTCACTTTTGGTACGTCATTGTTTTCTTTCAAAATTTCATTCATTTTCATAATAGCTGTAGACTAAATATTTTCCCTATACAGAACTATTTTTTGACACTGCTATTATTATTATTAACCAGTTTTAATCATTATTTTATTATTTTATTATTTTATGTGAATTGTATTATTTAATCTTTTCATTTTTATTGATACTTTTGACAATATAATAGTGATTTTGCAATTTATTTAAAGACTATCTTTCCATTTCCAAGCGTCATTTCTGTTGAATAGTTGATGAATAATTTTCATAATTGTCTGAAAAAATGTTATCCCTATTTTGGAAATAATCTCAAATTTTTAAGAAAAATAAATAAACATAAATTTCAATAAGACCTTTTTTAAAACTCATATTTATTAAGCTAACTTATTGCAATAATAAAGCAATAAAAATAAATATTTCATTTAAAACTATTGAGAGTTTTAAAATTAAAATTTAAATGCTTTAGAAAAATTACTAAGAGAATTGATGAAACAAATCAAAATGAACAACATGATAAATTTTTATTTTCATTCATTTGTTCTATTAATTAGGAATATTAATGATAAACTAGTTAAAAATAATTTCATAATTTATTTGTTAATTACATTTATCAAATATGTTTATGTTAATGATTGATATTAATTGAAAAAAAAATTTAGAAAATTAAAACAATGCAATTAACTGTTTTTTATCTACGACATTTTCTCTTCCAAATATAATAATAAATAAAAACATTTTATTTTTTACAAAATTTATTGACATTCTTTCCTCGTAAATAATGTGTAAAGGTTTTATTCAAATAACCCAAAATAATTTTCTGTGTTTGGAATAAATAATCATATATACCAGAGCTTCTCAAACCTTTTACGTAGCGACCTCATTAACCCTAGCAAATATTCTGGCGACCCTGAGTATGGATATAAAAAAGATGAAAATAGTAATATAAAATAAAATATTTATTATATTCAAAAAATGCAACCTAATAAGCTGGGTGTGTTTGTTTAATTTTGTATAAAAAACTTTAATTCTGAACAATATTTGATATAGCAGAACGTTTTTTCAACGTTTCTTCAACGTTTTTCAGAGTTGAACGGTATTTAGCTTTTATGTATGTTAAAGTTAAAAATGACACTTTGCAAAAAATATGTGGTACAAAATGGTATTACGTATATTAAGAGCCAATTCAGAAAGTATGGGAAATTTTGTTCTAATCTCCAAACAAAATTCATTTAATGATTTTTTAGAGAACACAAGTTTTAATTCTGTGGCGCTCGATGGCTCAACAAACTCTACTTGAGCATTTAATGGTAAATGATTTACATTAATCATATCAATGGAATATGAGTTAAGAATCCAAACGTCAACAGTCACACCTTTTGGTGAGATTATAAAAGTATCTAGATCTATAAACCTTTCTAAAGATCTCTTTTCCAATCTAATTCCACATATATTCAACTTTTTCACAAAACTTTCAATTTTATTATTTTATTTAATTATAAAATGTAATTGTCTCCGAAACGCGTTTTGAATTTTTTCCATATTCAAATAAATTCATGTTTTGAACTTAGTACAAGTACCTTCTACAGTTTACTCTTGTAAACTGTAAGAACACAGCTTTTCGATTTATAAAGTAGCGTTGACAATGTCTGCGGTTGTGGGTAATTCTTTTTCATTTTCAGGTATAGTCCCAACGAGTTGTTTTTTCCGCAAGTAATATTTTTGCAAATGGAAGGCTCGTAAAAGAAATTTCAGTAGTTACATTTCGTCCACAGCCTTACTATGGATCTATATGTTTGAGAACGAAGAATTCACAATTCAATAGAGGTATGCATGACGCTCGTGAATCATCTTTTCCCAAATATGAAAAACCATTTATAAGATATTATTTTCATCTGGTTTTTGAGTCATATATTGAGTGAATCGGCATCTTGTCTTTTTTAGAAACAATTGTTCATCAAATGTTATATGAGCGTGAGGCTTATAGCAATTCTGGCTATTTTGAATATATTTATTCCAAATTTTAGAAATCAGTGCAAATTTGTCTGTCCTCAAACGTTGACTTCTCTCATTTTTTGTCAAATCGTACAAATCAAAGGATTTCCATAAATTTGTACGAAGAAAACAGTGATTTAAAATAACAGCTAGTATAATTAACCTTTCGATTTAACGGGTATTCGGTAAAATAGGTACAGATGCTCGAAATACGAGTGCCTTGGAAGAAAACAAACTTAGATAAATACCTGTTTCCGCATATTCCTTAATCATCAATATAAATTTCTAATACAAAATATATATGCTTTCTGATTTATAAACAGTCGTGATTATAATTATATAGTGTTAATATTATAGTATTTAAACAAAGTATTATAGGAAGTATTAAAGTATTATTCCAACAATTTTTTTATATTATAACTCCCAGCTGGTCTTTTAAAATTATAATATATTATAAATAATGATAAATTGTCAATGAATGGTAGATTATGCGAGTGAAATATTATCCTAAAACTATTCATTTAAAAGTTAGTAATTTAACTAAGTGAAAGTTGAATATATGTTTAAAACAAATACTAATTTTATATTAAAAAATTTAATTTCATAAAAAAAACCTTTCATAAATAAAACCTTAGAAATTATTTCCGAATAATTTTCAAAACGATTCTTTTTTCCCTATCTCGAATATAATGCCTAGGCGTGGTACTATTGGAACTTATTATCAGTCGCTTATGAGTAAAAATAGTATTAAGATATTTTGTAAATATATCTGAAATAATTTTTTTAAATTGCTGTCATATCGTATTTTTTGAAATTATCTTTTCTAATTTTGTTTATTTATTTTGTTTTATTATATTATATATTTTGTTTTACTAAAGGACAAAACAAACAAAATATGGCATTTATTTCTTTTTGGAATTTGATAACTAAACCTTTATGAACCATTGTCTTTCCAAAAATTGTGAATCTACATTTCTTTAATAAACCATTTTATAAACAAATATTTTAAAACGTTCATAAAAAACCACGAGTACCTAAATTGAATATTTAATTCGTAGATTCTATTCACAAACTGCGTTCCATAAATAATAAATCGACATTCAGTGAAAGAACAAAATAATAAATAAACAAATTGTTTGAAACACCAAAAATGCATATAAAAGATTCAATAGCTCATTTATTACAAGACAATAAATTAATAGTTTATAATTACATAAGCTTCATTGTGGGATATTTACAGAATTGTATTGGAAATGTTGTCTGTCACGGTGCAGAGTATAATTTGGATCCTTAACAGAAAGGAATAGTCCACAACTTTATTGATCTTGCACTGAATTGTTTTTATTTTAAATCATCAATTTTATTTTAAATTAATTATTAATATTTATAAGATTTTATAAACTTTGATAAAATTGTAAAATATTGTTGATAGAAAAAGTTGAAAACTTTAAATCCTAAATTTGCAAACATTTAGAAGGTTTTAAAATCGCAATTTAATGTTAATAAGTAATTTGGTTGAACACAATTGTTTTGGGCAAAATTAATATTTACATACATCCTTACTAATATTCAAATATTTCGGAGCTCCTGTCACTATTTCAATCACATTTCCTACTTTTACTATTATTTTTAATAAACGAGGAATTTAATGTCATATCATGCATAACTGCATACTTACCACTTCTATCTATAATTTGATGTGCTTTTCAATCAGAAATTTCATATCAAACTGAACATCTTTCTTTATAATTTATATTATTTAGCATTGTTTAACCATTTGGAATCTACCGGGACATATGCATCCCTCCCATATATTATTTGCGCCTAATGATACAAATGGACTCAGTCTATGAATGCACTTTATACAAGTATTTGTTTACAAATAGTCACATAACCTCACCGTTTACTGATGAAGTCTGACCTCAGATGACACAAAGTAAACGAATATAACACAAGTAAACGAAAAATAAATCACACTCCAAAAGGTTAAAAATAATGTATTTATGCAAAAGAGCTCAAATGAAATAACACAATCCTATAAAAACAATAATTCAAGCATAACCGTTAATTAAAACCAACGTAGACAATACTTAAATATTATAAATTTGAAATTAAAACTAAGAAATGATAAAATTTACTAATTTATTAGTCCAAATGATGGGGTAAAAACTTCAATGTGATGTAACGGTTATTTATGATTTGAAGGGTTATAAAGAAAATGATTTTAATAATTTATTTAAAAATTATAACTACTAGGGTTATAATTAATTGGTAATAATGTAAATGTATAAAGTGTTAGTGAATGAAATTTATGGAACCTAGCTGAGTCACCGTTAAGGATGTGCGTATGATTGTATAAGTGTGTGTAACAATATAATAACAATAATAATAAAAACCTTTATTTAACCAAAGTTAAAATTATAAATAAAAGTCAAATATTTATTAATGAAAAATGTACAAATACATAATTAATATGTAAGTATGAAATATAGTAGACAATCTACTATATGGGCGGTGAATTCGCTAGTGTGCAATTTTTACGATGTTATTTTTACCACTAACATATCACCACGAAAAGGCATACAATTACTTACGCTTGTATTACAATTTCCGAATCATTTTCGTAAGTTTAGTTTTAAATTCTTGGTTTAATTTAATTAATAATTTTTTTTTATTATAGAGATCTTGTCTCATTCTTTTTGTGCAAAGAAGAAGGAATCATTTAATAAAATTAAATAATAATTACATTATAGTAACTAATAATTATTTTCATATTTAACATCAATATATAAATAAACGTATGAATAGTACAATATAGAAAAATTACTTTCACAACAGTAAAATGGTCAGATATAAATTTAAAGATCAGTGATGTAATTGCATTTGAATAAGGTAAAAGAATGTTGTATAAATACAATGTCAATCGAAAAGAAATAATTGGTGCAAATTGAAACAGGTTCTTATAATATATGTATTTAGTATTATTTTTTTCAACTAAATTTTGTGAAACATTATCTCTTCACGCGACAAATTAATATTCTTGTTCGAGTTAATTAAAACAATAAAATTTGATTTTCATTATACCCAAATGGTACATGAAATTTTGTTCCTTTAAGAAACGATGGAGTTTAAAGAAACAGCATAATAAAAATCATAAAAATCCTCTTGTTGCATACATTGATACATTGGGAGATGAAATTATTAATATCCAACAAGCTGTCATTTTTTATTTTCGTGGTATAAATTTGTGAAAGCATCATTAAAATTTATTTTCCGACATGAAATTTATTTTACTGTTTAACTTTATTATATATTAAAATATAAAATACGCAAATTGCCGACGTACTAAATTATATTTTTGTTGAAAATTCAAATGTCATTATTCTGCCAATGTTTAAAAATACAAAGCATGATTTATGAATAATTACATCTAATATCCAAAATATTATCTTTAGAATTTACTGAAACCTGTTTTTACAGTTATTGAATATAATATACTATTAAATATTATATTTTATTTTATATTATATATTATAAAAAAATTGAATTATATATAAATTAGTTACGATGTTTAAATTGAATTTTTAAAATTACTTCGAAAGTCAAATAAATATAATTAAATATTGAAAACAGAAACCGAAATTATCAAAAATGTTTTCAAAATAATTTTTGATAAAAAAACTTAATATGGAAATCTCACTTTTGAAACCAACAAATTTATGTCATTTTAAAGCTTAATATTTTGCTAATTATAATTAATAATCTTAGTGGTAAAGTAAAAATATATAGTAAATAACAAAAAAGTACTTAATATATATTTTATTACATATGGAGTTGCCGATTATATTTTTATAGAAGTTGGATTAGAAATATACCAGCTCAGTCAGTCATCTCTTACCGATATATATATTATATATATATATATATATATATATATATATATATATATATATATTGAATAATATATACTATTATATATCTAATTCAAGCTCTGGCTGGGATCTAAAATCGGCCCGGGTATTATAGAAACGTTTTAAACGGGTATTTTAAAACGTCAACTCCTACTCCTACTCACTACTTGCTGCCACTTTATCGATTATATCGTCGCTAACTAAATTCATTAAAAGGTTTTTTCTATGGCCATTGAGAGAAAGGAGTTCAAATTGTCATAAGATAAAGTGATCCTTATGTGATTTTTAATTACTTTTAATGCAGAAAAAGATCGTTTAAAAGCAACTTGGGTCAATGAAAAAAGTTGATGCTAGTCCAATTAAATTATAGGTATTCGTCAATAAATCGAACCTATGCAATAGTTTGTAACAACAATTTTTACATGCACAGCGTGTTTCACGTGTTAAACACATTTCTGGTAGGATTCACGAAAAAATACTGCAACGTCATTTAGTAAGCTAAAGAATGATGTAGTTTCAATTACAGCTTTAGTAGTATTTCCTAAAACGAAATTTAAGACATGAATTTGCTCAGGAGACTCTTTGGAAAGCCATGCAGAAAATCCATTATATTAACCTTGCATATTTGCAGCCCCGTCGGTTGAATTACTAATGCACTTTGTTATGTCTATATTAAAAGACTTTAAAATTGAATCCAATAAATATCCTTTCCAGTTGAAGATTTACACTATACATACAGTGAAAAGTCTTCCATATAGATGATCGTCTGTCACATATTGTACAATAATTGAGCATTGAATTTTACATGGAATGTTCTGTGTTCTATCCACTTATAAAGAAAGCATACCTTCAACAAAAGCATATTTCGTGTTATAAGTTCTCCGATTGTTTGATTAATTTTATTAATGGTGGATTTATAAAGAAACGTTAACTAAGATCCTCTGCATTTACCCTTTTAAGACTCGTGAAGATATTCACTACTCTCAATACAATCATTTAAATGGTCTTTCAAATTAATATCATATTTGCTAAGAAGAACAATGAGTTCCAAAAGGTTTCGATGATCTACGACATTTCTTCTACACTGTATGCAGCTTCTAGCTTATCGCTCTATAACTCAATCCTCGTTTCCCAATAAAAATATTTGCATTGTTGTTTCTTAAAAAATAAGTTTCCGCACAAGCACGGTGCGTTTCGGTTTTCCCATGTTCCTCAACTCTGACATAAACATGCCTTCTATCTTTCAGTCGAAGAAAACGATATAAAAACTGAATAAAACAAAACATTTTGTTTCTCGTTAAATGTCAGCCACTTACGATTAAAACAATATTCCCGATAAATAGCTTTTTTAGCACAGGATCACTCATGTCTTGCTTCGGATGATACTTAAAAAATAAATCGAATTGACTTTTTTCAGGATGTACAAAATAATTAAACAATAGAATTTCATTGTCATCTTGCTTGTGAGGTGTTTTCAGCTGAGAATTGAATATTCAAAATTTATTAAATGATAAATAATGGACTATTAAAATAGGTTTTAAAATAATTTTTAAATTAAAAAGAGATTTTGTTAAAGATAAATTTTAAATAAATAAGTTTTTAAAAAATGTTTTAATAGTAAATAATTTTTAAATAAATACATTTTAAATATCGAAAATTTTAATAAATTGTTTTGAAAATATTTTATTCAAGGCTAAAGATTTGTTTGAAAATTATACAATATTTCATTAAATAAATACTTTGGAATTATCACGTTATATTTTGAACCCGATTTAAGATGTTCTAGCAGCTTCTAATAAGCATGGTGTGGCATAATGTATCATTGTTCAATTTCTGATTTTTGATCATTTAACTGTTGTTCAATACATACTAGTTCTTGACCTTGATATGAACTATTAGTAACTCCAACTTCAGTTCCCTCCACCGTTCCCGCCACTGCATTAGATGTAGACCAGTGTTGTCCAAACATTTTTGAGCCACAGCACACTTGGCTGAATTAAAATGTTTCGCGGCACACCTAAATTTTTTTTGCTTTATTTGCAATTTTTTATTGCAAGTTTACTAATCTTTTAATAAGAAATGAAAAACTTATTTACTTGAAATAAATTTAATGTAAAATTTTAAATTTAGAAAAATTAGTGAATGAAAAATTCATAAAACATAGTTAATGAGATTTATGTGCTTGATGTTCCGAACAAATAAGTTCCAATCGTGGTGGAGTTTTCGACAAACTAACTCTTAATTCTTGATCAATGTTAACCATACAATTCAATTTCCTTTTATTAAATTGTTTGGAAAAACAGGGCTTTTTTGACTTTTTTTTTAAAAAATTTCACGGCACACCTGGGCACCCGCCATGGCACACCAGTTTGGACAACATTGATGTAGACGAATGCGAACATGTAAAAACATTTGTCAATTTACCATATTTTTTTGGGCACTGGTTTTCAAATGTTTTTGTTTCTTCAATCTAACTTTCTCTGCTTCTCCTTTGCTATTTTTTTGTTATTCATTATTCAGTATATATTTATTCTTCCATGAAAAAGCAATAAATTAGATATCTATAAAACAATTTTGATGTACCATTCATTGTATACTAACAATAAGTAGTTAAGTTCGGAAATAGTAGT
The DNA here is from genome assembly GCA_959609185.1 of Schmidtea polychroa. NCBI lineage: Eukaryota > Metazoa > Platyhelminthes > Tricladida > Dugesiidae > Schmidtea > Schmidtea polychroa. The sequence goes on from CAUHTR010000083.1 coordinate 40,378, forward strand.
TGACTAATTTAATGTTGTCGAAATGTTACTATATATTAGGTAAATAATAAACAAAACAGTTCGATTTCGTATCATATGTATTAAATGTTCTTCGAAACTGTAATAAACCAGATTAGGAAAGGAGTAATTCCGGAAATGTTTTTTGTTTTATTTAATGTGTAAGCAAAGTATGTGACAGAAATATCTCTGAAACATGAAGCTGAAAAGACTGTCATATTTGAATGTTACATAAGGTTGGTTGTTATACGGCCTATTACAATGCTTATATTTAGCGGATTATATGTCCGAAATCCATGTAATGCATAAGATACGCACTTTGCTATATTATACATAAATAGTATAATTATCTCACGATGCAAACAGCCAGCGCTACTGGCTAAATGGCCTTTTGACCAGACCAGCTTATCGAACATTTGCCAGTTCTGTCCTATGGTCAGTCCAGGCCTGAGATAAGTTAATTGTTAATTTAATTATTTTTTAATAAACAATTTTTGTAAATAATTAAATTATGTAAATATATTAGTGTAAAATAAGATATTTTTATTATTAACAACATTAGTAATATGAAATAAATTTTTATAATTTATAATAATAATAATAATAATACATAATTTGTTTTATTGGTGAAGTTATTGAACATCTTTCCGTTAGCAGGTACACATTCACAACTTAATAAAATTTGTCAAATTACAAAACTTTAATTTTCAATTAATTATAATAATAACAAAGTATGAAATGATGATTTCTTGGTAGGAGCATTTATTATTTAAAATAATAAAATGATAATTTAAGTCTTTTGCTGCAAATAATGTATTTAATGAAAGAACTTTCGACTATAAGATAGTCCTTGTCAATCTCCTTGACAAGGATTATCTTATAGTCAAAAATCTTTTCATTAAATGCATTATTTGCAGCAAAAGGCTTAAATTATCATTTTATTGTTTTATATAATAATAACAATTATATGATTAAGTTTATTCTTGTGACTAGCAAGTAATTTTCACGAAAGTAATATAATTTGCATTGTTAGAGTAAATTAATAAATTATGCAGATATTTATTAAAACTGATTTTTTTGAAGCATTTGACAAAATTCAACTAGTAAAATGATTATTTGATTTTTGTTTGCAAAGTAAAGACATATCACTATTAATGATAAAGAAAATTGCAAGTCAATTACGAGAATATTTTTAGATTTTTTTATTGAAAATTTATTTTATGACTTTTTAGTGATATTGTATTTTTAAGCTTTTTCAGTGAAAGGTAGTTTTAAGCCTTCTTCTGTGAGATAGAACATTTATTAAAAATTTAAACAAGCACTTCAATTAAACAAAACAATGATATTAAACCCAAATGGTTTTAAAATATTTGTTTATATACATAAATTATTGAATAAATTTGAACACTTTTTAATTTTTTGACGAAATTCCAATTGAGTTAACTAATAAGACATTTTCATTAAAGGTAAATATTTAACAGTATTAACCAAAAGAGAAGATTATTAACGCTAGAAAGTAATAAACATTTTTTCTAAATTCGTTTCAAATTATTAAGACTTTGAAGTTCAAAGTTTGAACGCACTAAACATAAAAAATACAACCAGTGTTTGACAATTGTATAAAATAATTATTTTGCAGAAAGGCGTTTAACAACATAAAGCAAAAGTGATTGCGAAATAGCTAAATGAATTTGTTAGTAGTGATATTTTTAGTATTTATAACACTCATAATTTAATTCACAAAATATCTATTAAATTATATTAATAATTTATTTGCAATATCCAAATAAAGCTCCAGAGAACATTTAAGCATAAGGAATTTGCATACCACATCAATTTAACACATACATTCATTTAATCATTTATTTAATTGCTGTTTATTAAGTCATTATTTATTTAATTAATTGATTTAATTATATTCTCACAAAAATAAAATAATATTTTCTATTTGCCCAAATTATTAATAACTTATGGTTTCTTTTTGAACCAAACATTTTGTGGCACTTTGAAAAAGAAATAACGTTTTCTCAATGATTTTAAATATTATAATATTAGATATTTAATGCAATAAATAAATTAATGCAAAATATTATTATTTGAAAATTTAAGATTATAAAATAATCTTTTTTAATTTATTTCAAACTTATCTAGAAAGTTCTTTTCAATTATTTAGATTAAAACAAAAGTTTGAAATTTATTTGTTAATTCTTTGAACATTAACACCATATGCAAAAGCTTAATTCTAAAACATAATCTCAAACTAAACCTCATTAAATAAAAAATGCTTAAACAATTGCATTTTTTGTAAGTCTAATCGAAGCTTTAACGAAAATAAGGCTTACAATAATAATTTATATGAAATGAATGCTTTACATGAATTTGTTGTTAAATTTCCCCATCAAGTTTAAAGGTTTAAAAAATAAATAAATCTCTTGCATTATTTCATTAAATCACATTCATTTCATATAGCTTTTGTTACATCTTGATTTCATTAAAATGTTTCTTATTCTCATATAATTTACAGTTTATTTTTAAAAAAATAGCAAAAGATTATAAAATATTTTGTGTTAAAATTAATAAATTTAAACTTGGAAAAAAAAGAGACAAATCATTCAGTGAATGTTGTAAATGATTTATATAGATTCAGCTACAAATCTACATTTTATCCAGATGTAAACATATTTGTTTATTAACAGTTTTAATAAACAATTTATTCTTTAACGGTTTAGTTGAAATTAAATAAATATTTACAGAATTACATTTTATGCTCCTGCAAATATGATATTACATTCACATAAATAAAAGTTTTAAATTAAATCTATCATTGTTATTTATATTTATTATTATTATTATTATTATTATTATTATTATTATTATTATTATTATTATTATTATTATTATTATTATTATTATTATTATTATTAATAATAATAATAATATTTTTCTTACTGCCTTACTTCCATAATATGAAATCCTTTTGTTATTTTTACAGTACTATTTTATTACAATAATGAGCATACAAAAGGGCATGCTTTGAATAGCTTTAACTAATTATCTTCGCTATAATCACATAAGAAACAGTTATGTTCGACTGCTGATAGATGTTTATTATAAATCACAAATCCATTTTGACATATTTGGTATCAATGATGAGTTTCTTCTTTGAATTGATTGTGAAGTACAAAGTCTTTAATCAAAGAAAAATCAGAGATCTAATCATATTTGACAACTCTCCAATGCCTGCTCGGCGCTATGCAAATCAGACTAAGTCTGAGAATTTTGCATAATGGTCATGCCTCATCGAATCGGACACACCTCAGCAATTCGATTCGTTAAATCAAATAATTGTTAATAGATAAATTTGTGGAATTTTTCATTTTTATATTTATTTATTAAATAAGTTAAGTGGATAAAAGAGACAGGCATAGTTTACTTATGGAATATAGAGTTTTGATTTATTTGTAAAATATAATGTTTAAATTACATTAGTTGTTGTCACTTGTGTTTTCACAAAAAATATTTGTCACGGATACCTTTCGTATCTTTTAATAAACTTAGTTTTTTTTATATTATATTAAAAAACACCTTATAAACATTTAAAGTCACATTTTTTTCAAACAAACAATTATCCAAAAATTGAAATTTGATTTTTATGTTTATTTTGTCTGACCATTAATTAAATTTAATTTATAAATCATATTTATTTTTATTTATTAAGTCAGCAGGATTATTGAAGATATTTAAAAAATCACTGTATTCTTAGGTTATCCATAAGTTTATGTAACTCCTTATGTTATTTATTAATCTGCTGTCATTTTTCAATAACTTTAATTTAAACACTTTAATTTTTGATTCATAAGGAAAAACAAAAAAATACTTGAAATATTAGCAACACCTAATACTATGCAAGAGCTTTATAAAATATTCTAATGTTTTAGTTTTATTTTAAATGATGTTGCTATAAAAACATTGATAGTTAATTAATTCTCTTAATAATATTTCTTATATTTATTTTTATGTCCCCACCATAATACAGAAAAGAAACTACAACTAAGAATAAACATAAAAATGGCTCGAAGTTGGTAGAGGTATTTTTGACAATTATAAACCGGGAATTTCGATTGCATATGATAAATTCAACTCGTTGAAAAAGACAAGAATTATTAATTAGTGGTTACTGAAAAGACTTACAGAAATGTAAAGAATATTTTGAAAACTTTAAGCAAATTCGTTTTCAAAATATATCTTAAAATTACATAAATATTCTTTTATTGTTATAAGCCTTTTCAAGCTATTAGGTTTTAGGACAATATTTGATGAATTGCAATTATCTAATTTGCAGTGAAAACTTGCATAAATTAAATTGGGTGGGATAGCCTATTCTCGAGTAATAAATAAAATATAATTACCTCCTTTGATGTAAAGAAAATAAAAAAAAACTTGTACTTAGTTTATGAATTTAACGGAAATATTTTTTAAATTCATTTTGTTATTTTCTTTTAGAAACAAGGTAATGATGAAAAATGTGTCGATTTTTCTATTTTTAAATTTAATTATTACACATTTTATTATTATGATCAAAATAAGGTCGTTTAGAATTATTCTTTCAATGAAGAATAACTTTTTTTTCATATTAAAGTTAGGAAATTGAAGATTGATGATAAAAATTGGGTAGTTGTGAAAATGACTATTGAGTAGATTGTTGTATTTTTTATCGTTAATATTGTTTCCAATAATATCTAAATTAAGGTTTGTTTTTGTATGGTCATCATCGTTCCCGTAGCATCGGGGAAAGGAAATTTAAAAAACTATATAGCGATAAATTACTATAGTCAATTACCACTATAGTAAATTGAAAAGATAAAAAAAATCAATAAAACATTAGAAACAATAAAACTCATACAAATTAACGCTCTCGGAAAATCTACTATATAACGAGATTGATTCGAAATTTCAAATATAAATTCATCCAATTCGACGCCTCCTGAAACTTCTATAACTAATGTGATTACCGAAAGAATATCTAAGGCTGATTAAGGTCATTTAGTTTTTTTATTTAATAAAAGTCTGGATTATAATTCTTTAGTTAATTACAGTTAATTTTATATTTTAATTTTATTATTATCTGTATTGTTGCACGTACTATATACACGCAACCTTATTGTCAAGCCACATATTTTATAGGCAACTCTATCGGGCTCTACAAATCTTCCTAACAGAATTACTATACTACAACATACGACAAATAAAAATACAATAAGAGAGAAAACTAACATAACAACTATTATTGAAGAAATGAAATAATAAAAATAATAATAATGATAATGATAATAATAATAATAATAATAATAATAATAATAATAATACTAATAATAATAATAATAATAATAATAATAATAATAATAATAATAATAATAATAATAATAATAATAATAATAATAATAATAATAATAATAATAATAATAATAATAATAATAATAATAATAATAATAATAATAATATAATAATACTGTATTAGTATTATTATTATTATTTATTATTTTTTACAAAAAGTAAAATAAATTATGTTTATATATATAATTTGATTTATAAATACATATATAATATATAAATTTAAATGAAATGTGAATTCAACAAAAATTAAATTCATAATTTACAAGAAGAAATCTTGAAAATAATCAATAATTTTATAAATTTCTTGTTCTTTTGATAAAAATGTTTTTTACAGAAACTAGTATTTCAACTCTATCACGATTTGTTTTAATGGAAAATTTAATTATTTCACATGTTATTTCATTAAGATAAGTTGAATAAATTTTCGAAATAACAATTCATTATAACTACTAATGCAAATTATATTTTTTCAAAATTTATTATGAAATTAAAATTTTTTTAATTTTTGAAAATTATCAAATCTTTAGAATTTTCAATATTCAATTTTACAAAGTTTCTTTATAAAGTTTAAAGGTGAATTGAATTATTATTATTATTATTATTATTATTATTATTATTATTATTATTATTATTATTATTATTATTATTATTATTATTATTATTATTATTAAAGTATAAAATGATAATTTCTTGGTAGCAGCATTTATTATTTAAAACAATAAAATGATAACTTAAGCCTTTTGCTGCAAATAATGTATTTAATGAAAAAAATTTCAACTATAAGATAGTCCTTGTCAATCTCCTGGAATTTAGCAATGTTCTTCCCAAAAATACCTTTCAATCTTTCTTTTATTTCATTTCTCTTAATTTTCATTGGTTGTAAATATAATGAATTTTTTTATTAAAAACTTTTAAAATTTTTACTGAAAATTAAAATTAAAAATAACAAAATAAAATAAATACCATTTAAAATTCCAAAATGACACAAACTAAAAATTTTTAAATTTTTTTATGCAGCTTCTATAATAAGCTTCTAGAAGCCTAATAAAATATTTCAAAATATTCTAAATAAAGCCTCCAATAACCACTTATATATGCTATTTAAATATTTCAATAAATGTGTCAATTTTGATTTTCAAATCCTATTTTTTAAAATTTTCTATATTATTCTAATTATTACTTTTTAATTTATTAATTTATTATATTTTTAAAAAATATAATAAAAAAATATAATATTATTACTATTAGTATTATTATTATTATTATTATTATTATTATTATTATTATTATTATTATTATTATTATTATTTTATTATTATTATTATTATTATTATTATTATTATTATTATTATTATTATTATTATTATTATTATTATTATTATTATTATTATTATTATTATTATTATTATTATTATTATTATTATTATTATTATTATTATTATTATTATTATTATTATTATTATTATTATTATTATTATTATTATTATTAAAGTATAAAATGATAATTTCTTGGTAGCAGCATTTATTATTTAAAACAATAAAATGATAACTTAAGCCTTTTGCTGCAAATAATGTATTTAATGAAAAAATTTCAACTATAAGATAGTCCTTGTCAATCTCCTGGAATTTAGCAATGTTCTTCCCCAAAATACCTTTCAATCTTTCTTTTATTCCATTTCTCTTAATTTACATTGGTTGTAAATATAATGAATTTTTTTATTAAAAACTTTTAAAATTTTTACTGAAAATTAAAATTAAAAATAACAAAATAAAATAAATACCATTTAAAATTCCAAAATGACACAAACTAAAAATTTTTAAATTTTTTTATGCAGCTTCTATAATAAGCTTCTAGAAGCCTAATAAAATATTTCAAAATATTCTAAATAAAGCCTCCAATAACCACTTATATATGCTATTTAAATATTTCAATAAATGTGTCAATTTTGATTTTCAAATCCTATTTTTTAAAATTTTCTATATTATTCTAATTATTACTTTTTAATTTATTAATTTATTATATTTTTAAAAAATATAATAAAAAAATATAATATTATTACTATTAGTATTATTATTATTATTATATTATTATTATTATTATTATTATTATTATTATTATTATTATTATTTTTATTATTATTATTATTATTATTATTATTATTATTATTATTATTATTATTATTATTATTATTATTATTATTATTATTATTATTATTATTATTATTATTATTATTATTATTATTATTATTATTATTATTATTATTATTATTATTATTATTATTATTATTATTATTATATATTATTTATATTTGTTTATGAAATCCTTAGAAAATAGGAAATTTAATGAATTAGAAATGTAGAACTTTTAGATTTGGAACGGGAAGCATAATTACTCTCTCGTGTCAAATTTAAGAGCGACTAATAATGTTTACATTATCAATTCAGTGATGCAAAATTCCAATAAAAGAAATAATATTAGGGATAAATATTATTTATTTGGTGGTGATGGATTTCATATTTATGTCCTTTATGTGAATTGGCAATAAGTTTGGGTTATTTGGAATTAATATTCATAGAATAATAAAATATTGATTTCTTTTTGCGGAAAACGTAAAAACAATAATCACAATTTGCAAATTTCTTTTAATTTTGTTTTTACCTAATTTTCGGATGAAGATTTTTAATGTTTCCAAAAATTTCTTTTTCCTTTTCATCTCATAATTTTGTACCTCTTTTAACATTTTGTTTGAAAGGAATGTTCTATTTCTCTCTTTTGCTTATGTATTCAATGTATGCATTGATGCTCAATATGATTACTGTTTTTATATAAATTTTCTACTTACTACTTTTTTATCTCATTTTTGACAAGTGATTGCTGGTAATTAAGCGTAAACTATGCTTTCTCTAAATTAGTATAATAAAAAAAAGTAATTCTCCTAATTCTATCATAGAGAAAAAATATAGTTTATTATTTTAATCCACTTCCATAGATTCAGTGAATTACAGAGTTCAGAAAGTCCCGAACATAATTAGAAGCATTAATGACCAGACTCACAGAAATAAACCTAGCAAAATATATTTGGAAAAATATAGTATTGAAATAAAGATAACTTTGTGGACTTCGAAACTTACTCATCATAAATTATTTATTGTCAAATACAAAAATATAATTTGCAAAAACATGAATCCAGAAAACAATAGAAATAATTTATTAATTATTTATTTGGCTTTTAATTCTGACTTTTAATTAATTTGGTTGTTTTAGGATTTTTATACTTCAATTATGTGTGATTTTATCCAATCATAATACGTAATTTCTTCTTTTAATAATAAAAAGTCTACCAAAATATTTCAAATTATTCTTAATAAAGTTTTTACCGCGTCAACAATATATATATATATATATATATATATATATATATATATATATATATATATATATATATAATGAAAAAAAATATTTCACCACTGATATTTTTTCAATTGACATTGTATTTATTAAAACGCTTGACTATGAATCAGTAAATATATCGATGTTATTTTGATATTCACAAATTTTCGGCACTGCATTTTTTAATATTTATATACATATAATTACGATTCACTTTAATAACCGCGGTCTCTATACCGCGCCGTTAAAAATCGCGGACTCAAAACATTTACTAATCTATTAATAATAGCGTCAATCATAATCGCGCGTCATAATAATATATTAAATGAATTATTTTTATTCTTTCATTTTCATTTTTTCTATTCACAAAATCTTCCAAGTTCTTGTCTTAAGCGTGAGCTAAGTAGATTTATTATCATATTTTTGTTCTTAGTTCTGAGTTGCACTAACGACTAGTCTCATGATTGAGGAACTGGTTGAACAAAGCCAAGTTAACCAGCTCCTTTGACAAGAAGAACACATGATTCAAAACCTTTTATTATGCGGGCCTAAGCTTTCAGATAAACATGGACTATGAATAAAGTTACATTACTTAAACCTTTCTTTTTTGCAGGTGTCAGTGTGAATTGCGTTTTGCTTACATTGTATCCAGTTTCTATCGTTATTCCTATTTTCTGTCGAGCTATTTTCGGAAATAGATGAAACTAGTTCGTATGGAAAAACTGCTTACTGATTCATTTGTTTCATTCCTTTCGCCGTGCAAGCATTTGCTTTTCTCTAGTTTCTTCTTAACAGCAAGTGGTTTATTTACCCCAGCCATCGATCATGGTATTTCTTTCTCCCTAGAGTAACGAAAAATCCTTGTGTTTTTGTAATACTGATGTGTTGGTTAGATCATTGATATGAGAGACGTCCAATAGATCTTCAATCCTGGAAAACAAAAGTCTATTTTCGTGCGAGTTGAGAGGGCGTTATTGTTCTTTAAATAACAGTTCAAGCTAAAGTTTGGCAATTTAAATAGTCTGTCAACGAAAGTGTAGTTTAATGTCAATACTTTGCTATTTCTATATGGTAAAAGCTGATTGTGATTTTATAGTTCCTTCAGTTCGAGATGATTACATAGGAAGTAGCCCAAGAAACCCATGTGCAGTATTGGAATATTGCCGTATGTTAATTTAGTTACACAAAACAATTTAGTTACTGGTTTTCACATAGATACATAAAGCCTCAAGCATGGTTAATTCTGATCTGACCAATGATATCAATAGGTTTGCTGGGACGTATATTCAGAGTAGAAAAAGGTTGTTCTCAGTCACCCTGAGTCGCAATTATTAAGATCAGATATAGAGGTTCTTGCAAAATTCCAATCTTCTTTACTGAAAATTACGAATCTGTATATTAAAGGTCTACAAAGTTTTCACATTGTGTATTGGGAGACATGCCCCAATTTAACACAAGATCGTGCATTTAAAAGTGCTAAAAAATGAAATAAATGTAAGATTCAAATAGTATTAGAAAACTTTAAAGTATATTTTTTCTAGTACGAATACTTTTGAAGTGAATACCTGATCCTGTTGATTATAAATTCAAGGGAATTTCAAAACATTTTAAAGATTTGCTAGAATATTTTATGAAATGCATATCTTTATAAGTTCTGTTGAAATTCATCAAAGTCTAGACTAAACTTGTCCATTGAAATTCGAACCAAGGAAACCATGTAGTCGAGTGCTTCTAAATCTTTCTCGGTTAATTCCGATTGATATTATTTTCACTCGAGAAGTCAATCATTGAATCACTAAAAGAACCGTTCATATCACACTTCATCTATTTTATCTTCTCTGTATTCACTAAAGTTTCTTTTATATGCATTGCTGTCAACATTGGTTCACCACTTTTGAAATCGTAGATCAAATAAATTTTCCAAAAGAAATTCCAGAATAACAAATTATATTTTAATAAATTGAGCCACAAAATTCGAAAATCACAAATATAAACAAAGTCACAAAGTTCGGTTCCAACAATAAAATCCAGCTAATCGATTAAATATCAAAAACTAAATCAACGAATGACACCCGCATTGCCACAACACACCTTCGCAGACTGACTGATCCTCCAATCAGCACCATCAAACGAAAACAATCGACAAATACAGCTTACATACACACGCTGTATTTACTACTCATGCTTCTTTAAAATCACAATTTTGCAAATATCCAATATCAAATATATTTCATCAAAAGTATCTTTGCCCTTCTACTACCAGATGATTTTGTTTTACAAAAAAAAAATGATTATGAATTAATTTGTTTAAGACGTGACACAACTTACATAATAGATACACAGAATTTCCCACACTTAGATCATTGAACAAATTAAATCCTAAACTAGTAATTACTACGAACATTGATAAAAAATTGATAAATACACTTACAAAACAAAATACTACATTTAACAAGACAGGTTTAAAAAATCTTACAAAGACCTGCTTCGGAAACCTTGTCCATGAAAATACTGTCCCTCCTTTATCATTCAGCTCACATAGAATCCGAATTCCTTTCTTTATTTATTACCTTACTTTTTTTAATTTTTTTTTAAATTAAAATACATAATAGAAATAATTGAATTTTATAATTTAACTTTAAAATGAAAATAACTTTCTTTTCGACATGCAACTTTCTTAGAAATAAAAAATGTTTTTTTAAAAAAGACTTTTTAAATCTAAAATTGGTGGATTAGCATTTTTGTATTCAACTCCGAAAATTCTATTGATCTATTGCCATCTAAAAATACATTGTCAAAGCACATTTAATTAATCATTTTTCTAATTTACAAACCAAATGTTGACAATTCGAAATACATCATAAATAAATAAAACAGAAAGCAAAATCTAGTATTTCTGATATCACTATTTGCAAAAAAACACGCCGAGAAAAAAAAGAATTTTAAAGCATCTCTTTGTCAATATTGGTTGGGCTAATTTAGGGGAGATTTGAAGTCAGTCTGAGCAGTGTCGCTCAGCCGTGGAGAATATGAGTTCAGCCAGTTGATCGCTGCATTGCAAATCGGATTTAGGACTCATTAGCTAAATAAAATTATCCCTGATTCATCGGCACTTCTGTTCTAGTTGAAAACACAACAGCCACTTCTAGGAGTATACAAGCCAATTGGTTGTCCACGGAATTCAGTTATAATGATGAAGAGGAAATTATTTATAAATATTTCCCTGACCTAATGAAATAAATTGTGAATCCGTGAGATTTTTGACTTTCCTATTTGAGTCTAAAACCGATAGAGATAAAACGAGAGACAGAAAGTTTCTGTAATTTTAAGGTATTATAAAATAATTTATTTTCAGATTTTGTTTGTTGTTTGTTATATTTTTGAATAATATAATTTTGTTTTTATTTTTGTTAAATTTTGATTGTTTATTTTTGTATTTATAAATATTGTTTGTAATCAATAGAATTTTTTGATAAGGTTAGGAATTAATAATTTTTATTAAATTTAATCAGGTCGATTAGTAAAAAAAGTCATTTTCTGTTATTCAAGTTAAAAGTTTTTGTTGAGAGAAATGAAAAAAATATAATTACTTGATGTCGATTATAAGTAGAGACAGTTGAATGTTGTCAGGTCTTATATCAGAGATTACATTTTAAGTGCCTCCATTATATTTTCGTTTTTGAACAGAGGAGGTTCGGAGTGTAGGAATTGTTTAATTTCTTTTGATTAAAAGTCATTTATTCAACATTTAAAACAAATTATAATAGGCCCGTCTATTATCATTATCATGGCTATTTGGCAACCAAAAATTCAGCAACATCGAGTTTGCCATATTGAAGCAACAGAAATATATTTGAAGAAAATATTTTTAACGTACCATTTATTGTGATATGTACTGGCAGACTATTTTCAAGCTTAGTTGATTCTCATCAGTAGCATGTAAGAAATATGCATATTTTATACAGTATATAGAGAAGAGTAGACTTATGAAGACTAAGTAACCAACTAATAAATAAATGTTAATAGAAAAACTTTTAAATGAATTAAACAATACTACTAAAAAATGTAATTCAACTTGTCATATTTTGATCTCGTTGAATGCCTCAAATATGAGAGTTTTAGGTCTGAGAAACTCATGAAATATAATTATTGAATATTTAATTATATTGTAAAATAAAAAGACAATAATGAACATTGCCAATTCTTATGTAATAAAAAAGATCGAGAAAGATTTTTTAAAATGAAAAATATGGTGTAGACCCAATAAATGAATGGCAATGGTCATAAATGAGTGTAATATATTTAAAAAGAATCTAAAAGGTACTGGAGTTATGATATAATGTGAAGACCTCATTGTTAGGTCCAATATAGGTAACCATAAACAGTGTCTATTGTTTATCATGATAGAATTGTTGAATTTGTTAGTCATAAAAAGAAACAAACGCAAGTTCTAAAACCTATTTGTTTTCCCAGTAATAAAAAATAACTAATTAATAAATTCTACCCCTCGTGGCTCTTATACATTTTAATAGAATTTGCAATGTATAAATATGTATAAAATTAAAGTAAAAATTCACCAAATAAATTATAGAGCTCGTAAAATAATTGTTTAAATAAATGATGCGAATTTATAAAGAAGTTTTTTATAAATATTCGGTCTCTGGGAAAAATAGTATTTTGTGAATTCTTAATTAAGACAATCCTGTGCAACAGTAAATGTTTTGCAAAATATTTGAATTAATGATTTCAATATATTGCGCGATAATATTTTCATCCCAATAATAACAAATTGAAATTAATTACATAATTATATAATATTTTTTTCCGTATATGAAATATTATATGTTTAAACATTTCTTTTACCTATGACCTTTATACAATTTCATTTTTCTTCATATCTTTACAAAATGTAAAACACTTTTTATATTTATTTAAATTGAATTTTCCCCAGAATTTATTTTTACGAGTTGAATATATAATCTAAAAAGAAATAAAAATGAAGTAAAAAGTTTAGGTCTAAAAATTATTTTTAAGAATTGTTTGAATTGATATTTTTATAAGACACTCTTAAAAAAGTGCAATAAAAGTTTCAATAATCGGTTATGATAATTTTTAAAAAAATTGATTGTATAATAATAATAATAATAATAATAATAATAATAATAATAATAATAATAATAATAATATTAATAATAATAATAATAATAATAATAATAATAATAATAATAATAATAATATCATTGAAATACATTTTATAATAAGAAAATATATTATTTAAAAATATTTTTTAAATTCTTAAATTAGTATAATTAATAGTAAATCAAAAATATTAAAGAAATGTTAATTCCAAAAAAAAAACAAAATTCCTCCATTTATTTTACGCATTCTGCTATAAAGAAATGAAGCGAAATCGAAATAAGAAAAATTAATAATACATAATTAATAATCTTAATGACAATATTTGACGAGAATGTGAGTATAATGGAGATAGGCGTTGGCCTCTCCTTTTTGTTGAATTCTCCATCTCACATCAAAGTTGAATTAGTAAAATTAAATTGGCAAAGCAATAGGAATTTACTAATTGTGTCAACCCATTTTACTTATTGACACATTTATCTCATGCTGCAATTTGGTGATTTTATTAATGCTTTTCCCAGAAAGTTCGAGAGACTGTTTATAATTAGATAGTAAATTTTTGATAGCGCTTTTCGGTATAAATTTTCTTTTTACCATATTAATCACAATTTTCTATTGGACAATAAAAATTTTCCATTTTTCCACAATAAATTACTTTCCAATTTTTACCATCGTTGAAATTTTTTGTTTTTAATTTATTTGATTTATTTTTGTATTTAATAAATCTGATTAATGAATTGGTTGATTTAAACAAAGAAAAATTTAAAAGATTAAAATGATTGATTCTTGATATTGATGGATAATTGCATGAATATTTTATTTCATTAGCAATCAAACAAAATTAGATTATATTTTAAAATTAATTCAAATTTTATCCAATACAATTTTACTAAAAATGAAATGAAATTATTTAGTTCTGAGAAAAAAACAATTCGGTCAATCAATTTTTTATTAAAAATATTAATCGATAATAAATCACATAATTAATCTTAGTTATTTATCTGAAAATATTTAAGCAAACTAGAAATTATAAAATAAAATAATGTCAATAGAAATTTCTGAAATTCTATTTTTCAACGCTTGAAACATTAAGTAATATTTTGAGTAAAATGGAATGGAAAAAGAATAAAACAATGTTATGTACGATATTCGGGAAAAACATTGAAATAAATTTTAATGAATTTAAAAAATAATGTTAAGTTAATTGTAATAAATCAGAAAAAAATAATAAAATATTTCATGAAAAAGTAGTTTTATCTAAAATTCGTAAAAAAAACAATAAGTAAATAAAATAGTACTTTTATATATATATATATATATATATATATATAATATAGAGAGATAATATAGAGACAATATTGACAATATAAACAGTATAAAGAAAATAACAATATTAAAAGCCTGTTAGTTTCACAAAACCTCCTGAAAATAAACTGATTGCTAGTTTTAAAGTTCCTCATTTATTATCAAAGCGCACTCCAAAGCTGAGTCAATAATCACACCATCATTTGCTATTATTGCCGAAACGATGCTTGAATCTAATGATCAGTCGGTTTGCGATTAGTAAAGAAGTCAATTTGACAACCGAAGAGCAAGAGCAGCTGAATGACAAATTTTATCAAAAAAAGTTCACGAACACGGCTTTGTAAGAATTCTGGCTTACTATAATGAAAGTCTATCCCTTAATCAGCTGAAAAAAGTTAAAACTATGTTGTTATTTTCATTTTTTTGGTTCTGTGAATTTAGCTTTTCAGCATTAATTGAAATTAAGTCCAAAAAACAAGAGAAACTCAATTTTGGAGCCCTGTTGGAATATGATGTGTTTCCTTATGAAGGCACATCTATCACACTGAAATAATATGTACAAAATGGAATCTTTTTAATAAAATAAAAGTTTTAGGGTATGTTTAGTATGTCATTACTCACAATTGAGAAACACTGATATGTACTGTATTCAGAAATACATAAAGTCTTTACAGTCAAAATAGTTTTTTATTGCTTTTCTTTCAACAAATCCAATAATTAAATAATGAATATTACGTAATTATGTTTTATCACTCATAATGTTCTCTATTTTTTATCTCTATTAAATTTTATGTCTTTTTGAATCTCTCTATATATATAAAAAAGGTAAGGGTCCCCTCCATCTGAATTTTACTTTTTTTATATTTTTTTAATTTTTAATTAATTTTTTTTATTATTTTTTTATTTTTTAATTTTTATTATTTATTTATTTTTTTTAATTAATTAATTTATTTTTTTTTATAATTTTTTTAATTTTAATTTAATTTTAATTTTTTTTCATGAAGTATTTATTCTTTTGTACTTATCGTTCTATATTACTTAGAAACGGTTTATGCTATTATCGGTTATCATAGTTATGTAAACATATTAATAAACTGAATCTTACTCCTGTCCAAGAATACCCTGGATATTAACTTTAACATTAACGTGGTTGGTAAAGCGAAGCGAACAGGGGCAGAGCCCCTAGTATTATTAAAAATATTAATATTTTATTTTAAAGAATTCTTCCCGATTCATTTTTATTGTCCATATCGTTTATCCTATCTTCTACAAGAGAAAAAATACATCTTTTAATCAGATAACCATATATCTCAGTCTGTTCGATTTTGTATAAAGAATTAAAAACTGAAAAGAGCAAGAACGTTTTTTCTGTAGATAGAAATATCAAAATACTTTTGCAGTTGTAGGTATTTAGAAATTGTAGACAATTATAGATTCTATAGTATTTTAATGATATAAATAAATTTATGGAATTAATAAGTTTTGAACTTGAATGTTCGAAATTTGTAGAAATTCACTTTACTTTTGTTTTTTTGGGAAAGATTTGATTATACCGATAAAATTTTATTTTAAAACTTTTTTTCAAACTAATAGATGAAATGTAAGCGACAGAGGTAAAAAAAATCTTCAGATTTAATTTTCAATTAAAACACAAAATATATATTTAAATAATAAGTAAATCAAATTTTAAATAATTATTTAAAATATTTTAACCAGTTTTTTTAAATTAATTCTATTAGCTAATTTCGATGTAATTTGAATATTCTTTAGAGGATTCTTGTTACCGAATAAGAAAGGATTAATTTTAATTCATTTAACAATGTTATATTATTATGTTAATATTTAAGTTTTTAAAACAGCAAAAACATTTTATTGCTTTTAAAATAATAAACAAACTTTAAGAAAAAAAGATTTAAATAAAAACAAATCAACGATTTTATTGGCTAAAATTATTTTATTACGCGCCAACATTTTATTTCAATAGCTTTTGTATTTAAACTTTTTCATTTTAAACTTTCTTTATCATTAAATCTTTAAAACGTTTATTCATAGCTTTGCAAACCTGGTTTAGAAACTTTTCATTAAAACATGCTTAATTCTGACAAATACTGACAAATAAATGCCAATCATTTTTAATTTGTACTTTTATATATTCATTACTTTTGGGTGTTTTTAATTTTTAATTAAATTGATTTTCATATTTATTTTTTGGTTTCATATTTGAGCTTTTATAATTCAATAATTTTCATATCAATGTTTGTAAGAATATAGATCAAAGCAATATATAAGGTACACGATATTTAGTTGCAGTCTTTATCAAGTGGGTAATAATATGTAATAATTACCGTTGTTGTTTAAAAAAAAACTTTGATAAGTATTATTTTAAATGTATGAATTTAAACTTATAATTGACGGCCACTCTAAATATATTAATACTATTACAAAACAAAAAGAAAAGAAATTGATTATAGAAGAATTGAATTCTATTAAAGATATTGAAAATGGATCAGAATGAACAATTTATGTAACATTAGTGTCTACGATTTGTTACTGTTTGATGAAATTTTATGGGATTATTTTAAAACAGAAGCGTAAGGATAGGGTGACCAGGCAAATTTGACAAAAAATACGGGACATTGTAAATTTTTTCATTAAAGCCGCTTTAACCTGAACTTTAACGAATTTTTTAGAATTATGAATACAACAATTTTTTGTTAGTGCTGGTATTTAACAGTTTAATTAATTAACAGTTTACTTTTACTGATATTAAATATGAAAAAATGGTCATTTTTGAGATTTTATGGAAAAATTGAAATATTCGACAAATCAGTCAATTTACATTCATTCATACTACTATTCATATTCATACATTTATCAACAGTTTCTTTCAAAGTTAACAATAAAAAACCGTTTTGAGCCATTTTTCACCAGTAATTCAACTAATTTATCTTCAACTTTTAAAAGTGGAAGATAAGCACCATGATCGATAAACCAATCCTTTCACCATATTTCTTTTATATTTAAATTCACAAAAACTCTCTGGGGTAGTATAGAGACCGGTATATGTTGGTTTTCTATAAATATTTGTCTCATATTGTTCATCTTTACGTTTAATTAACAAGTCAAGAAATACTATGGATGAATTCTTCTCAGTTTCAAATGTGAATATGCTTATGCATCATGTAATGCAAAAAATGTTTCACATGTTCCTTATTCTTAAATATCAGAAAAATATCATCAACATACACAATTGGTTTTCATTTTGAAAAAAAGCAATTTTCTTTCCTTAACATGCCAAAAATATTGTCGCCATTGTTGGTGCTAAGGGCGAATACATGCCCACTCCATCAATTTGTTCATACCATTCATTATTAAAAAGAAAATTAACTTTGGAAGTTGCAAGCTATAAATGCTTCCTAAGTGTACTTCCATCACACATATTATGCGAATTA
The DNA here is from genome assembly GCA_959609185.1 of Schmidtea polychroa. Classification (NCBI taxonomy): domain Eukaryota; kingdom Metazoa; phylum Platyhelminthes; order Tricladida; family Dugesiidae; genus Schmidtea; species Schmidtea polychroa. The sequence continues at coordinate 59,053 of CAUHTR010000083.1, forward strand.
ATATTTTCATTCCATAATTCACAACATAAATTGATTGTTTCTTTCAAAGTGACATTAGTAAATAAACTACATACATCAAACGAAACCATATACTCATTAACATTATTTTTATTCAATTGTTCTATACATGATGCAAATTCGAAACTATCCTTACATTCAAACTCATATTTTATTAAGGGTTTTAATAATCCATCCAAATACTACGCTATTTTTTATACTGATCTGTTCCAACCATAGATAAAACAGATCTCATGGGAACTCCGTCTTTATGAACTTTTGGAAGTCCGTATAATTTAGCTGGTTGTGAACCTTTTGCATGAATTAATTTTGCCACCTCTTCATCAATATGATTATTCTTAACCAAATCACACAACATAGTATTCAAAATCACTTCATCCTTTAGAGATGGTAATCTCTCTTTTTGTCGAAACTTAGTAAATTTTTAAAATAAAGCAAATTATGGGTCTAAAAATTGAATTACAGTAAATTATGGGCTAAGATTTTTGAATTAAACTAAATTAAAGTCTAATAATTAAATTAAAGTAATCAATGGGTTCAAATAAGTTAATTTAGGTTCAGATTTTTGAATTAAAGTTAATTAAGGTCCACATTTTTAATTAAAGTAAATCAAGGTTCAAAATTTTAAATTAAAGTAATGAATGGGTTCAAATAACTAAATTAAGGTTCTAAAAAATTAAATTAAAGTTAATTAAGGTCCAAACTTTAAAATTAAGTAATCAATAGTCAGAAATTTTAAATTAAAGTTAAATAAGTAAATTAAAGTAATAATTTTTAAATTAAAGTAATGTAATAAGTAAATTAAAGTTAGATTTTTAAATTTATTAACAAAAAGTTGGAATAATAGTTGGTGATTGAGAATTGAAAATTTTAAATGAAAATTTTTATGAATTATTTTTCAATGGTAATTTTAGATGAAAATCTTTATGAATTATTTTTCAATAGTAATTTAAGATGCAAATCATTGTCAATTAATCATTCACTACATGAATTATTGGTTAATATATAAATAAGGGTTATAATTGGTTGTTAATTAAATTATGGTAAAAAAACTTTAAATAAAGTAATACAAGGATAAATAGGTAAATTAAGAATAATTAAGTATATTATAGGTTCAAAATTTTAAATTTAAATTTATTAACAAAAAGTTTGAATAACCAATAGCTTCTGAGAAATAAAAATTTAAAATGAAATTTTTATGAAATAATTTTTAAAGTTAAATTTTAATAGAAATTTTTATGGTATATTTTTGAAGCTAATTTTAAATAGAAATTTTAATGAATTAATTGTCAAAGACAAATTTAAATTGAAATTTTAATGAAATAATTTTCATAGCCAAATTTAGATGAAATTTCAATGATAATAAAAATAATAAAAAATGATGATAAAAATAATAATAAAATAAAAAAAAATAATAATAAAATAAAAAAAAATAATAATAATATTAATATTAATAAAATTAATTAAAACAATAAAATGATAATTTAAGCCTTTTGCTGCAAATAATGTATTTAATGAAAACATTTTCGACCATAAGATAGTCCTTGTCAATCTCCTATAATAATTATAATAATTAATAATAATTATTAATTATAATAATTAATTATAAAAATAATAAAAATAATAATAATATTGATAAAAATATTAATAATAAAATGAAAATAATAATAATAATAATTATATTGATAATAATAATATTAATAAAAATAATAATAATTGTAAGGAGTTAGTAAATCTCTATATAAAATTATTATGGTTAAATGGTAGAAGTGAGATCATTTAGTAGAAATAATTATTTCTGTTAAATTTTTATATTTAAATTCTATATTAAATTATATCATATTATATTAAATTATATTAAATTAAATCAATTAAATGTATGACCAGTAATTACATTAATATTAATAATTATCACGCCTCAGTGTTTAAATACTCTAGTAACCAAGCACACAATCCGGCAAATTGGAGGCCAATAGCATTAATACCCACAAGTTATAGAATTTTTATGAAAATCCTTAACAAAAGAATTCTCCAATGGATCCACGAACACAGGTTAATTTCGGAATGGCAAAAGGCAGTGAATATATCCAATGGGTGTGATGAACATAATTACATCATCACTGTTCAAAAAGAAAAGCCCAACAGAAAAAGATACAAAGGATGTGAGTGCCACCTAGTGTTCTTGGATCTTGCGGATGCCTTCGGCAGCATTCCACACGAAGTGATCTGGCATACTCTAGAACAGAAAGGCCTAAATAAAAACACCATAAGCCTATTTCAAGAATGCTATAAAGACTGTCACACTATATATCAAAGTGGTGACACCAGATCAAGCCAAATCAAACAAGTAAAAGGTGTTAGACAAGGATGCCCACTATCAATGACCATCTTCAGCCTCTGTATTGAATATCTAATACAAGCTGCAATAAATAGTGGGAAAGGAGTCGAGATAGCTGGAGAGAAAATAAGCATTTTAGCATATGCGGACGATCTCGTTCTTATGGCACCACAACACCATCAAATCCAAGAAATGCTCAACATAATAGTAGAACAAGCAAAGATGGCTCACCTTATATTTAAACCCGAAAAGTGTGGTTACTACCTAAATAAAAAAGATGCTATTGGATGGGAAAACAACATCTTTCTAGACGGAACAAAGATCAAACATATAAATGAGGAAAATCTTTACACTTACCTTGGTGTCACAGTTGGTAGCACAAAGAAAAACGATCTAAATCAAATTTTCAAAGAAGTTGAAGACAAAGCAATCAGCATTTTCAAATCTTCGTTGAGGGCTCACCAGAAAATCGAGGCATATAACATCTTTTGCCATTCAAAATTCATATTCATCTTGCAAGCCGAAGAAATAGCTAAAAGTGAAGCTGGAAAATTTGATGACAAAATTAGAATGCTAATAAAAGATAAAGAGGTGCTTGACCTACAACATAAAAGCCCTCTAATGGACGCAATTTTTTACTCCCCGACTGAAAAAGGAGGCATTGGTATTACAAAGATAGTAGACGAACAGATCATTCAAACAATTTGTCGTTTCCTAAAGTTGATAAACAGCAGTCATTCGGCAATAGTAAACATATTAACGGAAGAATTAATAGATGTAGCCGAAACAAGAACCGATTCCCCCATCAACTCATTATCAGATTCATTAAAATGGTTAGATGGAACATATGCCCATAAAAGAACAAATTCGGCAAAAAAATCATGGTTAGATAGAGTAAAGAATGCAATAACTCAATTATACAACGATCATGATATCAAATTGACTTTCCTATCACGAAATATTGGCACTGGATGTAACATCAAATCCTACAATCAAGAAAAACCTGAAGAAGTCTTTCCTCCATTCTTAGACGAAGCCTCAAAAAAGCTACACAAAATGATCAGAGAAGCATACTTCCAGAAATGGAAATTAGCAAACTGTCAAGGTCATATCCTTAGACTTCCACAGTCAGAATTCACAGAGTGGAAAATGCCCAAAAACTTAAAAGATTTTGAATGGAGATTCCTAATCAAAGCAAGGGCAAACATGTTGGACATCAACATGAAACAGTCGAACCAAGGAGGCAGACTCGGAAGTACAAAATGCAGAAATTGTGACAACCCACACGAGTCTTCAATACATGTCCTAAATATGTGCGTCAGAGGTACCAGAATGAGAACAAACAAACACAATGAAGTTCAGAAAGCGCTTGAAGTGATTTTAAGAAAGAAAGAGCTCAGCTTTGAAGTGGAGAAAAAACCAAAGGAGGCAAAAGAAATGTTAAAACCAGACATAGTAGTCAGAATGAAAGAACATATCATGATAATTGACATAAAATGCCCATTCGATGACATAACAACAATTGAGGCATCAAGAACAAAGAACCAGAACAAATACAGGAAGCTTGCACAAGACATATCTGAAGCAACAAATACATACACAACCGTTGAAACATTCGTAGTATGCTCCCTAGGAACATGGGACAAAAGAAACGGAGACATATTCAGGAAACTCGGAATTAAATATGACGAGTATGAGCCAGTGAAGACCAAAATGATCGAGAGAGTGATAAAGGGCTCCAGAAAGACATACGAAAACCACAGAGGATTCTTCCAATAACATACCCAAGAAAAAAAGATTCAGAGAACGGATGATAGTGCCAGCATCCTTAAAAGAGCACTCTAGAAGATTCAATCCCATATAACAGCTTGCCTGTTTTATTGTTACTAACATACTAGTTATGTTTTGTTATTTTTCTTTAATAAATTTTTGTACCTAGAGACCGGTATATGTTGGTTTTCTATAAATATTTGTCTCATATTGTTCATCTTTACGTTTAATTAACAAGTCAAGAAATACTATGGATGAATTCTTCTCAGTTTCAAATGTGAATATGCTTATGCATCATGTAATGCAAAAAATGTTTCACATGTTCCTTATTCTTAAATATCAGAAAAATATCATCAACATACACAATTGGTTTTCATTTTGAAAAAAAGCAATTTTCTTTCCTTAACATGCCAAAAATATTGTCGCCATTGTTGGTGCTAAGGGCGAATACATGCCCACTCCATCAATTTGTTCATACCATTCATTATTAAAAAGAAAATTAACTTTGGAAGTTGCAAGCTATAAATGCTTCCTAAGTGTACTTCCATCACACATATTATGCGAATTAATATTTTCATTCCATAATTCACAACATAAATTGATTGTTTCTTTCAAAGTAACATTAGTAAATAAACTACATACATCAAACGAAACCATATACTCATTAACATTATTTTTATTCAATTGTTCTATACATGATGCAAATTCGAAACTATCCTTACATTCAAACTCATATTTTATTAAGGGTTTTAATAATCCATCCAAATACTACGCTATTTTTTATACTGATCTGTTCCAACCATAGATAAAACAGATCTCATGGGAACTCCGTCTTTATGAACTTTTGGAAGTCCGTATAATTTAGCTGGTTGTGAACCTTTTGCATGAATTAATTTTGCCACCTCTTCATCAATATGATTATTCTTAACCAAATCACACAACATAGTATTCAAAATCACTTCATCCTTTAGAGATGGTAATCTCTCTTTTTGTCGAAACTTAGTAAATTTTTAAAATAAAGCAAATTATGGGTCTAAAAATTGAATTACAGTAAATTATGGGCTAAGATTTTTGAATTAAACTAAATTAAAGTCTAATAATTAAATTAAAGTAATCAATGGGTTCAAATAAGTTAATTTAGGTTCAGATTTTTGAATTAAAGTTAATTAAGGTCCACATTTTTAATTAAAGTAAATCAAGGTTCAAAATTTTAAATTAAAGTAATGAATGGGTTCAAATAACTAAATTAAGGTTCTAAAAAATTAAATTAAAGTTAATTAAGGTCCAAACTTTAAAATTAAGTAATCAATAGTCAGAAATTTTAAATTAAAGTTAAATAAGTAAATTAAAGTAATAATTTTTAAATTAAAGTAATGTAATAAGTAAATTAAAGTTAGATTTTTAAATTTATTAACAAAAAGTTGGAATAATAGTTGGTGATTGAGAATTGAAAATTTTAAATGAAAATTTTTATGAATTATTTTTCAATGGTAATTTTAGATGAAAATCTTTATGAATTATTTTTCAATAGTAATTTAAGATGCAAATCATTGTCAATTAATCATTCACTACATGAATTATTGGTTAATATATAAATAAGGGTTATAATTGGTTGTTAATTAAATTATGGTAAAAAAACTTTAAATAAAGTAATACAAGGATAAATAGGTAAATTAAGAATAATTAAGTATATTATAGGTTCAAAATTTTAAATTTAAATTTATTAACAAAAAGTTTGAATAACCAATAGCTTCTGAGAAATAAAAATTTAAAATGAAATTTTTATGAAATAATTTTTAAAGTTAAATTTTAATAGAAATTTTTATGGTATATTTTTTGAAGCTAATTTTAAATAGAAATTTTAATGAATTAATTGTCAAAGACAAATTTAAATTGAAATTTTAATGAAATAATTTTCATAGCCAAATTTAGATGAAATTTCAATGATAATAAAAATAATAAAAAATGATGATAAAAATAATAATAAAATAAAAAAAAATAATAATAAAATAAAAAAAAATAATAATAAAATAAAAAAAAATAATAATAATATTAATATTAATAAAATTAATTAAAACAATAAAATGATAATTTAAGCCTTTTGCTGCAAATAATGTATTTAATGAAAACATTTTCGACCATAAGATAGTCCTTGTCAATCTCCTATAATAATTATAATAATTAATAATAATTATTAATTATAATAATTAATTATAAAAATAATAAAAATAATAATAATATTGATAAAAATATTAATAATAAAATGAAAATAATAATAATAATAATTATATTGATAATAATAATATTAATAAAAATAATAATAATTGTAAGGAGTTAGTAAATCTCTATATAAAATTATTATGGTTAAATGGTAGAAGTGAGATCATTTAGTAGAAATAATTATTTCTGTTAAATTTTTATATTTAAATTCTATATTAAATTATATCATATTATATTAAATTATATTAAATTAAATCAATTAAATGTATGACCAGTAATTACATTAATATTAATAATTATCACGCCTCAGTGTTTAAATACTCTAGTAAACGGCACAATTTTTGAAGTTGTTATAAAAATAAATGCTTGAAGAAGACTTGAATTTAATTGCATCTAACAATAATAATAATCATAATAAAAATAATATTAATATCTATAAAAATATTAATAATAATTATAATAATAAAAAATAATAAAAATAATATTAATATTGATAAAAATAATTATAATATTAATATTAATAAAAATAATAATAATAATAATAATAATAATAATATAATAATAAAAATAAAAATAATAATAATATTAATAATAATAAAAATAATAATAATAATAATTCAATAGTTACCAACAATCGGTTACTAAATATTTTTAACTAGGTGCTAACAAATAAATACCAAATACTTACAATATGATACCATGTACTAACTAACTCTCAAACAACCAGATACTTACAACTATGTTATGACAAAATAGAGCGTGTTGTCTTCATTTTTAATGAATTAATTTGAAAGATTATTTAGATAAATTTTGGTGTAAGGTATTCATTAGTAATTTTTTTTTAGAGTTGATGGTTTTTGTGAATTTTTATCATTTTCGTGAATTTCATGTGGATTGAATGAATATTTAAAAATTTTAAGTTAATTCTAAGATAAATTTAATTAATTTCTTGATAATTGGATGCATTTTTATTGATTGGTTTTTTAATTTTAAATAAAAATTATTTTTAATGACAGCTAGGTTAATAATCATGTGATAGGTTTAATGTTAGATGACTTTGTAATATATTTGACTAAATAATGTTTTCAATAATTTTCTAAGATTATTTACATATTGATGAACTTTAAAAAAAACATAAGTTAAGAAACCAGTTAACTTTATCAGGGATAGATATTTTAAATTTACTTGAAATTTATGATTTAGTTTGTTATTATTGCTTGAAAATGATTGGTTGAATCGTTGGAGAATTATGGTCAATCAATATATATCATCTCTAGTTAGGTATTTGATGGGTTAAATATTTGTAGAAAACTTTAGTGAATTTTGATCTTTTACTACATGAATTTAGGTACTAAATTATTTCATATATGTATTTTGGATGTCGATAACAGTTAATAAAAATTCGTATTTTTGAAGTTCTCTAAGGATTTTAAGAGTATTGATTGAATTAAAGGAGGATTCAAGTGGGTAGAATTAAAGGATATAGTCGTTTGGATATTTAAAAGGGTAGAAATATTTGGTGAGAGATCGGTTAAGATGGGATATTGTCGATTAGATTTAATGAGATATCGGTTTAGATGGGAAAATAGTCGGTTGGGTTTAATCAGGGATCAGTTTAGATGGGAATATATGGTCTTTTAAGGGAGTATAGTCGGTTAAATTAAATGAAGGATGTGTTAAAATGGGAATATATGATTTTTTAAGGGTGATGTTGGTAAAATATCAATGTTTTAAGGGAAATGTCAATACATTAGTCAGTTATGAATCAATAATAATTTGAAATTATATCGTTTTATTAGATTGTAATGAATTCACAATAAATTAATTTAGATTTATGGTTTAGAACATTGTTTTATTAAGTAGAGATAATGATCGACTTACTTGGTCTTGACAATGAAATCTTTACAGATAATTGGGATTAATATCAACTTTAAATAATTTTTATCTTTATTTAGATGGACAATGACAAAAGATGGAAATATTGATTTAAAACATCGACTAAAGAAAATTTATCTTTATTGGGATATATCTATCGGGTGATTTTAAGTAGTAATTAAATCGGTTGAATATTGGTAAAAATGATCATTTGAAGAAATATGGATAAATTTAATCTTTCTATGCAACTACTCGGTTATATTGTACAGTTAAATTTCAAGCAATATTTATTTTAAATTTCGAGTACAGTGATTTATTTTTAGAACAAAAATTTAATTATAACTGTTTTTTGTCATTAGACTTTATCAATTGTTTAGAGTTAATGATTTTACATGTGTTATAGGGAAATATTCGTGATAATAGGAATAAAAGTTAGAATTATAGTCATTTAAACGGGATTTTAAGCAATCTTATTAGTCTGAGGGAAATATATAGCCTTTTAAGGGTATTTATCGATAAAATACTTATCTTTAAAGACAGTGATATTTCATGGAAATTTGATGCTTTCTAGATGATTTTAGTAGAAAATTTACTTGGATAAACCAATTATTGACATTTAAATGAATTTACTGGTTTATTAGATGTTATCATTAGTTGCCTTATATCAATCTCTTTTGGAATTTAATGATAATTATTTTTAGTGTAGTTTGACGAAATTGATGATTGTAATGAATTCATACTGAATTTTGTGTATAATTTGAGGAATTAGCAAATAGATTTGAATATACGTGTATTAATTTTAAAAAATAATTAAAATTAATTTATTTCAATTAATTTATTCAATCTAAATCAATTATCTACTAGATGTTATTATCTTTATTATCTTAGTTGATTAACTTGAATGATTAGTATTTTTTTTATTTATTGGATTATTAATGGTTAGAATTTAAATTTCTTTAGTCCATTAATTACATTTTGTTATTTATTATGTTTTGAATAATTTAAATTTTTACAATGATTTATTTAATTTTTATCTAGTTATTGGAAAATCTTACAAATACTGGTAATCACTTAATTAATGAATTGCATTTTTAATAATTTTTCATCCAATTTTTCAAGTGAAGAGTATTTTTTTTAAAGATCTATTTGTTAGTACATAGTTGTTGGTTGTAAGTACTTGGTTGTTAGTATTTGGTATCTGATTGATAGAGTTTAGTTGTAGATGATGACAAGAATATATTGTATGTGATGAAGAATATTTTGTATTTAATTGCTATTATTTTTATGTGTTGTTAGTTGATACTTGGTAACTAGTTTTAATTATTTGGTTGATAGTATTTTGCTGATAGTGATTGGTATCTTGTTGTAAGTACTTGACTAATAACGTTTGGTATCTTGTTGTAAGTACTCGGTTTCTAGTTGAAAATACATGTTCGTAAGTTACTGGTAGATGATACTAAGTTGTTGGTATCTTGTACTTGGTAGCAAGTACGATGTTGTTAACTGATTGTTATTGCATAGTTGTAGGTTGTAAGTAGTTGGTTGTTAGTAACAAGTTGAGTGTTACCAATACCCTTACCATTAGTACCCTTACGACTAATACCCTTATGACCAGTACCCTTAGGGGATCAAAACATCTTGTCGGATAAATTCCGAGTATATACAATAAAGATTTTCGACAATAACTATTTATTGAATACAATTTTTACATTGCAATAATAAGTCAGTAGTAATCAATTAAATGAAGAATGTTTTGTGAATTAAAATTCTATAGTCTTTCATTGTGATTTAAATTATCATCAATTCCACGTAGTGATGAGTTGACAATTATTCATTTTTGATGAAATTCTATCATTTTTGTTAAATTTAGACATTAAGAAAAGGTTTTTCTACTGATTGTAATTAAACATATTTTTGAAAACAGATAAAAAATTAATTTAAAAATCATTTCCTAAAATACAATAAGGAATATTTAGTTGATTGTAAGTAGTTAGTTGTAAGTATCTGGTTTTTTGAGAGTTAGTTAGTACATGGTATCATATTGTATTTGGTACTTATTTGTTAGCACCTAGTTAAAAATATTTAGTAACCGATTGTTGGTAATTATTGAATTAGTATTATTATTTTTATTATTATTAATATTATTATAATTATTTTTATTAATATTACTATTATTATTATTATTATTATTATTATTATTATTATTATTATTATTATTATTATTATTATTATTATTATATTATTATTATTATTATTATTTTTATTATTAATATTATTATTATTATAATTATTTTTATCAATATTAATATAATTTTTATTATTATTTTTATTATTATTTTTTATTATTATAATTATTATTAATATTTTTTTAATATTATTATTATTTTTATTATTATTATAATTGATTTAATTAATATTACTATTATTATTATTTTTTATTTTATTATTATTTTTATTATCATTGAAATTTCATCTAGATTTGGCTTTGAAAATTATTTCATTAAAATTTCCATTTAAATTTGTTTTTGACAATTAATTCATTAAAATTTCTATTTAAAATTAGCTTCAAAAAATATACCATAAAAATTTATATTAAAATTTAACTTAAAAAAAATAATCCATAAATATTTTCATTAAAAATTAACTTAAAACAATTATTCCATAAAAATTTTCAATTCTCAATCATCAACTATTATTCCAACTTTTTGTTAATAAATTTAAAAATCTAACTTTAATTTACTTATTACATTACTTTAATTTAAAAATTATTACTTTAATTTACTTATTTAACTTTAATTTAAAATTTTTGACCATTGATTACTTAATTTTAAAATTTGGACCTCAATTAACTTTAATTTAATTTTTTAGAACCTTAATTTAGTTATTTGAACCCATTCATTACTTTAATTTAATTATTAGACCTATTATTTAATGTAATTCAAAAATTTGGACCTTAATTTACTTATTTCAGCACATTGATTACTTTAATTCAATTATTAGACTTTAATTTAGTTTAATTCAAAAATCTTAGCCCATAATTTACTGTAATTCAATTTTTAGACCCATAATTTGCTTTATTTTAAAAATTTACTATACTTTTTTAATGTAGACCATCTTCTCAGGACCATCGAGACCCCCTCACTATAGTCTGAATAATCCACACTTTTTAGTGATAATCGGATTTTGTATTGAAATTCTCAGGACCAAGGAGACCCACCCAAATAATACTGACTTATCCTTTGTTTTTTGTATTGAAAAAAAATTTTCTATTGAAAATTACAGAAAAAAAAATCATTGGAGCGTACGGGAACAATTATGTAATCAAAAAATGTCTACGGCAAAAATTATGCACTCAAAAGTTGCAACATTTTTAACCCCCCCCCCATGTTGCCGTAGGCCCTTAACTACCTACTCTGGGTATCACAAAGCTTGGAATGTTTATATTATTTTATTGTTAGACATCCGAAAAAAATAAATTTTAAAAATGCTAAAGTTTTATGGATGCACTTGTAAACAGTTTCTGTGTCTCCAGAGGTGAAAATGATTTTTCTTACGTCATGTTTACAAGTTTGCAGATATTTTCTCTATGATTTATCTAATTTGCAAGTGATGTGATTTCCAGTGTAACAGGGAAAATATACAATAGAGTTGAATCTGCAATATTGTATACTTAATTGGCGCGAAGAGAAATCTTCGCGTCTCCTGCATAGTACTGATAAGAGTCCAAAGCTCGAAACTAGTCTACTATTGGGATTTGCACTGGATATCACAAAGCTTGTAATGTTTATATTATTTTAATGTTAGATATCCGTAAAAAAATAATTTTACACCATTAATTTTATATAAATTTATATAGTAATTAGATAATTATATGCGTGGAATCCAATAAAATTAATCGAACTCTAAAAATACATGCGGTTAATTGATTTTGTATGTTAATTTATGTGTATAATTTATTACTGAAAATATTACGAACTGTAAAAGATTTTGAAAATACTTAAAGTTTGATATAGTTTAATTCAAATAATATTACGATTAGTTTATAAAAGATTCATGTAAATTAAATAAACAAAATTTTTACTAATAAAATAAATTTGTAGCTCATAATATAGAGATATTCCATATTAGTACATGCATTTACTTCTAAAACAATTTTAATAGGGAATAATTTTCTTTTCTTCGGCAACATGACTAATTATGAACATTTTTGAGTAATAATAATACTTCAAACAACTTTCGATTCGGTATTTATTAAAATTTAACTTTGATTTTCAATATACAAATAAATTCCTTTTGTTTTCTTAATTCAACATTCAAGAGATTATGAAGCTAAAAGTAAGAAAAATGTTTAGTTAAATGAAAATTCCATTTTGATTAGTACATAATTTATTTTTCTCCATTTCTTTATTATATTAGTCTCACAAATCCTAGAAAAATTCAATGTTTTGTTTTATTTCCTTTTAAAATATTTTAACTTCTTCACCACGTATCAGTTTTTATTTTCATATACAATTTTTTATGTCATTTCATTTAAATCTTAGATCACTCTAGAATAAAAAATTAAACATGGATTTACAATGTGAAATAAAATGAAGATAAAAGGAAATTATTATTATTTTTTAATTTTCGTATGGGAATTTTAATAATATTTCTAAATCTCTCATATTGTATGAATTTTAATTAAGCAGAAAAAAATTTAATATTGATAAGATTACTAAAAATTAAATTCCGAGCGGTTTCATTTTACTTAAACTTTTTTTTATTTACCAATAAACATAGCAAAGATTTTATATTTTAAAATTTAAAATATATATTTCTAAATTTAAAATTTGTCAGGGAAAATTAATTCAAATTTTTGAATATTTCATAATTAGTCTAAGCTTTCGATTTTTACGGTTGATATCCAAACGTTTGGATTGTAATTAATTAAATTTTTATTTATTGTTTTAATAATATATAAAAAGTAATTCATAGTCGTCGATATAAACAATTAAAATTTAATATTGGCTTGCAATGGCTTTTTCTAATTTGATAAAATGACAATGACAGTCAAAAACATTAATCGTCATTAATCTATATTTGTATTTACTTACTATATTTATAAAAAAACTTTTCTTGTGCTAGATTTTACAAAATGTAGATTGGAGATATTTTTTTATTAACAAAAGTAGGTCTTATGTAAAATTATAGCTGACACTCCTGTCTAACAAGAATGAATGCTTTTTAAGTGAAAGTACAGAAAATAATTATTTCTTTTTCTTATTTTTTTGCTTCATAATATTTCTACTAATTTCTGTCTACTTTTATGCTAATCTAATGTAGTTCATCTTTGGACCCTTAGCTGAATAATCTTTTAGTCTATATCTGTCAATCGCCTATTCATTCTGACAATATTAAAATTAACGTTACATTTTTTGTTGTGAAACAAAATTATGTTATTTTTCGTTTGGGTATTTTTATATATAACGAAAAAAGAAAATCTTCGACGTTATATCAAAAAAATCTGTACTGGTAGTAAAAAGAATTTGTGAAAATTTTTAAAATACAAAATAGGTATCTTTATTCAATATTCATTAAAACAAAATCAATAACAATTCATTTAAAAATTTTGTTCTGTCATGTTCATGCATGTAATTTGTACAAGGATTTTTATTTTCAAAATCGTGCCTGTATTTTACACGATGATTACTTCCTTTTCATAAGTTTATTGATTTAAAATCATAATGCTCGTATAACGAAAAATGAGTCGTACGTAATCCATCATTCTTTTTATTCCCTTGGAATGTTACAAGAATGAAATTCGGTTAAAGTATATTATAAAATATTTTCTCCATAAAAGAGTAGAAGATCAAATAGGTAATTACAATTTAACAACATCCTTGCTTCTCAAAGAATGTTACATTTCTTAAAGCAAGTCTAATTTGATGACCTGCAAATACTGTTGGTTCAACACGAACTCTTTTAATCATTAATTTTGTGTCTAATAATTCCATTTTAGGTAAATTTTGGTACATATTAAACGTTTTTCTCGAATATATCTCGTTGGCTGGTAAATATTTCGGTTGATCAAAGAAATCAAATTGTAATGGTGAACATAAAATGTTTTGATTTTGCAATACGGATTTCTCTCATAAGATTATGTTCTGTGTAACACATTCCTTCTAAAACTGTACGTTTAACAGATTTATTATAAATTATTATTGTTTCAATTAATGCTTTGTGTATTTTCTTTTGTTTTTTTTGGATCTTTAAATCTTAGTAGAATTATAAAATAATTCAGCGTCTTTAAAAAGAGTTTGAAAATAGAATTTTTCGTAGATACTTCAGCATCATTGGCAATATTTCCCCACAAAGGATTTACATTTTTCAACTAAAGAAAGAGTAAAGTTTTATTTAATTTAGAAAATAAAAATAAATTCGTTTAAACAAAAAAATTATTTAAAAAAATCAATCACTTCATTTAAATAAAGTAAAAAATTAGACCTCCCAAGAAAAGATTTATGTGGGATCTCAAAAGTGTTCATGCAAATATCTAACGGGCACACTGTTTACTTATTAATTTTTCAATAATTTATTGTCTATTTAAAAAATTTAATCTTTTTGCATTTTGTTGATTCATTCAAATATTATGGTAAAGATTTTCTCTAGGTGTTTACATTTAATTTCATTAATTAAAAAACTATATTTTTGACCACAGTTGCTCAAATATTTATGTATTTTCAGTTTCACATGTCAACTAAAAAATATTAATTATAATTTCATTCTGCATTCTCGCTTTTGACCATGTTTAAATAAAATAGTAAAACATTTTTTTTTAATTTTGAATAATTATTTCAATTTTCTTTCAGAATTATTGTCTTTTTTAATATGAAAATGCGTGTCAAATATGAAACAAAATATTGATCGATAGTCTGTAAAGAAATGACAAGAGAGATGATATTTAGTAAATGATTTTTTTCAGTTCCTAACTATTGTAAGATAAAATAATTATAAATTGAAATTTTTTGGTAAATTCTTATTATATATTAAAAATGATTTAATGATTTTTCCTGTCATTTTAAAATTTATATGCCTATCAATAACCTCCGGAAAGAAAAAAACATAAAAATTCACATTAAATGGATTTTCAGGATTTCACAGAAACGAGCCTGGCTATTGTCAATTCAACAGTAATATGGCCTTATAACGCCATATGTAGATATATAATTTCGAAGACAAATGACAATAATAATCCCGCTGTTGTAGGGAGAAATCAAACTTTGATTGCTTTATTATTCATAACTGAAGAGGAAATCTCATTATAACAAATTTACCCATCAAAATGTCAAACTATTGTCAGATGGGATTGTGAGCTTATAAAGAACAGTGGAAGATTTTAAATTCTAAATAATTCAAGAAAATTCTTTAAAAACAATACTTATTTAGTGCAAACTATATTTCAGTAATGTGAAAGAAAGCCGATATTATTATAGAGCTGACTAAATGATTATATGTCATATTATTATTGCATTGTTAAATTTATTTTAATAATGTGTTAAAGTGTTCCATCTTTTGTGGACGACCTCCAATAATAATATAGTTTTACACATTTGATCAATTGCCACATTTAATATTTTGTCAATAATGCTATATTAGTGACAGATAAAAACACAATCCGGACGAAATTACAGATTGTTTAGCAGTTTCTGAATGTAGAATGGTAGAACTAGTGTGAATTGCACAAAATATTATGTGTAAACCAATCAAAAATCATTATTTTTCGGAAAGAAAAGTTATGAGCACGGAAAAGTAGGAAATTAAATGCGAATGGAATAATTTCAAATTGATAAGGCGCCAGGGTAAAATGTTAAATAAAAATTATAGACTATTTAATTTAATTAGTAAACAAAATTCCCGAGCTTGACAGAAGTGGTAATACTGTTCAATTTTAATGTAGTAAAATCTGTATACATTAAAAATGCAAGCCAATATAAATTAGAAAACATAACAATTAGAAATGAAAATATGCATTATAGAATAAAGGATAAATATAATGTTGAATATCAGGAATTTTATAATGATAGCGTCACCAAAAATTGCTGAAAGAGCAGATGAATAATTATTAAATAATTATTAGTTGTGATAAAATATTATTAAATAAAAATCAATTAAATTTTATTAAGCTATGTTTGTATATGCCAATAAATTTGAAGATATTTAATGTTAAATTTAAACAAATAAATACAATGTTTAACTCATCACGATCTTAATTAAATTTGTCGTTTGAAAGAACGATAAAATGAATTTAAGTATTGGAAAGTCTTCAGTATATCCTTTCCCGTTAAGTATAGAAAAAACTGCAGCACTAAATTTACGTTTTTCTTAACTGTTTTAAAAGTGAAAAAAATATGTCAATATTTATATTTATTCCTAGGTAATTACATTTTTCAATAATGATTATTGATTATTTTAATTTTCTAATTATTGATAAAAAACCTTCAATGATCTTATTAGGGATAGGCCTGGAGCCTGAAAGTTAAAATAATAAAAACAATAGAAAATTACTTAAAATAAAATATAGGTTTAATTAAATACTATAAATAGAAATAAGTTGTACATAGTAATATTTAATCATACTGATACTATAAATAGTAATTATAATATTACTAATAATATATTATACAAATATTATTTATTATAAATACTGGTTCAAAAACGAGAACCAGAAAGAGAGAAATAATTAGAAAAACAATCAGACGAGAAAAATAAACGAGTTAACAGGAAAAGAAAACGATTGAGATTAAAATCTGAAGAGAGATTTTGGAGAAATAATCAATACTTAATCAAAGCAAAGTACTTTGGTCAAGTTTTAGATGAAAAACAGATTTTGTGGATATAGTACCAGTGGTAGCAGATTGCAGTGACGTCCTAGAGAAGAAAATAAACTATAAATTGAAAACTGAACAATCAGAAAACAGTTTAGAGAGAATTCAGAAAATATTTTGAACCTGAAAATTCGTGTATTTGTAAAAGCAGATTAATTCCAAGGTAAAGAGTTTCATTAGTGAAGGATAATTCTTATCCTTTTGTGTTGATCATTTTATAATTAAGCGAATACAAAGTAGTGTTAACTTACTTTAGTATTCCCTGAGTGCCCCAAAATAATTACCACTTACTTACCCAACTCTTTCGTCGACTTTGCGATCGTTGTGCTACACAGGAGCCATCGATCTCTTGCAGGCTGAGATAAACAGCAGGGATTAACAAATCCATTGTCTTGTATTTTTATCTCTACACATAGTTGTAAATTATTGTTTGTAAATTATTGTTTTTAATTCATCATCCTATTTAATTTAAATACGCGCAAACACATTAAATATATTATATTTATACCTATTTTTATTTATTGGAGTCATAGTGTTGAGATCAGTAACCCCCATCTTTTCGATCTTAATAATCTAATAAAAACTTAGTTTCAATATTTGTTACTCCACTAAATAACTTTCGTATGTATTATTTTGGGGTCGTGTACAAAGGTTTAAGAATAACTAATGTATAATGTTTCCCACGTTTATTCAACATTTCCGAATGTCTCAAATTTGTGTAATTTTTTATATTGTAGTTTTTTATTATCAAAACTTACATGTCATGAATGAATTTACCATTTTTGTTAAATATTATTCATAAAGCTAAACCAAATTCAGAATGAATAAAGTACATTGCAATCAGATATAAATCATATTTAATCTCTTTTCAGTTTGGAGATTCAACCAAATTGTTTAAGATTATCTTTTTCATAACAACAATTATTCTTTATTTGAAATTTTCACGAGATTTTCTATTCCATTTTCAAAACTTTCATTTCAAATAAATTCTAATTTTTTTCATTTTTGATGAGTAAATCAAATTGATTGATTATTACTTACCAAGGATTACCATAACATAATGTTTTCAAACAAACTTTTTGAGACTTTAATTTCGATGCAGTACCTAAATTTTCAAATTATGATAATTATTCCATTATTACTATTACCATTAATAAATTATTTTTAAATTAAAATATTAAAATTCATATTTTGCAAACATACATATTTTATTATACCCATTTTAAAATTAGAATATTAAATATAGAATATTAAAAATCATTAAAATTAAAATTTTTAACTTTAAATACTATTTAATATTTAATTTTAAATACCTTTTGAATTATAACCTTTTTACGTCAGTTTTTAATCTTGATTTTGAAAGAGCATGTTTCAAATTAGCTGTTTTGAAAGAAGCAATAATGGACAAGATTTAATGCTGGACATTTTAATATTCTTCTTTTAAAATTTAAGCAAAAGAAATTCACTTTTTTTATAATTAATCATGTTATTTGCAATGGTCTTTAAATTGTGCTCCGTAGAACCCCGGCGTTCCTTGATTCAAAATAAAAATTTGAAAAATGAATTATGAAGAAGACTCATGAGGATGAATTATTTACTTTAATTTTATGTTAAATATTTTAATAAAAATTCAATACTTCTTTATAATTGTTTCAGCTTAAAGTATCTATAACCAACATTGAAATAATTTTCAATATTATTTTAAGTTATATTTTTCTAATAGGTTTTTTTTTAATTCTTGGACAGCTTCCACCCTATATAAAGATTTCAGAGCTGGATAAACTTGTAAAATACGACTTGGTCCAGGATATAAAGATCAACTGGTAATACTGTGGTACAATAATTTTCTTTTATCAATGTATGTGAATTCACAAAACCTTTTAATTTTTCGGTACATTTTTTTACGATAATTTTGTATATTTGTAACATTATTAATTATACTTCAAAGACTAACGAGTCTAAACCTTATTTGACAGCATTACGTATTATATGCACTGAACAGAGAATACTGACTGGATCTAGCCCAGTTTCCCTTTTTAATAATTTTATAATTTTTTCTTCGCCCACCCGTGGTATTTCTCCGACATTGATGTTACAGTTGTCAGCCGAAAATGCAATGTATTTATCAAGTAAATTGAAATGCATTAATAAATCGCATAGATATTTACAGATTGTTTGAGCTTCTTCATTTGTTTGTGATTTAAGTAGTACTTTATGTAGTAATGTATGGATTCTTTTTATATCCCCAGAATTATGTGTACATGGCTTTCTTTTACTGTTATTCTTTTACTAATGGTAGTCATTTAGAACATATAAGGTTTGCATATATTACGGTAATATCAATAAGCCCATGTCTTCCTATAATCAACAATTGGACACAACTCCAAAGAAAATAAAAAAGTGATAAGGATGGAATAAAGATCTAAATAAGGCTACAAGTAAATTTTTACCACTCATTATATGAGAAAGTGAGAA
The DNA here is from genome assembly GCA_959609185.1 of Schmidtea polychroa. Lineage (NCBI taxonomy): Eukaryota > Metazoa > Platyhelminthes > Tricladida > Dugesiidae > Schmidtea > Schmidtea polychroa. Next base: position 78,613 of record CAUHTR010000083.1, read on the forward strand.
AATTAGACTAAAGATATCCTGCCGAAAATTCAATAAGAAAACAATAACCTCGGATGAAGTAATTCCGAAGATAATTTGTTTAATTTTAGACATTTCAAAGATGTACGAAATGATTAATAGAGTATTACTGACACTAACAAAATAAATAACCATTAATAATTTAAAAAAAATAGAAAACATTATTAATATTAAACGCAATCTTATTAAATTCTTCAGTAAATGTCACATTAAAAGATTGAATCAATTTGATTTATATTAATAAACACAAACTGATAATTTATGAAATATAATTTCAAAATTCTTACCTATTATTAATAAAATTAATTAATTAATATGATATATTAATATGAAAATATCTAATTCTAAAAATATCTAAAATAGAAAAAAAATGAGTGTAAAATCTAATTTTAAATATAATAGAAAATTATTTAATTGTTTATAATTTAAAATTTTCTATATTCTTGATATTAATTTTAACTTTTATATAATGTTTTGAAATAATTATTATCTTTAATATTATTAATACTACAAGATTTTCTAATCGAAAATTATTTAAATTAAAATTAAATAAATAATTAAATTTATTAAAGTTTAACAGATAATAGTAAAAATAAATCAATTTTGTTTAAATTGAAGAAATATATTTAAATTTTTGAATTAATAAAATTTCTAACATAATCATATTTTTGTTAATACTAGTAATCAGAGTAGTGAAGATCTTGAAAATGAAATCTTACAACTAGATGGTGAATTAAATTTTTAAATTAAATTAAATTTCACGTTTTATTGATAACAATGTTCTCTTTTCAATTTTATTTTTGCGACTAACTATCCGTTTATTTTATTTACCTTTATGTATGACAAAATTTCTAACATTGTGTCATGTAAATTTATCTAACTGAAATGTAAAACTTATTCTGTAAGAAATATTATTTTGATGACAATAAATAAATTAAATTTGATAAATCCAAAATAATTTAACCACGCAAAATTATTTGTTCAATTTAAAATTGCCTAAAATAACCATGATTATATAATTTAAACAAATACTAAATTATAAAATTCAATTTTCATTATAATCCACTGAAATAACATTCATTTCAGAAAGTAAAGTTCCTTGATTATATTTATAAATTTCATTTTAATACATTTTTAATATGTCATAATTGTTACTGTGCTAAAATATTTGCCCGGTAATATAATATAAATATATATTTTTATTATTATTATTATTATTATTATTATTATTATTAAAATTGTCGTTTTTGTTTTTAAAAAGTATTGTTAACAAATTCAAAACACTTAAATCTTTTTTCTATTTAACTTTTAAATTAATTTAAATAAATATTGCAAAAATATCAAATTCAAAATTAGAATTTATTTATTAATCCATGTTCTTAATAGATCAGTTAAACAAATTTTCAATTCGTTACTATATGAAGTCCTGATTCCCTTTGAAATGAAACGATTGTTGTCAAAAAAAATAATTAATTTGAGTAAGAACACTGACAAAACTTTTTAACATAAACCAATGAATTTAAGTTACATTAGTAAAACAATCTTAGTAATTAGTTTCTTTTATATTGTGGATATTGAATGAGTGGAAACTGTGAAATAATGTAATTAAAGATTTGTCTTATACTCACATGTAATTTTCATTAACGCAATTAGTATTAATATTCAAAGAAAAGTATATTGTAAAAACTTAAGTTTTGTTTTTATTATTGATTTTAATAATATAATAATAATAACAATAATAATAATAATAATAATAATAATAATAATAATGATTATTATTATTATTATTATTATTATTATTATTATTATTATTATTATTATTATTATTATTATTATTATTATTATTATTGTTATTATTACTCCTTTTTAAAATGAGTGATCTGCAAAGATTTCCTATATTGCTTTTATAATGTCTAATTTTGTTTTATTTATCTATTTATATAAATTACCATTCGGAGTAAAACAATCCAGTATTTTACATATTTGGAATGGAGAAAAAAGAAAGAAAAATTTATTTAAATAAATACTTTTTCGTACATTTACTCAGTATTTAATAAACACCAATTAAGCAAAAGATGAAAATATAAAATCTACTATTTATATTAATAAAAAAACTATTTTTTTTATTTTTAAAATATTTAACTATTTTCTTTAAATTTAATTGATTTAAATATTATTTCAATAGAATTTCTCTCTGAAAACTACGCAAAACCTATCAATTATTTTTTATTTAATTTATCTACAAGTATTAAACATTGAGTTTCAACAAATATTTTTCAAATAAAACTTTTAAATAATATCTAAACGATAATATTCTATTTGACTTCAACCGAACACAAACCCAAAAAAGGAGACAATTTTCGATATTATTAAAATAGATAATTAATTTCTAACAATAATAATAAAAAGAAGACCTTATAATTTTTGATTTTCCTTGCTGTTTATGATATCAAACTATCGAGATAAAATTATAAAAAACATACAAAAACATGTTTATAACAGTCGAACTTATATCAATTGTAATTCTTATTGACATATTTTGTATTATTTAATTTTCATCATTGATCAAAAATGAAAGTTTTTCGGTTTTAGGACTTTTGACACATTACTTTATCAAATTTAAAACCTCTTTTAATTATAAATATTTAAAATTAAATTGATTATTAATAGTTGTTTTATTTAAATTTATTAATATAAATAAAACATTATTTACTGATTCATAGTCAATTTTTTAATAAATAAAATGTCAATTGAAAAGAAATCAGAGGTGAAAATTAAAAGAAGTTCTTATAATAAATTAATAAGCATATATAATACTGATTTTCTACGAGCTAATATTTGTCATTTACGATATAAGTTCATTCAAATATTTATAAACTATATTTTAACAGAAATTCCATTAATTATCCGAGAAAAATAATTGGTAAATAAAGTGACAATTTTTAAAATAACATTTGTGAAATTTATTTATTTTTGAATTTTTGAAAAGTAATTTTTGAAGATCATATTAACAACCTTTTTAAGGTTGAGGATATTTTTTCAATATACCGATTGTGAACTGATTCAATGAATATTAAAGTAACGAGATCACTTTATATGGTCATTATTATCACTGGATAAATATTATAATAATGACATAGTATGTTATATATTGTAACTTACGAATTCTATAAAACATATTATTATTTAAAGTTAATTCATATAATAATTAAACCAATAGAGAAATTTAATTTTTAATAAAAATATATCCATTCAGTGTTTTTGTTGAAGATTTAGTAAACTTTTAAATGCATAAAATATTTAAATAAAATGATATTTATTCAAACAAAAAGTCACTGTTTATTTTATGGGGAAAGGTCTAGTACAACTCATCTCAAAACTTTATAAATTATTTAAACAAAAGCACATATATATTTATATATTATATATATGTATTAATAAAATATTAATAAAATATAACATATATATTAATAAAAGAAATTAAATACATATTAATTAAGTTTACAAAATGAAAAGGAAATTACAAAATCAATAAAATCAAACAATGAAATATGACAAGGCCGTTATTTATTAGTTAATAAAGGATAAAAAGAATAATCAAAAAAGAGAAAACAAATTAGAAATGAAATTTCCTTATCTCGGCGGCTTCGTCGAGGTAAAGGGAAGAGATCACTGGGGCAATCAAAAGATTTATATATTTCTACAGATGTCAGAGATAATAAAAGCACTGAAGATGATCAAAGGGAAGGAATCTAAATAGAATATAATATCAGTAAATGCCATTAGATTGCAGACTATAAGAAGAAATATCATTAGAATCGAAGGAGTGAATTTCTGAAGAACTTAATTTGTAACGGAGGAAAAGTAGACATAATTTTGTAAATTTAAAAGGACACAGGGGTTGTAAAGAAAATAAGGAAACAGAATTAAAACGAAATCGAAGCTGAATAATGAAATTATCGGAGAAAGTGATTTCAAACAAATTAAAGCTATTCAGCAAATTCAAGTTAAAGCTAAGAAACATACTAGATCAAATTATCGATCATCGAAACAAGAACATTAGTTAAGTGGTTGTTAATTCCAAGTTGTATTGCAAAGGTCCATTTCTTTCTGAGAGTTTTCCAATAAACACACAAGTCATTGTCGCAATATTGAATTATTGGTGTCGCTGTAAATTAGTCGTTATGTTTGTTAAACAAGGCACGCTTTGGATTCAGAGCAATAACTAGTAATTTCACCGACAACCCTAGCAATATAATCTTTCAAGGCATAAGGCTGTGTTAGACGAATAAATAATCTTTCAAGTTTTTAGATTTTATTAGAAATCTTTGTTTACATAAGTACATAATAGGTCTTAACACATATGAAATTTATTAGCGTTGACTCTAAAAATGTAACAATTATATTTTGGAAGTCGCATATAATTGTCAATGCATTACTTATAGCTGAAATGAAATGTCATACAATTCAATCTGATAATTACGATAAAATGTCACATGACAAATCGTTGTTAATAAACCAAGCAAATCGTATATTTATAATTTCATGAGTCTTATACGACCGTTATGGACGGGCTTAGTTTACTAGTATTTAAAGCAATGTGACTCGGAATGGTTTTAAATTCAATATGCTATAATAAAAATTGATTAAGTAGTGTGTAAAATAAATTAATTATTAAATTAAATATTAATTAAAATTATTAAATAATAATTAAAATAATTAAATAATTATTTAATAGTATTATTAAATTTCTAATGAATAATAAAGTGAAAACAAACCAAATTTTAACATTTTAAACTATTTTCAAGCTAATCAATACTATTTTTAATAGATAAGAAACGAGTTTATTGACGTCTGTAAAAAATTCCCCATTTCTACAACGTATATTTCTTCATTTAATAATTTAATTTTTTCATTGTAATCAATGCATGGAATTTAAAAGTCAATCACGAAGACTGAAGCTATAAATAATGAAAACATAATTTATAATCAAGATTGCATGAGAAAAATGTGCTTCATCAATTTAATTTATTAAAAATATTTTCGACTGTTTATAAAGATTATTTTTGGATTTCTGATTTTCAACTGTGATAAAATGTAATGTTAACTATTGTATATTATTTCTGGTTTTAATATGGTCAAGGTGTGTTGATAAAAAAAATTATAAATATAATTTGTGTATAATTTTTAAAAATAATTTATTAAAAATATTTATTTAAATTACGTTTCATTTAGTCATATTAATTCGTAGATGGTTCACTAGCTAAAGTTGTTAAAATATTGAACAGCTTACTTTTAACGAGATCAGTATTTAATGGGACTACTGTAGAATCAAAAGAAATATTTACACAGAATTTCTCCACCAAACCGATATAAATTACCATCAATTTCGAATTGGGTTTCAAAAGATACATATCAAAAAACAGAGAAAATATGGGAAATAACAAATCTTTTCATTTTATTAAGCAGCATTACTTTTGTTTGAATTCAACTTTTATTATTGTTTATTGTATAGTATTATTATTTATAAAACTTTATTATAAGTGTCAGTTGTTTTATTTTTAAATATATTAAAATTTGAAATATTAAAAAATAAATTTTTTATTGGTTTTCTAAAATGATTTTAACTTGTTTAAATTATTCTACTTTGTAGTAGAATATCAAGTAAAACATGAAAAGGAAAAGAGACATTCAATACTTTTAAACACTTCTTCATCTATTTAAATCTAACAAGTATCAAATCAACAAAATCTATCTTTAAACTGTATTATTTCAGTATAATTTGATACTAAATACCACTACCTGTTTCTTTTGTATCTTTCTTGCCTCGTTTCTGTCTTCATTAGAGATTTCATCTTGATAAAACATTTTTTTAATTTTAACTTCTGTGGGAATATTTCTAAATTAGAGTCAATTGTTCGGTGTCATAAAGTCCAAAAAAAATTTAAAATTAGAAACTATTTTTCATTTTTTTGGAGATTAATTTTTGAATACTTTGTCAGTCATAAAAGTATATTTTTAAGTAAAGGTTTAGTCATCTCTTTCATTAACATCAACTGAGAAATTTTATTCATTAAAATATAACAAATCCTTCACCGTAATATAATATTTTTAAACTCTGGCTTTAAAATTATTTAAAAAAAACGCTAGTAAATTGACAATAAACTTTAAAGAAACTATGCAAAAGATGATTTTGCAATGTTTCCCCTAGTAGATAATGAAACTTTCATTTGTAAAAATTGCTATATTCTATGCTCGAAGTAACGACATTAAAAGGTTAACGAAGTTTATTCTATTTCTTAATAATTTATTTATATGGACAATTAATTTGTTATTTATAAATAATGTTTGAGGTAATTATAAATGAACTATGCTGCTTTCGAGAATACTTGAAGTTTAGGGCACCCCTAAGACCACAAAATTATTAAAATATTTTTTTTACATTTTCTCCATAAAAAATTTAAAAATATTTATTTAAAGAAAACGGATTTATTTTATTCTTCTTGATATATTGAGTTAGATCTTTATATTTTGAATTATTTTAATTCTTTCACGTCTTACTTTTAATAAATTCTAATAATTATTATAATATTTGTCTAATATTTTAATCATTTACGCGTGTGCCAGAAAATAATATATATTAAAAATAAATTAAATATTAACAATTCTTTAATAATTATTAACTAATCCATTAGTAATATAAATAGAAATTTTCTGTCAAAAATCAAAACTTAAACAGAAAACAAGTTAAATTTTTTATTTTTTTTCAAAACTTTAAAACGATTAAACAAAAAATTATACAATTCAATATTTAATGAAGACTTGAGGTGCATAAGATTCTCATAGAACAAAACGAGAATTTGCAATCAAAAATCCCGACAAATAAATAACAAATTATACAATTCAATAAAAACAATGAAGACTTTTGAGAAGTGCATAAATTTTCTCATCAAAAAACTCGGAAAAACATTTTTTTTGTCTATTCGATGTTTTTTTCTTTTTCAAATTAGAAAAACCATTACAAACACTTATTTAAAATTTCACCAAAATCGAAACATTAAAACAAGCATGATTAAATATAAATGATAAATAAAAAATCACAATCTCATATTAAAATGATCGATATTCACGTTGAATAAATATAAAATAATCGTCTTTTTTGTTTCAATAATATCACAAGATGTTTTCACTCTGACAAAGATTCAGTCGCAAGATAGAAAAAAATGTTTATTTTAACCTCTTGTGTTTTCTTTTGAAAAGTAAGATTTACATTTGAAACCTGGTGAAATATCCAGCAAACAGACGTATTTACAAATTTATATATCGTTTCATAGTTTCTATTTATTTATTTATATATTTATATATATTTTCTCATCGACATGACAAGAAATTTAACAGAATAAACAATAAAAAAATAGATTACATAAAATTAATTACTTTTTTTTAAGTCTTTTTCGAATAAATTATTAATAAAATAATAAAGAAACACGCATTAAAATGAAAAATATTCAGTCTGCTTCGCAAAAATCAGTTTCAATTTTTTTTCTGAATTAAATATCATTTAGGGAAAAGTTTCTCATTTTTATTTTTCATTTTATTCTTCTGATATGTCCACATACGCAGTCTGAATAGAAAATAAAATTTTTAAAAATATATTAAAATTAAATTTAAAACATGACAACATTTATATTTTATCTTTGTAAAAATAACAATAATACAAATAATCCAAAAAAATATTTTTTTAATAAAATTAAATTATGGAGAAATTTAAAAAAAAATTTAATACTTCATTTAGATAAAATATGTCTGTAATACTTTCAATATTATTAATTAAAAATTTGTAAAAATACGGAAAATTTAACGAAAAAAAATTGAAAAGATTTTCAATAAATCAGTAATCTCTTTATTTTAATCAAAAAAAATTTCAACTTTTAAAATAAAAAAAACGAAGCCCTAAAACTAATTGAACTCATGAGCAGGAGAAAAAAACATTCGAATTACGCACGAACAATTTAGTAGAAAACATCGCACATTTCATACATGCTCCTTCGTAAGAGCCTACGCACATCATCTAATTATTAGCAGTCGTCATAATTTATACACTGACTTCTCATTTAAACAAAAAAAACAGGTTTCTTATACAGACATTTTATTAAGAAATAAATTTACTTTTTTATATTTTGCTAATTTGTTAATTATTTAAAGAGTATTTCAATGAAAGAAAAATACAGTTACAACAATAACACAACATAAAAAAAATCTAAATTTAACATTTACAGTCTAAATGTTAGACCAATCGATAATATATTTTTATTTATGTTGTTTTTGTACCTGTAAAATTTTGAACTTTCGAGTTGGAATTTGAAGATAAATTTTTATATGGCTAGAAGCACGATTAAGGTTTTTATGTATTCAGAAGCATATCAACAAACAAGAATAAGAATAAATTTTTTTTCTTCTAATTTTTTGTCAGATCATTGTCAAATAATCAATGGTAACCATTACAAGATCCTGGTTGAAGCATTGGTGCCTGTGTAAAATATGAATTTATGAATTGCACAATTATACATCAATAAATTAATAATAATTCATGTTTGTTAATACGTACTAATTTCTGTACAAAATCATGAAGGCGAAGTCCGCTGAATAGTTTTATAAAAAAATTAAATATTTTATCAATAATGAAAAAATAAAATCTTCATATTATAAACTAATAATTATTCATGTTTTTACTAACTTAACAAGTTAAATCCATCTTTAAATTTCACAGCAAAATCTTGAAACCAACAATATATATTTAATCAAAGGATTTATAAATAACAAGTTTTTAATTTTTTCACAAATACCGCCAACTCCAATTATTAAAACAAAAATATATCTAACTTAACATATTAATCATCTCAATACAATATATCATCAAAAAATATTATTATACAACTACCAGTTCAAATATTTGCAAGTGTAATAACTGCCGAACGAAATAAATTATTTAATTTTGATTTTGAAGTATATTGAGTAGTTTACGTTGTCATTCTGACAATGTAACTATTCTATGAAAAGTATTTTTAGTAAATAAATAGATTTTTTATTATAATCGAGATATTATTATAACAAATTTAAAAGCATTATTTTAATAACATAATTACTTTAAATACCTTTTCAAGTTTACAATTAAAATTTTTATGGTGTAAATAAATGTAGGTCTCAAAATAATGTATAAATTGCAAATGTCTTCTTTCAAAGTTTCCGATAAATACATATTCTGTACAATTCCACTAACCCTTTGAAAAGTGGTCATTTATCATTAAATATCTTTTTATCAACTGAAATTTCTTTAATTTACTGATTTAAAAAACATTAACAATGTAAAATTTTAGCTAATGCTACTTGAAAATTGCTTAAAGTTTTATAATTAAAATACTTTTGTTATTTTAGGAGAACAATAGAAAGTGTTGGGATCATATAAAATCTAAACACTATACTTTCTGAAAAAAATAATTTTCAGTTTCAAAAACATATTGAAAGCGTGAAAACATTTTACATGTGATATACTGACATATTTAGTTTTTTTAGGAATTATAATATTATAATGAATTCCAGTTATAAATTCAACAAAGATATCAATATCATATCCATGAACATAGAAAAAGATCAAATGTATTTTTAAAGAATATCCAAAATATTCTTATTCTCATCTAGAAATCAGAATTGAAGTTTATAAACTAAAACAAAAAGTTCAAAAAGTTCATAAAAAAATAACAAATATATGTACATCTTTTTCATTATATATTTCGATAGCATCACTATCATCGTCAGGTTACCTACATTCACGTGGGATGAATAATTATACATCATTGACAATTTGTTTATAAATTATAGTTATTCATCCATCGTGTAATGTAGGTAATCTGATGATGATAGTGATGCTATCGACATAACTAGCTGAAAAAGATGTACGAATGGCGATTTTTATTAATAAAGTCTTTACCGTGTTTATTAAGTAAAATATATGTAGTTCTTGTCATTTTCCACGCTAATTAAAGGTAATACAAATTTATAGTACAATGACAATTTAGTCGAATAAATTGTAATTCGTTCTTTCAGAACTGATTTTCAAACGATACATATTTATTGTTTAAATATTCTTTCTAACTATTTCTTTTATTACACGAAGTCATTCCCAAACCAATAAATATATAGTGCACAGAAGCAAACGCTTGGTCGTTTAAGGGCATGCAAAAATAATGGGAGGAGGTTTGTGGAAAATAATAAAAATGATTTATTTAGCCTAGTTACAAATATATATACAAGAGACATTGATATCGACATTAGGGAAATTAATTTTAAGACTCCCTTATAGATTGTAAATAGAAATCTACAATTTTTAACTACAATTTTACAATTTTGTGAGTGATTTTATCTATCTTAACTATTTTTGTCTATCTCCATTTATCTTAAAATTGAAACATAAATGTTAACTGCTAAACCTATTAAATGTATGAATTCATGCGGGAAAAAATGCTAAATTTGGAATTTTAAAAATTGAAATTTAATTCAAGTGACTTTTTTCTTATACATCTCTATTGTGAATGTCTAAAAATAAGCGTAGGTGTTTTAATTCGAGAGTTTAATCATTGTATGAGAAATTAATAATTTTTTTTTCAAAAAAATACTTTCATGAATATCTTTTCAACTGCCAGAATAATATATTTACATTATATTTACATATATAAGGTTTCACTTGTTTGTTTTAATGCTTAGTAAGATATTGCTAATGCATTTTAATTTCTCATTAAAATCTTTTATTTCCCATTAATCCCTTTTAATCTTTAATTGTTTTTATTTTCATGTTTTTCAGACAACAGATCAATATTTTTGTTTATTTAAAACGAATTTTCAGAAATTGAAAAGGATATATACATTTTGGAAACACTTTTATAGACTTGAAATTTCAATAATATTTGAGACCCTAAAATCCCCAGAATCAGTCATAGAGGTAGTTTTACAAATCAAGATTTTCATCAAAGTGATTTCAACAATTTCTGTTTAACTTACGGATAAAGCAGCAGCTGCTAAATGCCCAGCAGTGTGAGGTAACAAATTATTAGTAGCTCCAAGATAATGAGCTGTTGGTATATGCTGAGCTATCTGAGTAACTGAATCGCAGCCATTGCTGAATATGGTATTTTTCACCGATACCCCATTGAGAATATTTGCTTGTGAATTATTGTTTGAAGCGATAATCATAGCCGTTGCGTTGTGAGGCTGTTGGGAAGTCTGTTGTTGAATTAAAGATGCTGTAATGTGATTTGGATCAGATGTGGAATAAATGTCTAATGTACAGTTGCTGTTTTGATTACATTGTCTATTGTTGGTAGTTGACATAAATAATGGGGTTGATGGACTGTAGAGGACAGGTCCTACAAATATAAATATAATAATAATAATTATTATTATTTTTAATTTTTTATTATTAGCAATAAAAATATTATTACTGCATTTAAATTAGATTTTCTGATATAAGTTTGATAATTTAATAAATATTTGACAATGTTCCAAATGTCAAATTACATGTAATTTTCAAATGCAATAATGTTAAAAATAAAGTTGTATTTTTAGTGATTAAAATTAAATATTCAAATCAAAATTTCATCATATAATAATTATTACATTAATTACATTATTATTATTATTATTATTATTATTATTATTATTATTATTATTATTATTATTATTATTATTATTATTATTATTATTATTATTATTATTATTATTATTATTATTATTATTATTATTAAGTTTTTTATACTTTAAACTAAAATTAAAATTTACGCATGCTTGTGTCTCATCGTTTAACCGTGACCAATTTAAACAACTACCATTAATCAAAATTGAAATCCAATTAATCCAATAGCATTTTTTAATTAAAAATTCGACAATATAATCAATTATATGTGAGAGGAAATTTTGAAAGCGAAAAAGAAATAAAAATTATGAAAAAAAAATTACACGTAAGAAAAAATGACAAACCTGCTACATTGCCATTAATGAGGTGGCCAGCAGTTTAATGACATAAGCTGTTCGGAGGGGTGATTTGTCGAATACAAAGGAATTGATCGAGCTGACTGTAGATTGCTTATTAAAGGGGAATTCGTTACAGGAGCAGGGAGAGAATCAGGAGCTTGCAGCATGAAATTACTCGGTATTAATCCTAAAAAAATTGATTTCGATAATCTGTCGATCTTTGTTTTATTCTTAGTGAAATTCAGTGGAAAATTTCTACCACAGGTCGTCACGGCCAGTACGCATAATCCAATTTGATTTCCATTAATTATCAATGCGTTCTCTGGTCAAATTTTAATTGAAAGATACGCCTGGATAGATAAGAGTTTTCCACTTGAATTACACATTTCTCGAAAACGTAATTGATGATAAATAATTTTCTTTATATTTTTCAAATTTTCTGATGGATTATACATGATGAATTACAATTTTTTCAAAAACAAAAATTTACAAATATTGATCTTTATATAAGTTATTATTACTTTTTATTTTTCATTTTTCAAATGACTATTCAATGCCAAAATTAATATTTAAATATTATTCAGGGAATTTTAACAGAAAAAAAACTACTAAAAATAATACAATAATATAATGAAATTAATAAAACAACATATTTATTAGATCAATGTAAATTAATAATTGAAATGAATTTTGAATATGTTCACATGTCTTTTTTGAAAAACATTCAATGTAAAGACAATTTTTTTAATAATAAACTCTTCAATTTTAATTATCATCGGTAAAGATCGTATTATACACATTTCTGATTATGTAAACTGTCAAAGGCAACTTTCTTAATTATGAAGAAAATCAAATAAAATCGGAAGACACTTAGATATGCTCCAAGTTAATGAGAAAATTCAGGAAATTTAAATTGCACCATAAAAATTATTTTGCTTAATATGTAAAATATTTATATTTGTTTATTACTATTATTATTATTATTATNTTTTAAAAATATTTTGATGAAATTATTTTATAAAACTTGTGAAATATAATTTCCAAATGTTCCACAATTCCACAATTTCATGCAGAAAAGGGAATCAATAAATTCTATTACTAAAAAGATGAACCAACCTGAAGTTATATAATAGCTTGGCATTAGGAATGTATTACACTGCCTAGCAGCCGCTATTGCCGAGAGGGCATTCAAGGCATAATTGTTTTGCAATTGATTTGATATCAGAGCTGTAATAATAAACAAATATAAATGCAAATTATTGTCCACCAAGAATCAAATAAGTAAAAATGAGAAAATTTTCAAGTTGAAAATTATTACTTTCATGGACTAATATTCGTTGTTGGTTATGAATTTTGATGGATTTAGAACTGATTTTCCACTTCAAAATTTTAAATTCTTTTTTTTGCAAGCTATATTTTATTTTCCTCGATGAATTTTGTTTGCATAGTTTATTAAAATATAAATTTCAAGTTGCAAATCTGCTTCAAATAATATTGTAATAATTTTTTTAAATAATATTTTAAAAATTAATTAAAATTTAAATGTGACAAGAAAGCAAAATGAGAAATTATACTCCATAAAATTGCTCGAAAAACAATCCGCCTCAAGCTGGAGATTGGCATGAATATCTAGTTTAGAATTCAAATCCTGATTTGGTGATATAAAAATCTAAGCAGATATTCCAAAAGAAATATAGAACAAAGATTTATATAAACATTAATCAAACAATAAAAAATGTATAAAAGAAACTTTAAATAATTAATAAACGATTTAATAAAGTTTGTGTGCAAATTATACGTTTTATTAAAACACTTAAAATGAAACATTCGACTACGTAAAATTTTACTTTCTTAGTAGAAAATTATTATTTTTGTTTTACTAATAATACTTCATATATGCTCATTATATTAATTATTTAACATTCAGTTAATGTTATTACCAAGAAAATATCGTTTTATATGATAAAATTAATAATTTAAACAAAATTTAATGTAATAATTTTATTTGAAAACTTTTGATCGTCATTAATCCGTTATTAACCATTTGATAGGACTAAAACATAATTTAATGCACGTAATAAATTTTAGATTTATCAACCATTTAATTGATACTTTTTAATATAATTTAATGAAAATATATATTTGTTCTACTTTACCTATTTCTCTCTCTTTCTCTCTCTCTCTCTTTCCTTATAAATAGTCTATTATAATCACGTAATAATTTATTTACATAAATAGATCTCGCGCCTCCTTAATTTAGTTACGAAAGGATTAAGTATTCAATTTTGAGACTATTTTAGGTGATCATATTTTGTTTTTCAAATGTGTATATTAACCTCTTATATAAATCAAATAAAAATACATACGTAATGAGGTTCTGATCAACTGATTACGTTGTTTCAAAACTCCGTTGTTTCCGATAATTTCTTTTGGTAACGCTTTTTTCGCTTCTACCTGAATAAAACATCATGTTAAGCATCATAAATTTCGAAAATAAAGAACCTTTTAAAGAGCCTTTTTAATACATTTACTGTCAACTTCGAGTATACTCGCAATATTTTTTTATTTATTTTAATGGAAAGTATTTTCATTGGATGACATGTTTTGGCTATAGGAAGCGCGAAAATAATACAACAGATAAAGTTTATTTGAAAACATTCAAGTTTTATTTAGAAAAATCGACAATACAAATAAAATCAAATAATTTGAAAAGACAGCGAATGTGTTAATTGAATTTTTGTTGTTGAAACCAATGTAAAATATTTTCATGATTATAATTTACAGATTACAATGCTTATTTGATTATTATAAACATTCAACCCACAAAGTTTATGAAACTCCCTCCTGTTCTAATTATTACTGTTAAATTTGAAAGTCACTGAAAACTGGTTAGCGCCCTAAGAGTACGAGCAATAAGTAATTGCATCCTTCATAGATGGACAATAAACAGGTTAGTGAACATGATCATGCATTTTTAAATTTTACAGGACGCAAAAAAACATTTAAAAATTGGAAAAATTGCTGATAGTCTATATTTAATAAAAATATTTTAGTATCTAGAAATATTTGTGGGTTTCTCTGCTTGATAAATTTGTGCAATCATAATTTCATATTTGGGTTTTTAGAAAATAACTTTGATCTTTACTTTTTTGATAAAATCCTTTTAGTATATTAAAATTTTTTAGAATAAATTAGTCTTTAAATCTTGAAAAATTAAGTTATTATTCTATTTTATATAAAACAATAAATTATGCAAAGAAACTTTTACATCAAGTTCAAAATTCAGTGATTTTAAAATTCGAAAAAAATGATTTTCACAACTGCACAAAGTTGTCTACTACAACGAAACCTGTGATAAAAATCTTTTAATAACAGTTATCTCTAAACTTATTATAAATTTCAAAAATATAAAACAAATATTTACAAAATG
This sequence comes from Schmidtea polychroa, assembly GCA_959609185.1. NCBI lineage: Eukaryota > Metazoa > Platyhelminthes > Tricladida > Dugesiidae > Schmidtea > Schmidtea polychroa. The sequence continues at coordinate 94,085 of CAUHTR010000083.1, forward strand.
TCATATAATTTATATAATTATTTATATTCATTTGTAAGGAAATTTATCAAGATTTTTAATTTAGAGCAGTAAATAAAATTAATATTATAAAAAGTTAATTTATGAATATCTGTCACAAAATATGTTATTTTGAAAAAAATGACAAAAAAGAGTTAATATCAATGAAATTAAAAGATAATATTAATTGATGATCACTTACGTTATATAATTTATATCTAAATTCTATATGATTTAGATATTCCATGATTATTTAATAATAATAATAATAATAATAATAATAATAATAATAATAATAATAATAATAATAATAATAATAATAATAATAGTAATAATAATAATAATAATAATAATAATAATAATAATAATAATAATAATAATAATAATAATAATAATAAATAATAATAATAATAATAATAATAATAATAATTATAATTATAATTATAATAATAATAATAATAATAATAATAATAATAATAAATTAAAGTTTGCATAATTAAATGTAGAAATTTATATCTAAAATTAAATCTGAAAGTCGTTAATGAAATTTCTGTAGAGGTCTGGGAAGCTTATGATCAGTTGGAAATGATTTCCTACAATCCACGACAATAGGATAGAGTATTTTACTATATTTTGTCGATTTCTTTTAAGTTCTCATTTTTCAAACTAATTTTTTAATTTATATTAATTCTTTGACATATATAACTAACTGCTTGTTTTAAATATAGTATACATTTTTAGTGAAACGCTTTACTTAGCAAATGGAACTTAAATAGGTCCATGGCTGTTTTAAAAAATAAATAGATTGAAAGATTCAATTTATAAATTCAGACTTATTCAGGTTTCCGGCAGTATCTTTATGCTAACAATTTCTCTGAATTTTATCAATAATTTTATATATTAATACTAAATTGCATACTAAAAGGTTTTTGGGCAATTAGGAACCGAATAATTTTTAAAAAGTAATTCGGAAAACAAATCAGTATAAAACTTTGAATGTATATAATAATGAAATAGTTAATAAAAATAAAATAAAATAATGATAATTTGCATAAAAAACATTGCAGTTGATCAGGGCATAATGCGAAATTTTACGTTTAGAGAGAACCCTTAAAATAATTTCACTCTGATGTACACCATTTTAATTATGTTTGCATAATGTTCAATATGTTTAATAGGTTCATATTAAAAGATTTTCTGCGTTGCCCTATGGTTATGTAGACGAAGAAATTGATAAAATGAAGCCCTTTTTAACCAATACATTTTGAAAACTATTGCTCATTCTGAATGGTACGGGCACAAAATGCCTATTACCCAATCAAATTTATAAAAAAAGATTTTTTGAAAATATTTTTAAATTATTATACAGAAATTAAAATAGAATATTGTCCTCGACGTAAAATTAATTTAGAAATTAATAAAAATATATATTTTAATTACATTTAATTTAAATTAATTTAAATTAAACTTAATAAATAATTAACTAAATAACTAAATAACTAAATAATTAAAAATTAAATATTAAAAGTAAAAATACATAAGAAGTTTAGAATTAAATCTTTATAAATTATTATTTTTATATAAAAAATTAAATCGTTTTAAGAAAAGAAAACTCTTTTATTGAATAATTAAAAGTTAGTTGTTGTGGTTAATGCCAAAGTAAAAATTAATTTACAATTGTTTTCTTTTAAATATCCGGAATAATGTAATTAAATAAAATGTTTAGAGTCCCAACAAAAATTTCAAAATGTCTCTAAAATAATGTTTTAATTAAGAAATCTCAGAACCGAGTGTTTAACAAAATGAATTCAACTCACAGCATAAAAAAATATAAATAAAAAGGAATGGTTTAAATAGAAACTTTAAGAAAAAAATATTGGTCAGAATTTGATATATACAATAAACCAGTGTTTCTCAGACTTTTCTCGCTCGCGGCACACTAAAAAGTTTAAAAAAGCTTTCTGCACACATGCCCAAAAATCAAATATTTTTACTAATTTTTTGACTTTCCAATGATATATAAAAAAGCTACTTTTTATTCTATACTAATTAAATGTGATTACGAGAGATTTTTATAAGGTAATAAAGCAATTCTTTGTAATTTTGATTCACAGAAGCGACTTTTCCATAGTAAAAAGCTTGATATAGTTTTTGTAAAGTTTTTTATTATCAACGTTTTTGGGGAAAAAAGTCTCGCGGCACACCTTCTGAGAAACACTGCAATAAGTGGATCAGCCAAAGTAAAAGGACATTCATTTTGTAATTGTCTGAAAATGTCACCGATTTTGAGAATCACAAGCAGTGAAAACTCTAAATAATTCCTTTTTAAGGTCAAATATATTTTTATAAAATGCTATTAATTACTATGTTGATAATATTATAAGAACTTTTTTTTCAAATTTCATTCACCACTGATTTCTTTTTCATTGACATTGTATTTATTAAAAAGTTTGACTATGAATAAGTAAATACATCGATGTTTTTGATATATTTACTGATTCATTGTCAAGGTTTTCAATAAATACAATATATTGATAATGTAATGAATTCTCCTTACCTTTTATATCTAGTGTTTTAATATTAAAAATTAAAACAGAAAATTTTAAAAGGAAAAAAATATTCTTTGGAATGAGAAAATCTAATAGTAAAGAAATTTAAACATTACACGGTTGTTAAATTATTTGATCTTTGTATCTGAAACAAGGGCAGATTTAATGGAATGAAATAACATGAAGACAAAATATACAATTTGAAAGAGTACCAACGTAATATAATTGATGATTACATTTTTAAATATTATTATTATTTCATTTTTCTGTCATACATTGTAATTCTCTCTGGATGAAAGAAATATTTTTATGTTTCATTGTTTCATGTTTCACAAAATAATCATATACATGTAATGTATTTAGTTCTGGAGAAGATTCAAATGTGTTCAGGATTTATTCGAAGTTATTTAAATCATTTAAAACAAGATCTAGATTGCTTGCCACCGTATGTAGTCCATCAATTATTTTCAATATACCGTTAATCACTTTTTCCGATATTATACCCTTGACCAGACATTTTTGATGAATTCAATCATAATTTCTTGAATAAAGAAAATATTTTTTTCGAATAATTTTTTCATTGATATTTTCCAACAAAACAAATACTGATAATTTTTCTTAATTTTATAATCAGTTGTTTTATTTTATCCACAAATCTAATTTTAATAAAAAATGTTTGACTCTGAAATTCAGAGTTGACTGAGAAAAATTTTAAAATATTCTAATATTATTCATTATTATAACTAAAAATAATAAATTAAATAAATTAAAAAAATTTTAACTTATGAACCAATTGTGATAAACTTTCTGATAGTAAAAAACATATTGAAGTCATTATAATGAAATGTTAGTAATTTTAATAACCTAAAAATCGCAATTAATATTTTTGCTCTCTTTGCTTTTCTCTGTTGTTTTAATCTTCTAAATATTTACTAATTGAACCGGAAGGAGGACAATTATTCGATACTTTATTATTCGCTTGAAATAAACAATAAAACAAAACAAAAGCATTCATCATCGTGATTATTTATATCCAAAAATAATGAACTAATAATACTTTTAGGCGAAACAAGGCTATATTCTTTACATTTACAAAACGTAAACTTACTAAAAAATGGGCATAACTTCATAACTTTGGACGGTTAATGTCAAAATAAATTATTATTAAAATAAATAAAAATTTAGAACACAAAATATAATTTTTAAATATTTATTTTATGACCAAAAATAGAATTTAATTACGATTATACAAATAATAAATGATTTATGTTTAGGGTAATTATATTATTTTTTTGGGTTAAGTATATTATTTCCTTAAAGTAATTTTTCGGTACTTGTATTATTCCATTTATTATTTTATTATTAAGGATTTTATATATATATATATATTTAAAATATGTAAAAGGGCGACGATTTTAGTAATGGAAAAGAACTAGAAACTATTTTCATTTTTACATATCTACGCTATCATTAATAAAGTCATTTGAAAAAGGCAGTGCCGAAAATTTGTGAATATCAAAAAAACACTTTTTTAATAAATATAATGTTAAGAAATTATTATTTTTATCATAACAATAAATAATAAAGCATTCATATTTATTGGATTAATTAAAGTAAAAGAAAATGCTAGCAACTGAACAAATATTTTCTTATTTAAATAACTATAATCAAATATTTATTTCAAAAATTATTTGTTCCTACTTTATTATAATTACAATTGATTTATTATTTGTCTTATTAATTTCAAAATGCACGTTTATAGCGTCAAATATTATAAATAATACAAATAGTACAGACAAATCAAATAATAATAAAAATGCAAATAATACAAATAATACAAATAGTACAAATAGTATAAATATTACAAATAATATAAATAAAATAAACAGAATCACAACCATAAAAATGATATAAATAGTAAAATTGTAACTCATAGATTTCTTTAGGCATTTAGTTTGATAAAGTTAATTAAGAAATCAGTACGTTTAAATTCGATAATTATATTAAAAAAATATACAACAAAACAATTATTATATAATATTAAATATAATTTTTATGTATATTTGCATTCACTGGGCAACATAATATATTAAATCAAGGATGATCAGTCTTAAAAACGCATTTTGACCTTTTTCGTAATATTCGCTCAATAACTAATCATTTCTTATTTTATATTTTTATTTCTTATTTTAGTTATTTTATATTTTTAACAACTACCTATTAGCTTAAATTAACTTATTAATGTTTTATTTTTGTTAATGTCTATATTAATGTCAAGTAATTTACATTTAATTAATTTACAGTTATGTAAAAATTAATTTTTAATTAATTTACACAAAAACTATTGATAAAGAATAATTAAAAAAATTGCAAATTTCATAAGTATTGTATAAGTGTTTTATTAGGATATAAATATGCTTATCGGATTTCAATGATATCGACAATACATCACTTATTTGCCCTGTAAATAAACTATTCATAGGTTTTGCTATAAGAACATTTTCTTATTAGGTGGAATAAAAAATAAATAATTTTTTTTTCTTTAAACGAATCTTCATTGAATGTAATTACTAATTAATTGATATTTCACAAATAAAAAATAAAAATAATTTATGACAGAAACAATAAAATTTGAAAAGAAAAATTACATTTGATATTATAATAAAATTTGACTATTATTTGATTATTATTTGTTTTAAATGATAAAAAGCAAATTTCAATTGAATTTGTTTAGTACATGTCGATAAAATGAATTTTAAATGATTTTTCTATTAACATCAAATAGAAACATTTTTCTGCATGAAAACATTTAATAGAAAAAGCAAATAAAAACCTACTGTTTTATTGTTTAGATCATGGAAATGAATATCGCAGACTTTTTCCGCTGAGTCCTCATTTTCAAATGTCACAAAGCCAAATCCTGCAATGAAAATAAAATATATTATACGAAGTCACAGAATTTCAATTAAACAAAATATTTTTCATAATACTAAAAATAAAAATAATATCGATTAAATAATATTTGTTTAAATTGCGTTTAAAGATTGTTGAAAGATAAAATAAAATTTAAATAAAAAAAACCTCTGAAAAGTGAAACTATTAAAATTTTGAAAATCATATTTAACCCTATAGTTAAACTCGTTTAAGAAGAACGTCATTTAGCCATTAAAACTTTATTTATTAATCAATGTATTCATAAAAAAGCATTTCTGAGTGAATTTAATAATTTGTTTTGACAACATACAAAATTAAGGGTTTAAGATTCAGATATCCCACTAATTACATACAACAATAAATATTTGTTGGAAATCAAAATCATTGTTTCTAAAGAATGAATGAATTCTAAAAATGTAATTATTTGTTTAATTCATTATTAGCAACAAATTTAACATTTTCATGTCTATATATTTATCACCTATATATTTAAATTGACATTAATTTGTGATTATTTTTGACAATTTTCTTAATTAAAAGAACTTTAAACTTAATAGAAATAATCTTCTTCTTTTATATTTATTTTAATTAAAATTCATTTATTTATTAATAATTATGAAATAATTCAATTTTTGGAATTTATACTATTATTCTATTACTCTATATCTCTCTAATATATATATATATAATTTAGCATGTTGAAAGTTATAATAATTAATACACACAAATACCATTTAATAATCGCTATTAGAAAATCATTAGTCCATGAAAACTAAAAAACCACAAATCAAAGATCTCCTTCTCTGTGAAAGAAATGAATTCCATTAAAAGTAATTTATGATAATTATTGACTTACCTCTAAATAAACCAAAAGAATAATTTAGTCATATAATTGCTCAAAATATGTAAATTCATTTTAATGATTTTGCTTACAATTATATTTTGAAATTTTCTCACACTTTTAAAACAATATTAATATTAAACGTTTATTCTATAACTTATATAACAACTTCCACCAGACTAAGCCAAACATTGTATAATCAATTAATATGAATGAAATAATAATAATAATAATAATAATAATAATAAAATTAATAATAATAATAATAATAATAATAATAATAATAATAAAGTAATAATAAATGATAATAAGAATTATATAAATAATAATTAGTAATAAAGTTACTATAATGCTCTAATAGTTTCAGTTAATATTTTGAAATTTGAAATATTTACAATTATATTTAAAAAAATAATATCTTTTAAAAGATTCTACATGTATCGTAGTCGCGTCGGTTGAAATTTCAATACTAGAGACAAAGATGTACTTGCTAAATGAATTACAATTAGGTCAACACTTATTTTTAATTGCTACTCGAAGTCTAAAATAGATGCGAAGTCTTGCTTCTAAATTTTCATGACAAACTATCAAATGTTGAGTAAATTCTTTCCACTTAATCTCCTTATACGACACTTTTGAATTAGATCTTTTTCAATTCATTTCAATTATTATTTAAATGAGGAAATTAAATTGATTTAATTCCAAAATCCGAGATTTAAACTTATAAATCCTATGTGAAAATGACAAATAATTGATAAAATGTTTTCTGACATTAAAAAAATATCTCAATTATAATCATGTATGTATATATATATTTATATATAATTTAGAAAATTTATATTATAATTTCATATTTAATTATATGTATATATGTATATGTATATGTAAATGTATAAAAGTAAAATAAATGAAATTATTAACATTTTTAAATATATTTATTTTTCTATGACCCTGAATTCTTTACGTACTTTTAATGCTTTAATGGTTTGAAAATGATTCTTGGTACAAACAAAAAAACATACTTTCGTAGAAACGATAGAACATATCATATGATGTAATTAAGTTGTAAAAAAGGTTGATAGTGATTTTTTAAAGAGACTTAAAGCAAGTTAAATGATTTCATTTCTATCTATCTATATATAAACAGAAATTATAAATAAATAGTAATTTATTCATGTTTAGTTAATATATTGTGTCATTAATTTGTTGTAATACAATTTGTGTTTGATTATAAAGCAAAAACAGGGGATGTCATATACTTTTGAAACAGGATTTATTTGTCGAGTGCAGTGATATTTATCATCAGATTTATTTATTTAAATAGGTATTTATTAAAAAACTTGATCTGTTTTTCATTTGTATGTCATTAACGTTTTGTTTGTAAGATAAAATTTTTTTGAATAAACCTTCTCGCTATTCCTCATGTCTATAATATTATTCAGTTTAGAGATTTATACATAAAAATCAACACAAGATTTCATTAAATCAATGGGAAAATATCCTAAAATTTAATTATAAAATGTATAATAATTTATAACCAAAATTTGATTGACAATTTTTTATGTTGATAAACATATTTTTTTGTATTTCAATCTGTTAAGGGTGAATACATTTTATTACGATATAACTTTTCCATATTTTTCATGTTTATAAAGCATGTTAGTGAAAAGAAAAACGAGTCAGCAAAAAAGGTATTATTTAATGTTAATCTGTAGTCTTTAACGTTTTGTATTTTTACTTTAAATTGGTAGAATAATCATTTCCCACTGATTCGATTTGTATTTGCAAAAATCATAAAAGGAAAGCAATTAACCAAGACTTATATAATAAAAAAACATGATTTTTAGAAAACTGCAGTATTTATGCTGGAAAACATTTAGAGTATCAAGTACGAATCAAAGTTTTATTTACATCAACTATCATTTGCTTGACTCCAAATGTATAAGCCAATTGTATATGCTTTCGGATTTTACAATTTTTGAAATATCAGCTTCAAATTCACAAATAATCATCAGACCCATTTCTTTTCGATGAAGGTCTTTTGAATTAACTGGTTGCTTAGCAACCACCTGTATTGCAATGTTTGATTGCAGATGGTCACAGGTTTAATTTCAAATTACAATTAGCCATATTCAAATATAATTTCACAACATGACCCCGTTAAATTTTCTCCTCGTCATCAGTCACTAACGGTATAGCATATAATATATGCAATCCTCGTAAATATTCATTGAGCGCAATTTCATAACATTTGTTTCGAACTGCAGCATTGCATCATTTCGACATTGAACAACTAATCTAATACTTTCATCGAAAAACAATTCGAGTCCTTCATCAATAGATTTTTCAAAGAATTCATCAATAATGTCTGTAATTTTACTAGTCAAAGCTTGGTACTCGATAAATGGAGTAGAACCAGATTCTTCAACATCACTGACCTCATTATCAAAAAGTAGTGGCAGGCCACATTCTTTAAGTAGTGATTGGTATCCTCCACTAAGAAAACTATATGTTTCTTCAGAACCATTAGAATTATACAACTTGCTCTCCATTTTGTTCCATTAATTCAGTGATGTGCTTTCTTTCCAGCATTTGATCTTTTTCATCTTATATATCAAATTTAAAAGAAACATCAATTGACATTTTAGGATTCAAATATTTAAAAACAACAAAAAATAAGTAAAACTCTCCAAAATTCCAAATTCCTTTAGAATAAAAACCTTTGTCCACGTCTGTGTGCTCACATGCCCACGAAATAACCATTTTAACAGCCATCGCTGTTAACAGACGCGAAAGCACAAATCAACAATAAACCGACACACTTATTATTACTTCTTTTACTGCTGGTAAAATTAAATCTTCCCCAATAGTATGTGGTTTACCTGTTTTAGCAATCAACAATGAGATATGATACGAAGCTCGAAGTCCATGCTCATCTTGCTTAGAAGCTGATGAAAGAGGTTTTGATATAATTAACTGAATTTCGTACTTCTTTTTGCTGCCCTTAAAATAGGCCATATCTTTGTTTTTCATATTCGTGTGTATTTTATTAAAATGATCTTGAATCCTAGAAGGCTTCATCGCTTCATTTCAAAATATTTTTGACAAATAAGGCACATTGGCGATGATGGATTTGTGGTATTTTCGATAAATCCGTATTTAATATAATCCACACTATACTACAGTTCCTTCTTTTTAAATTCTCTTAAAATTCTGTTATCAATTGCGCGCGATAATGTTAATGAAATAAAAATGAACAATCACTGCCTTTATATAGGTTGGAGACATATAAAACGCTTTGGCAGGAATAATATAAACTTGCAGTTATTCGCTTATGAAACCCGGCGCGGAAATAAAGCACGGACGCCGCGTGGAGATAAGGGTGACCCGGGAGCAGTGTGAAGGTATTCGGTTGTGGGCTAAGCCTTGTCGACGCATGCATGTCACTCGTTTACTTCCTGGAAACTCGGAGCACGTTAGAACAAGTACAAATAATTACTGTCAATTCATGCAATATTACAAAAACCGCGTTATTTAACATAAACTAATTACAACTTAATTGCTACAAATATACAATAACAAAAATGAACCAATATTAAAGTTTACTTTGCTTTATTAGTACGTGATTAGTGTGTATTGTTTTACCTTTTTTAGACTATATTTTTACCTACTCATGTCTTCACTGTGCTATCTCAACGTCCCCTAATTTTCTCTGGGTCTTCGACTGCCACCCTTGACTTGACAAATGACAACTTGGTTTTTAAGTTTCCAATCTGACATGTACAAATTTATTTTGCAACATTTTCAAATTTTTTTAACAATTAACTTATCCAATGCTTCGGAAGAAAGATTGTTTTAGCTTTAAAGTGTGTGAAGATTATTTAAGTAACACTTGGAAAGTAGAAATATTAAATAATATTGCTACTCGAAAAGAAAATTATACACCGAATTTTCACTCAAACTAACTGATAAATATACAAGAAATAAAATAAGGACAAAATTTGTGTAAAAAATGTTTTTAAATAAATTTATTTAATGTGTTATGATATGAAATCTTTGATCATTTTTATTATTAAAATTATGAGATTTGAAATATTTTTGCTGCTTTACTTATTATTATTATTATTATTATTATTATTATTATTATTATTATTATTATTATTATTATTATTATTATTATTATTATTATTATTATTATTATTATTATTATTATTATTATTATTATTATTATTATTATTATCGTTTTTTTATATTTGTTTATTAAATTACATTATAAATAAACGAGAAAATATTTATATTTTACTTCATAATTACATCATCATTTGCATTATTGCCGCTCCCCAGGTTAAATGAGTAAAATAATAACGACATATGTATAGGAACACCATGTTATGAATAGCTTTACCTCAGTGTTTCACAACTCTTAGCTTTCTTAATGAACTGTAAAAATATTTGCATTTACAAAACATATTTAATGGAAAATGCATAGAAACTTGTCAAACAACGAATTTTGTAATTGATTTCTATAAATATATTTAGAAAATATTATTGTTAAAAACATTTATTCATTTATTATTATTTAATTATTGTTACCTTTTTTTGAAAGAAAAAAGAAAATCTCATTCACTTAAATCGTGAAAAATCTTTTCAATGAAAACCAATAAAAATATTAATTATAATAAAATTATGTTTTATTTGGAAATTTTGAATAAATTTAGTAAAATTTAGTTTATCTTCATTTTAATTATAGATTAATATTTATTTTCTTTTACTATTTTTTACAAATTTTCGTTGTTTCTTTTCGTAAAAATCTAAAAAACAGGTAATGCCGAAAGTTTAAAAAAATGATCATTGGTCTACAGTCAAAATGAAGGTAAATGCAATTTTAAAAAAAAAGAGATCAAAGCTGAACAAAAAGATAAATGACCTTGCTTATTAATTGCAGTAAGTTATTCTTTAGTTATTAAAATGAAAGTTTTAAGTAAAAATATTTTATTAAAAAGATATATTATAAGAACTTCTAACGATTTTCACCTATGATTTCTTTTAAATTGACATTGCATTTATTAAAAAATTGACAATTGATCAGAAAAGATATCGATGTGATTTTTAGAAATCTATACTGATTCATAATTAATTTTTATATAAATACAATGTAAAAAGGTCATTAATAAATTTGTTCACAAAATCTATAATTTCCATTCTTATTCTATCATACCTTACAATTACAAGAAAACTGTCGAACTATATCGCAAAACGAATGTTTAACTGGTGCTTTCTTATAATTAAATCGTTGTCATGTATGTTTAGTTTTATCAGTGGATATTGTGTTAATATAATAACAGTATATAAGTATTGTGTTTTTAGTATTTTTATTATTAGATTATAATAAAATTATTTAAAATTTAAATTTTGTTATAAATCCTGATTAGGGTATTTAAAGGCATCTTGTTTTAAACATTTATTATTCAAAAATAAATATTTCTTCATTTTTTCATGGGCGATTATATTCAGAAGGATGAAAAGAAAAGGTGTGCTCAAAACATTGCAATAAATCCTTGAATGAGAAATATCTAAATGAGAATTACGTTTTCAAAAGAAATAAAATTTACTGCAATTACTTACCAAGTTGTGAGTACCAAAAGATTCGAAATTTCAATTTATTTCTTCTCCGGGGGTTATCAAGGTATTTGAAGTAGTTATAAATAAAAAGTCATAAATAGAAAAACTAAGATATGACGCTATCATGCAAACCTTATTTTTATTTTCCTGAATTATTTTATGTATATTTTTGTTAAAATGGAAACAAATTCACTTCCTAACAAATATCAAAGATTCACTGAAGCCAACCTCTCAAACATAATGAATTTAGATCACTTTATTCACACATTAACACTTCTGGTATGCGTAAAACAGTCAGTAATACTGATGGCATCATCATAGAATAAACCTATATTCTTTAGTATTTCATTTTGACCAACAATTTACAATGATTTCGTTTTCAATATGCAAATTCAATGTAAATTATCATTGAAAATTTTTACTTAAAATATATGTTTATGTATCTTTTTATGGTAGTTAATATTATTATTATTATTATTATTATTATTATTATTATTATTATTATTATTATTATTATTATTATTATTATTATTATTATTATTATTATTATTTTTATTATTTTTACCGTTTCACTAACAGAATAAAAGTATTTAAGATAATAAAATAAAAAAATCCATTCGATAGATTACAGATGCAAACAAACAAACAAAGATTTACAGAAGGTTTTTATAATATTTGGAAAATATTTTTAAAAAAATATTCATGTTCAGGGTAGTCGATGAAAAAAATGAGACAATTTTCATTATCGAAATCATCAAACAAACCTCTAGCGATCAGAAAATAACAACATTTTCATTAAACATGCCGAGATAACCGAGTTAAATTGCTATGTTAACTATTGCTTGATGAGACAGAATTAACGATTGCTTAAAAGTTAAATACAGCTTGGGCATTATTGCCTACTAAAACAAACAAAATTTGATTTTATACTCTGGCTTCGAGAGGCCCGCGAAAATTAGCAACCTTTGATGTGTCGTATGCTAACAATTGTATAATTAATATTTTAAGATAGAGCTCAATTTCATGAGAAAGAAAATTTGAGACTGTTCAGCTAAAGAATGTGTAGAAATTTTTCTACAGTTTGAAAAATAATTACACTGCTTTTTTCGATAAAAAATAATTATGGCTTTGTAAGTGAAAGCCAAAAAAAACATACCTCTGTGACGACTTGTAGCTTTATCCATCATCAACTCACAGGTTTCTAACTGAAATTACAAAAAAAAATATTATTGTTATTATTATTATTATTATTATTATTATTATTATTATTATTATTATTATTATTATTATTATTATTATTATTATTATTATTATTATTATTATTATTATTTCAATACAAATTTATTTTTAGGATATACAAAATATGTTTAAATTATCAAAATTGATAGAATATAATTTAATATTTTCCCAAATTTTTAATCCATCAGATTATGAAAAACAGTTTATAATTCCTCGTGTCAATCAAAACAGTCATTCTAATTCACAATGTTTAAAAAATGGGTTATTTTTATTTGTTAATTTGGATTTATTTATTAATTTTTACATTTTAAATTTTCAATAAAACAATGGGTCGGTGTAAATAGCATTTAGATAAAATAATATGGGAAGTGAAATATAAAAATCTAATAAATTTCGGGAATAAACAAGTTGTTGTTAGAAAATGAATATTTAACAGGTTGAATTATTGTTGAATTTAAAAAAAAAGTCATTTATTAAATTAACGGACCAGTGGTTTTCATTTGTATGATCAAAAATATTGCTTGAAAAGTTCTGAAATATAATTTTAAAAATTTGTTTGCATAAAATTAAACAAAACTATTCGAATTTATGAGTTGGTATTATTTATTTTCTGATATTATAAATACGAAGTTTGGATTGCATGTTGTAAATTGAAATCAATTGAAGTAGACTAATTAAAATTATCATTTACCAGTAATTTCAAATGCATATTACTGTGAATAATCTTTTCTATAATAAATATTTGAAGAAAAAACATAAAATTATTTCGATATTTTCTACCTAAGAGAAAAAATTATAATTTAAATAATTTTTAAAATTCGTTAAAAAGTATAAAATACAAATATAAATACATATTAATTGAAAAAAATAAAAAACATGTCTTAAATAAATATTGATATCTGAAATCTAATAACTTTCTATCCAAATGAAAAATAGTAAAAACAATGATTATTTTTAATTTAATAAATATTATGATAAGCATATTAATATAAATTTTAGGAGAAAATTTAACTTTTATAATAAAAGATTCCCAGCTCATCTTAAATTCTATAATGCGTTAAATGCTAAATTTGAAATCACAAGCTGTAAAATGAAACAAACACATACAAACACACATTTACAGATAAATATGACAGTAATTAAATGCATCAAAACACAGAATAATTGCATGGAAGTCGGGGAGAATCTCAATTGATAATAAAATATTAATTAACTGCTAGAAAATAGCATGACACAATAATATGATAAAAACTAATGGAAATTATCATAGTTTCTAAGGGTAAAACTGAAAATATTTTAGGATCAAAAGTTTCACTGAATCAATGAATACTTTTTTTACAGTCAAACAAAATAATTATTTTTAAAAAAATATAATCATAAATATATTTATTTTCATAGAATTAAGTCTATTAAATTTCTTTTATGCGGGTTTTTTGTTAATTTAAAACAATTTCAAACAAAAAATATTATTGAAAACGTGATAGAAAATGAAATCCTTTTTTCTTCGATGTAAAATATATTTTATGTCCACAGCGATATTAGCCAGTGTAAAAGAAAACCCAAAACCATAAAATTCAACAATTAACTCAACTCTTATGGTTTCTTTCGATTACTTTAGTAATCACATGGGAATAATAATGCTAAAATTGCTCCCAGGAGAAAAGAGGTCGAAATGAATTTGATTGTGTTGGATATCAATAATACCAGTTTGACAGGTGGTATTATTGAATGGATCCGATTTTAATTTCCAAAATTTTGACGCGCTAGGCCCAATACTACGAGAGTGATATTCTATACAACATCGCTGTTGGTTGTTATTTGTTTTAATCGGCCAGGAATTTTAATTGATTATTTGATATATTTGTTTTATTTGAAGCAGAAAGAAGAAACTGATAAATAAGTTGAAATGAATATATTAAATAAATAAGTAAATCTCTCTCTCTATATATGTTACAATTTATTTTGTATATATTATGGCTTTCGCCTGTAATTTTTAATAAACACTTAGCAATACATTTTATAATATAAATTGATTAATCAAGCGATTTGTTTTTTAGAAAATAGGTAGAGTACATATTGCAGTAGCAGCGATAATATTAAATAAAATTAATAAATTTATTAATTGAAAATGAAAGAAAATCCAAGCTCACTACTATTACGATAATAATTATGTTGGAAACGCATTAATTCAAATGAGTTAAATTTCGAGTAATTAAAATAATCATAGAATTAACATTTTTTGCAAAAATGACAATTTTATTTGTATGGAGTAAATGAATGCCAGAGATAAATAGAGATAAAACAAGTAGAAAAAAAACAAATTTTTGTTATTGAAAAGTTAAGCAAATTAATCAAAAAAAAACGTAAATATGCAACTCTTAAAGAGTAAATTAGTAACTTATTGATAAAGAAAAGAGAAACGTAAGAAATAAATTACATAAAAGTTTCACTGGGGTAACAAGCCATGTGATTATTTACGAGCCATACTTTTATATTGGTTGTTGTAAACATTACTTACATTAATTTTACAGTAGAAATAGGTATCCATATATATATATATATATATATATATATATATATATAATAGCAATTATTAAAATGAACAACTCATAATATTACAATATAAAGTTTCTCATATAAATTGTATATAATGACATCTGTAACGTGCAAATCACTTATTCATTAATTTGACATTTAGTAAATAAAGTTTGTGAATAGTCTACTCAGTTTTTTTAAATTTTAGACGGTTTATATTATATTGACACAGTCAAACTGACATTTTGGTCAGTGCACTTCAACATCAAATTACAAGAAAAGTAGTTCATTTGCAATCGTCAATCCGAATGTAAAATATGTGAAGTGAGCTTTCATTTGTAATCCTAGCACCGTCAAATGTCATTATATGTTTTCATCTTGGCAGGTTTGTCTGATTTGTAAATCCTAAGCCATTAATCATAATTTAATTAATGATAATTATTTAAATATACTTTTTGAAGGTCATCAATTTATCTGTTATTTTATGTTAAATTCCTTTATTCTCATTTCTTATTAGAAAACAGATCAATATTTTTATTTTATATTAACATGCATTTTTAGCAAGTGTAAATATTTGACAAAAAGTGTAAAAACCTTTCGATTTATAATTGGAAAAGAAACGAAAATAATTTTTGAAAAATTAGAATAGTTAAAATTCAATTTAGAATTTAATAAAAAATAATTTAATATTAAATTTAAAAATATTTCCTTATTTAAAGTTTAATTTTGTCAATGCAATCTGAATTCGGATCAACAAATAGCATAAATGTTGTCAAAAATGAAATATTGTTTTTACATTATTTGTTCCGAATACCTGCCAGTAGAAATTAGTTTTTTAGACAATTTCGATTAATAAAGAAAAAAATTAATTTAATATAACATATATTTATTAATTATTAATAAGTACATGTTTCTATTAATTAAGATAATTACAAATTGATTCGTCCTTGATTTTCATTAATATCGCTAAAGGGAGGGGGGCATTATGTTTATTATTATATCTTTAATTTGTATATTTAAACTATCAAACTTTATTTATTTGGTCTTATCATATCATTGAAAAATATATTGACAAAATTTAATAGATATTTTATTTATACATATTTTTAACTAGTCTTTTATTGTTGTTTTAATGAACACAAATAAAATGTAAATAAAGATTAAAGGTGACCAAAAAATAAAATATTTTACCTATTAATTTATAAGATTCAAATTATTATTTATTACAGGTTTAAGAAAATATTCATACATTTATTTTTAGTCTTTGCAATTAAATATAAAACTGGCTGAAAGAAGAATTAAACTATTATTAAATATTGTTTTAAAAATACACTTCAGTGTATAAATTTACAATAAAATTTAAATTGTATTGTTTAAAATAAAATGAAAAAAGAGAAATTTTGTAAATTTTGGTTTATCAACTATTTAACATAATTATATTTTTTGAATTATTTTAAAGTTTTAAATTAATATATTGATTTCAAAAGTTTAATTTAGCTTTTCAATCTATATTTTATTTTATTTTATAAATCATATCTAAGTCTCAGAATTTAAAAAGTAGAAAGTATTTTTTTATGTGCCGAAATTCAGAAATATAATACAAATTGTATTTTTTCATTTGTTAAAATAAGCCGATAATCCTAGACAAAAGTCGTAAAGGGAAGCAATTAAGAACTCAAACAAATGTAAGAAAAATTAAAATTATAAAGTTGTTTGAAACAATAAATCATGTTAAATATTTGTTAAGTTTTATTTGTATAAAATATTTTCTTTATCGGATTTTATCGAAAGTGCAAAAGTTTTGATGTATGTTAAATCTTTTTCAATAATTAAAAAATAAATAATAATATTTTTATCAAATTTCATTTTCATCATTTACAAATACCAAATAATGAAACTGGGATAGAAAAAAAAACACTCAATATCTATTTTATCATCAATTCCAATACATTAAAAATACAATAAAACGTTAAAAGTTGTAAATTTCTACTGGAAAAAAAATTAATTATTCCTATAATAACAAGCGAAAATCCAAAGGAAAACTAGAAATGAATTATCTTTGATGATTAATAATGTATTTCTATCATGTAGTCTGGAGCCAGACTAGCATATAAACAATGACATGTTGACAAATAATTTTCCAACCTCTTTCCTGGAACTGGGGAACTGCTGGCATACGGCTGTGGTGCGACTAAAACACATGTCGGGATAACAATACTACACGTATTGTCACGAGAAAATGCAACATTTTACTAGTTTTGGTTTTTATGACTCTAAAAGGTGCATACAGACATCTAGTTAATAGTCAATATAATTGCTTTCCATAATAAATGGCATATGATGGAGAATGGATTTTCTCCCCTCATACCATTATTATTAATGTGTTATTTTAAATTTTCTCCAATTTCAACATTTCTAATTATTCAGTTTATCTTTATTGCAATAGTTCTGAATTATAAATTTTGCAAAATATAATTTCAAATCTAATCATTTTAGATTTAAATATCGATATTATAATATTATTTTCAAAATATTCGACTTTCTTTTATTATAAGTCTTCTTTTAAAGTATTTTAAATCAAAATAAATTTAATATTAAACTGTGTAACACCCGTTTATTTATTCAATAAGCTTCGACCAATAATTTTAGCCCGTCCAATATTTGAGCAATCTGATTGGTTACCGAAGGTGTTTAAGATGTTACTATTCAATTGGTAATCCCATCAAAAACAAGCTAAAGTTTATTATGAGCGAAATAGATCTCTACAGAAAAATATATAAATAATAACAATTAACATCAAAAAGTACACATCATGCTATTTAAAGCCTGTAATAACCTATTGCACATAATAGCACATTTAGTATTATATATGATTATATTCGAAAAATAAAAAAAGTTGTGCCATAAAGAAAGTTATATTAATTGTCTTTAATTTATATTTGTTAAGAATAAGATGAAACCAAATACAAAGTAAACAACTAAATAAAATATCATTTGTCTTTACAGAGGTGCATATGTTACTCAAGAATGTCAATAGGCTATGTAAATGGAAAAGACTGGAATCAATATGTCAAAAAATAAGACTGAATATTATTTTTCAATATGAATATAGATGATGAAGATATAAATAAAAGGAATGGAATTCTGATTTTGCATCGCGCCACAAGATTTAAATGATATCATATTTTGTGTATAATATAAAAATCTTTTGTAAAAAATTTTCTGATAAAATTATTTTACTAAAAAATAAATTTTATTTATTAAAAAATTAATTGTAAATTTTATATAAAAACTTTCTAATTTATTTGATGTGAAAGAAAATTTCTCGGCGAATAAGTACTATTAATAATTTTGGAAAATTTAGCAGACAAAAAACTTAATTATTAATTTAATATTTCTTTTGAAATGAAGTATCCTAATCTGCTATTAATTTTGAGAAAAGCTATTGTAATAAAAGAATTTTCAATATCTCATATTTATTATGAAACAAAAAAGTTATTATTATTATAAATTTTTTTTATTAAAATAACAATTCTTAATATATTATCAACAAAAGCAAGACACAAATATTCAATTGGAAAGATTTTTATTGGAAGGATTTATTGTAAATAAAAAAGGATTATAATATAATCAAAAATTATCTCAATAAAATTTGTAACAAAAACCTAAAACTATTACTCGTTTAATGTAAATAAGTTACAATACAATATTCATAATATTTAATAATTATAAAAATAAAAATAATAGAAATAATTTTAAAAAATTAGCAACAATCTTAAAATTTTAAAAATTAATTATTTTGTTTACAGAAAAAATCTTTTACTGGCATTTGAGAAATTGGCCGTCAACTATAAATCATGTAATAAAATCTTAATTGGTCATTACAATTTTTCATTCATTCGAAATTGCTATTTCAGATTTTTTCTAATTATACTAATAAAATAAATATTTGCAAAAAAAGGTTTGTCAAATTGTTAAATGTATAACTCATAAATTCGAAACAAAACTGGAGAATGCATATCTATGCACTGAAAAATGTTGAAAGTTGGAAGTTTAAAAGTATCATATGCATGATTGAATAAATTTAACACGAGAACTACCAGAGTTGATTGGTATATATGTTGGAAGGTCAATGAATATCAAAGAGTTTCAGGGGTAGTTTTAACATATATATATATATATCGATGTTTGTTGGTACTCACGAATTTTCAGCACTGCCTTTTTCAAGAGAATAATTCACCTGAAAAAGTCAGTGCCGAAAATTAGTGAGTATCAACAAACATCGATATATTACTGATTTAAACTCTCTTTTTAATTCGATGGATAAAATTCAATGGATGACTTGCTTAAGACAATTTATAAAATACAACGAGCAATAGAAAAGAGAATGCAAGAGATATAACAAAATTCGCGTATTCCTACAATTATATTTTATTTTTGTATCTAAATGTACATAATGTATAAAATTATTTTGAAATTCGTGTTAGATCGAATAAATCGTGCAAAAAAATAGTAATTGTTCTTTTTTGTGGACCGTGTTATTTCGAAATCGTAAAAAAAGCGTGTAAAAAAAGAGTTGAGTGTATACAAAATTTCTACTCTCATATAATTAAGACATTTTACGAATTAAAAGAAAATGTTCTCACATAAAAAAACCTAAACTTTATGGTCTTGGACAAAGGACAAGAAGATCAGTACTATAAGTACCTAAAATTTATAAAACTCAGGATTGTCAAATATTTATTACAAGTATTAATAAAATATTATTTTAAAAATAGATATATATATTTTTTTTTATATATCATTATTATATATTATGTCTTGTTTCCTAAAAAAAGCACTTCAGAAATCATTAAAATGACTACATTAAACGGAAGAAATAAATATTGTTTTAAAGAATCATGTGTCACAATCATGCAAAATTATTATAAAAAGTATATTTACAATTTAGTAAATTTAATTATAAAATAATCTCTTTTAATGAGGAAAAATCGTGACCGCGAAGAATCGGATTCACAGTTTTTATATTAATTATAGTATTAACAAATTATTATTAAATTGTCTAGAAGTTTTGTTTTAATTAGTTCTTTGGTTATGTAATCTCGTGTAATTTTGATACATTTACATGAAGATAAAACTTAATTGCAAATTCACAGCTAGAGAAGAGAAGGTGTGGCTTAAAATATTATTTTTATATTTCAGAATCATTTATAAATTGAAAAAACATTGGTTTACATGAAATATTTGTCTCACATAATATTTGGTCATGACAGTTAGGTACTTTATGGACAAATTTTATTTTTAAAAAACGTTTCTAAAATTCTATTTTTAATTTTTTTAAAAGTTGTTTTTCAAATTGTATCAATGCTATTTTCCTACAGGATCATCTATTTTCATCAAAGACTTTGTTATCTTCATCACTGAAATTAATTTTGCTATCAATAATCTATTGGACGATTTCTTCTGATAATATGCGATGTCATTTGTAAAATTGCCCGTTATTCAAAGGTTTTAATGAAAAAACTAAAGATATCTCATAAATATCAACAAACACCAACTTAAAAAAGATATTAATTTAAACAAAAAAGCATCAATATTTCTGAATTTTCTATAGAACAAATTTAATACAAAATATCCAAACTCTTTACAAAAGTCGATTAACAATTATAATTTTAATCTAAAGAAAAAAGTAATTTAATCACTAAATAAAATGTTATTATTTTATTACTAACTTTTGTTTTTTATGATTATAAAATATTACACATAATTTTTATGAAATTTTGTTTATAATTAACAAATGCTTCAATGAAATGTGAAATTAATCATCATCCACAGAATTGGGTTCATACGTTGCGGGTCAATTTTGCAGGTTTCCCTTGCAGTGCACATTTTAAAACTGAGAAATTGTTTGCCGCTCTTCATGAGTGATTTACATGGGATAAACTTTTAGAAATTACCTGTAATGGTCTGTACCAGTCGCCATGTTATAAAGTTCTAATATTGTTTATTGAATTATTTATATATCGATGTTAATATCTTTTGTATTATCTTTTGTTTATATTTTATATTTTTATGATGTATATATATATATATAATTTTATTTGATATCGAAAAAAATTATTAGTGAAAATAAAAGCCAATTGAAGCTAGAGAGTTTTATTTTTATTATATGAATGTATATTTTTAAGTTATACTGTTTTAAATTTTATACAATATTTTATACAATATACAATAATATAGTTGAATAGCATAATTATAGAAATGTAAATATTATTTAAAATTATCGAAAATATTTGTTTTAATGTTAGGTAAAATTGTAAATTAAACAAAATTACTTCCTAAAATTGAATTAATTTCATTTTAATTTGACCATATTATGAAGTTAAATAAATATCTTTTAGAATAAAAGGAATAAATGATTCAACAACTTTTAATTTAGCTTAGTGTACAGGATATCACGAAGCTTTCTTATAAGTGTCTAAAAACGCAGTATAACTCGCAAAAAAACTTTAAAATAATTTTTCAATATCGGATTTACTTTCAAAAATATAATTAAACTAAATAAATATCTAAACTATTTCCTTGTTTATTAAATAATATATTTCAATAAAATATTTCTTTCCGGTGTTTTATGGTATTTTACTTGATATGTTTCCAAAAATATAACAATTTAAACAAAATTCAAATTATTTTAAAAATCATCATAAAATCTTTTAATTTCCTTTTAATTTCGTGTTTTTTTATACTTATCGGTAAATAAAGCTCAAATTAATTCCAATAAAACTTCAAACTTCATCAAAAATGACTAAGAATTTCTTACAAAAAATGATTCATTCAAAAAATATTGCATTGACTCGGATGTTTTCCAAAATAGAATTATATCCCACTTCCAAATTTGAAATTTTTTGTACCAAAAAATATTTATGTGGATTTTAAATATTTTTTTTGAGACACTTGAAAGGTTTTTAAATATTAAAATAAAAAATATATATAGTAATAATTATTATAATTATAATTCTATCGTAATTAAGGGAACTGATAATTTGAAATAATTTGGTTTTGTTTGAATCCAGTTGTTTTGTTAAAGGCAATTAATAATTGTAAAGTGTTAAAAACAGGTAATTAATAATATTTTAACGAAAATAAAATAAAGTAAATAATAACAAAATTTGGTCAATTTTCCTAGTATGAAATTCAGCTAAAACCCATGTTAAACCGTATACAAAAAGTTAACAAAATGTGATGCAAAAAAAATCAAAAATTTATCTCAAATCTCACTTTTACTTATTATAATTTTTTAAAAATGATTTCAAAAAATTAACATAAATGAAATACATAATTATTCATTAAATGTAACCGAGCATTAAATATATCAAACTAGCTTACCACTTACCATTGCATTTTGTTAATCTCTTGCTCATTTATGACATATGAATAATTTTTTCACATATATTTTACCAGTGAATGACAAAGACTTTACACTTTGGTTGAATAGATGTCTATAATTGTAAAAGTGTAAAGGATGAGCGACCATTTCAGATACTTTCTTATAGGAAAATGTGATAAGAATACAAGTTTTGCAGTATTATTATTTTATTATTATTTTTGATAACGATAAATAAATATTTTAGAAAAAGTTTTTTAAAAAAAACATTCTAAAAGTTGAATATGAATAATGAAAAAAGAATCATATGTGCAACCCTAGATCAAATGATATGAAGTTTGCATATTTAATAAAAATAGGAAAAGAATAACATGTATTTTTTTATTAAAACTAAATGAACAATTTTAATTTAAAATCCAAATTAAAATATTTTAGTTACAAAAAAAATTAATTACATAAAAGCTTTTCTAACTTTAGAAAGTATTTGCATAATTTTTGTTTTAGATTTTTTATCTTTTCTTTTTCACTGGAAATGTAATTTTTAAAGAAAAGTTTTAAGTGTAATTTATTTTTGTTCATTCGACAACAGAGATTTTAACATCTTTGATAAATTAATTTATTCTCAAATGTTTCACAATCTATTAGAAAGTATTGAGGAATTCAGAGATCTTGGCAGTAAAGAAAATGTTTTGAATTTGAGATATTTGAAAATAAAATTCCTACAGTTATATTTTAAAGGGTGACCATAAAGTTTTATGTAGTCTAAAACTTAATTATAATTATATAACAATTAATTTTTACTAACATAAAATCATCATGATCAATTTTTAAACATTATGATAAATTAAAACAAAATTTATTAAAAATAATATAGAAATCTTACTATCCCAAACTGAGAAAAATATTCCTCTAATTCTTGTTTTGTTGTGTTTGTAGATATTCCACCAATGAAAACTTTTTTAGTTTTCGTATTATTCAAACTCGAGTCGCTAAGTTTTCCAGAAGAGTAACCATTTATCCCAAGACAGTCAATAGAGGTGTCACAGTTCTGAAACATTTGAAAAATTGAAATAATTAAATTTTCTCAAAACGGTAAATTTAATGGCTCATTTCTAATGTGTTTGGATACAACTAAATAATGTTGTCAATAGTAATGAGCATAAGCACGTATTAGTACTCACGTTGTTTTATTAAAGTAAAAGTAGCACACAGTGAAATCACTAATCGACGGCACATATTTTTAGGTGCTAAGGTGGGTTAATGACAAGATGAGTAGCAGAAGCTTTTAGAAATATTAAAGCAATTAATACCAATTAAAATTATTTTAATGATGATTTATAATTAATTATTATTGAATCAATAAATTTCAATTGTTTTTTGTTTTATTAAAATTCTGGGAATTTAAAAAATTAAAATTGTTTCAATATAATTATTTGTCATAAAACTTTTGTATTGAGGTTTATAAAGTAAAAACAAATTAACTAAAAAAACACTGAAAAATGTATAATTTAGATTTATAATTTTAATTATTTCTCATGTATTATATAATATATATATAATGTACATTAACTTAATATCAATAACTAAATTAAAACCATTTGAAGCCATAATATTTCCCTGATTTAGATTTTATTAAAAAGAGAGCTTGGAAACTATAAATCACTAATATATCGATGTTTTTTGATACTCACGAATTTTCGGCACTGCCTTTTCAAGTGAATTTGAAAAAATTGATTGACAAGGACTATCTTATAGTCGAAAACTTTTCATTAAATACATTATTTGCAGCAAAAGGCTTAAATTATCTCTTTATTGTTTTAAATAATAAATGCTGCTATCAAGAAATCATCACTTTATACTATTATTATTATTATTATTATTATTATTATTATTATTATTATTATTATTATTATTATTATTATTATTATTATTATTATTATTATTATTATTATTATTATTATTATTATTATTATGATATTATCAACATTATTATAAGTCATAGCTCATGCATTGAAATTATTAAAAAAAATAATGATTCATTTAATTTGTAAAATCTTATATTTTATATGAATAGAAAAACAAAAAGGAATTATATCCGTGACTCAGTTTATGATGAAAACAATTTGCATCCTTTGCTTATAGCATGAACAATTTGTATTAATATTTAATTAATAAGAAGGCTCTGCCTAAATAGTCTCATAAAGTAAAAAACTACTGACTAATTAATTGAAAGTTGAAAAATGACGATTCTACATATTTCTAATATAATAAAAAAAATAAAATTTTATCAAGCAATTTTATGAGAGTAAATAATTATTTCCAAACATCAATTATTACATTTAAAGATCAGTTTGATTTTGATTCTGAATTTTTTATAGTTGAAATTAATTTGATTTTCTTTTATTATTTAGTAGATTTTTATTATTTTATACGGATTGGTTTTAATTAAATTAAAAATTAATTCTCTGATGAATGGTTAGTTAAATATCATCTGAATGTAAACATAATTTATATGAATAAAATTCTTGAATAAAATTGCCATTTCAGGTGCAACAGAATAAATTTTAATGAATTAATATTAGATCTAACTATTCCACTTGTTGCCTCGGTGCTTAATGGCATTAAATTCCATTTTGCAATTGCAGAATTCATGTAAATTAAATTCAGTGTGAATTTCAAAGATTTCTAAATATTAATTATATAGATTCTAAAATGTTGTTTTAAGTTAGATTATTATTATTATTATTATTATTATTATTATTATTATTATTATTATTATTATTATTATTATTATTATTATTATTATTATTATTATTATTATTATTATTATTATTATTATTATTATTATTCATTATTATTATTATTGTTATATGCTTTCAAAAGAGGATTTAAAAATCAAAATTGACATATTTATTAAAATGTTTAAATCGCGTATATAAATAGTTACTGGAGGCTTTATTTTATGAATATTTTAAAATATTTTGAAATATTTTATTGGAGTAGGCTTCTAGGGGCCTGATTATAGAAACTTTAAAAATTTAAAAATTTTAGTTGGTGTCATTTTGAATTTTAAATGATATTTATTTTAATTTAAAAAAAATTCAGAAAAATTCAGAAAAAGAAAATATATCATTATATTATAGTATCTTTATAACCAATGAGAAGTAAGAAATAAGAAATGAAAGAAATATAGAAATGTATGTTCGAGTAGGAGATTGCTAAATTCCATGAGATTGACAAGGACTATCTTATAGTCGAAAACTTTTCATTAAATACATTATTTGCATGCAAAGGCTTAAATTATCACTTTATTGTTTTATATAATTCTTATTATTATCATTATTATTATTAAAATATTAAACATGTATATTCGTCAAACAATGCTATAAAATCCTTGAAAAATTTCTTAAAATTAAACATTATCAACTTCCAATATTACATAGTTTTTATTTATACTTTATATTTATTTAGTTGCAACGAAGCTTTTTGTTACTCAACGAACAGCGGCAATAAAATCCAAAGTGTATCAAGACTAGTACTTACAAAAGTAACTTGAGTTTATGGTAAACTATTTATGAATGGGATACAACATACCTTTCTTTAATAACCAGCAATTATTTTTTGTTCTTAAATTTCAAGTTTAACTTTTCCATTTTGGGAACTTTCTAGATAAAGCAAGTGTTTATTAAGTAGTACGATTTAAAACCACATGTAAAATTATCAAAGTCTTTACTTTTCTTTTTAGTATGTTATTTATATTATTTTTTATCAATTTCTGAATTCTTGCATTGTAATTTCTTTATTTATTTTTCAA
This sequence comes from Schmidtea polychroa, assembly GCA_959609185.1. NCBI lineage: Eukaryota > Metazoa > Platyhelminthes > Tricladida > Dugesiidae > Schmidtea > Schmidtea polychroa. Next base: position 121,000 of record CAUHTR010000083.1, read on the forward strand.
TTAAACTAATGTATTAAATCATATAATAAAATTTATTAAATTTAAATTTAATCTTTCGTTTTTCTTTAAAATGTGTTTATTTAAATAATTCTAATTAAATAATTTTATTTGTTAATTCAGTTAATTCTGGTTGGGAGGCTTTTATTGAATTATATTATATATTAAAATATTAATAAATTTTCCGAAAAATTTAAATAATAATATAAATTTTTTACTGTTGTAAAAATGTGAAATAAGAATTTTTTATTAAGCACACAAATCACTGATCTTATTTAGATAATTATATAATACTTTGTTGGGAACAAAAAATTTCCGTTAAAAATTTTTCACAATTGAAATCAACTTTCTTTCATTGTTATCATTATGAAATATCCGTGGAAATATTTCTTAATGGAGATATTTTTAAAAATTTTAAGAATTAAAAATTTTGTTTTAATTTATTACTGATAATATCAGTTTAAACTTTAATTGCCAAATTGTTAAGTTTTAAGGGCTTACTTTACAGGAAATAAAAATATAAAACAAATTTAAATGACTTTGTCGATTCAAATCGTTAAATTATTATTTTTTCATTATAAAATAAATGAATAATAATGAAACCGATAACAAATTTTCCCACGAAATAATTTCACTCGTAACTGTGGACAGTTTTTATGTTTATTGAATTTATTTTATTCAACTCTATTAACCAAAATTTCATGCCATCAATATTTCCAAAATATGAAAATTGCAATTTTTCTTTAAAATATTTTCTGATGCATTCTATCGATTAAATATGTACCCGTCACATTTTTTCGGGGAACAAAAATTCTAAAGCCAAATAAGTTCATATTTTTTATTTAAAATTATTTATATTCACCAATTAGCGTGACGAATTTGAATAAGGTTTATAAAAGTTTTTATAAATTTTTATTATCATCATTATATTTTTAATTATTTTAAATACATTGTCTGTCTGACTTTGATTGATCTCTAATTAAAGCATTATCAGTATTAATAATATTCAAGTAAATAATTAAAATGACATTAAATACTGATTTGTGATATTTTATTTTAATTCACTAATAAAATCATTTAAAATTTGTAATATATTGTCATTTATTGTGATGTGCAAAAGTATAAAATAATTGTATGCCTTTGCAAAAATGAAGAAATTATTTTAATTTTTCACTGTTACCTTTTGAATAATTTCAATAGTGAAAATTGATGAAATGTTTTTACTATTTAGTTTTAAATCAACAACTTTTGTTCTTAGTATTAAATTGATTATAAGGTGATTATTCTAAAGAAATTCTTCAAAAGAAATCTGAAATTTTAAGAAACTTTTGGATTGACTAATCAAAGATAAATTTAAAAGTTATGTTTGAATTTTTTAAAAACAGTATTTTCATTATTCATACTAGATTTTCTTAAAATCTTTCTGTTTACATTTTTTTTAGATTTAAAAATTTCTCTAAAAGACAATATTGATGAAGATTTGTAAATCTAACTGATTAAATGACTTAAAATTCATTTTCATAATTGTTTATTACAGAATTATTTAAATGAGAAATGTTCATTTTATTGTTCGATGAAGTTAACCTTTTATTTCATGTCTTAAAGTAAACCTCATAAATGTTCGATCAAACGAGTCTAACATTGCAAAATGCACCACCATTAACTTTATGAAAAAAACATACTTCACTAGCTTTGTCATCCCCAATTATATTTTCATCTAAAACCTGCAGCTAAATTAATAAAATCTTTGAAGCATTTCAATATCTTTAATGCTGCCATTCGTACTATTATTTGACTCATATTTTTCACTCTTTTATGTAAATGCTACATAATTTACCATTTTAACTTTAAAGATTATAAAATATTTTCATATATTCTTAGTACATACTTAATTAGATTTATTGACCAAATTTATGTTGCTACTGCAGCTTCTATGAATTTATTTATTTTCATTTATACATTTTTTTTCAACGTAAAATATTAAGAAATGCAATTAAATTGTTTTTGTCTAAATAAAGATAATTATGTAAAACTAGAAAAGTTAAACAAATTTTTTTAAATAAATTAAAACAAAATATTTATCAACAAATGCTTGCAAGAAATTATAATTACTTTTATTTTAGGGATTGAAAACATGAAATTCTCTACTATGATAATATTGATGTTGATTATAAATGCCTTTATATATGGGAAATATTTTAATTATAAGAATCCCTGTTATTAAGCACAGGAAAACCCATTAATTGGTGTTTATAACGCTCAATAAAACAAAATGTGATTTATTTCTTTTTAGTAAGTCTACTACTGTTGAGTGTTAAATATTAAAATCACATGTCAACATGTAAAAGAAAAAAGTGATAAAAGATATTTAATAAAATATTTAATAAATTATTACTTGTAACATTTGTAATCACAAATAATTATTAATTTTTAATTTAATGTATTCATTTTAATTTAACAATTATTTTAATTTAAATATTATTAATCCAATTTATTAGGAAATTGTTGGTTTAACTTTATCATTTTCATCTTTGAACCTACACCTAATTCTGTTTTTACGCGAACTTTTTTTACGCGAATTTGATTTAACGCGATTCAAAAAAATTCATTTTTTAACAAGAAAAAACATGTATGTGCGAAATGTTATGTTTGTTTAAAGTGAGCAATACAAAATTAAAAAAAGAATAAAATATTTTTATAGTTCGTTAATTTTTTATAGTTTTCTGCTAATTTGTAGTTTAGGTTTTGAACAATTTCTATTTTAATGTATGTACAATAATCAAAATTCTGAGGTGAGAAAACTAAAATATTTACATTCACATGTACCTTTATTTTTCTAAAACATTTGAATTTTTTAAGTTATTCGATAATAGGTGTTATAATAGGTGTTTTAGTATAAAATCAAAATTTTGGATAGACTAGCCACTGGAGAAGGTGCCACTTCTGTAGGAAAATATTTTAATTTAAAAGAATCTACCATAAGAACAATAAAAAAAATGAAGAAGCTTTCAGAAAATCTGTGATTGCTGGAACAAATATGAGTGCTCATACATCATCATACACAAGAGACATTGTAAAAGAGAAAATGGAGAAGGCTCTTGTAATATGGATGGAGGATTGCTCACAAAAACGAATACCAGTTGACGGAAATGGTATAAAGCAGATGGCATTACGGATCTATAAGCAGATGAAAGAAATGGAACCACAAACATCAGGCCAGAGAGATAAAAAATTTGAATTTTCTGCAAGTACAGGTTGGATGACAGGTTATCTGCAAAGGCACGCGCTGCATAATATAAAAATTAGGGGTGAAATTGCATCTGCAGATGAGGTAGCAGCCAAAGAATTTCCCCAAAAATTGGCTAAAATAATTGAAGAAGGTGGCTACACTGCTGATCAGGTACGGAATGCAGATGAAACCGGCCTTTTCTGGAAACGAATGCCGAGCAGAACATACGTAGCTAAATCCCAACAAATTGCAAGTGGGTTTAAAGTAGCCAAGGATCATGTGACCTTTTTATTTTGTTCTAACGTTTCAGGAGATCGAATGCTTAAACCTTTACTTGTAAATCGAGCTCTAAAACCACGGTCAATGAAAGGTGTAAATTTCAGTACATTGCCAGTTCACTGGACAGCTAATAAAAAAGCTTGGGTGACAACTGAGACTTTTAAGGAGTGGTTCCTCAAAAATTTTGTCCCAGAAGTTCGCCGCTATATGAGCGATAAAGGTCTTGAATTCAAGGTTCTGTTGATTATAGACAACGCACCAGGTCATCCCCATATGGAGCATCCAAATGTCGAATTTTGTTTTTTACCACCCAATACTACTTCGTTGGAACAACCACTGGATCAAGGAATTATAGCAACCTTTAAAACCTATTATGTTAAGCAAACGTTCCGGTATATTTTAGATCAATTAATGAATGATGACAATTTAAAAGTTATGGATGCGTGGAAGAAATTTTCTATTAATGACTGCATCAAACATGCTGGATTAGCGCTATCCGAACTAAAACCATCAACTTTAAACGCATGTTGGAAGTCCCTTTGACCGGAATGCGTCAAAAATAGAGATCCGATACCTTCTAATGCAGTCGAGTTTAGCAATATCATAGCCTTAGCTCATGAAGTAGGCGGAGAAGGTTTTGATGATCTATCGTCTGCAGATATAGAAGAACTATTAGTGAATACGGTACTTAGCAGTGATGAAATCATTGCTTTTGCGCTTGAGACACCCGATGTGCAAGAAATTAGCGAAGATGACGACGTAGAGGTTCCTACCCTCACCGCAGATCTAATTAAAGAAGGACTTCAACTAGCAGCTAAATTAAGCGATCATTTTGGCAAGCATGGTCCTATTGAGGAAAGAGCTCGGAAATTTCAACGTGACGTGAAATTATTAATAGGAAATTATCGCGAATTACATAACAGCATTATCAATCCCAGACCACAACAATTGATTACTGAATTTTTGACTAGAACCGCTAAAACATCAACACCACTTCAACATGAAAATGAAGTGGAAAATATTTCTAGTTATGACACTGATTGTGGCGTTCAAGTCTCACGTAAACGAATACGTATATCATCAGGAAGTGACAGCAATTAAAAAATATGTTTAATGATATATTTTGCCACTTTTTGTTTTACTAAAATGAATTTTTTGTGATTTTTTTGTTAAATAATGAATTTTTTTTGTTAAATTAGTATTTTTATTCGTTTGTCGTTATTTTATTCATAAATATATATTTAAATAAATAAAAAGTGTATAAAACACGTAAAAACCATGAATTTGTATACTTTAATCACATTATTTTAGTTGATTTTGGAAATGAAGAACCAATCCTCTACTTTTATATGGACACCATATATTTTTTACGCGATTTTTTTTATGCGTATTTTCGGGGAACGTATCTATCGCGTAAAAACAGAATTAGGTGTATATCATTTTTAATCTTGAAAAATTGAATAATAAAGTAAATATTATTACCAATGTTAAAAATAATCCAACATGCAATATCAGAAATTAAAAAAAAAGTTAATTTGGAACCTTTAAATGTAATTATCAATAAACAAATGTAAAATTTCGAATTAATTTCTGAACGATTGGATATTTTTTTTACAAAAAGTAACACTGCAAATCCTTAGAGCTGGGTTACGTTCAATTGATCAATGTTTGAAATACGTTTGATTGAGGATAAAAAAATCTTCTGAGTTTTGATATAAAGATGCACAAGTCAATTTTGACGAGTGTTAATTTCTGCTTGTTGGTAAAAGTTATTTTAGAGCGCTTTTTGATACATTTCTAATTTCCACCAGAAGATTGTTTTAAATGCAAATAAATCATGTGTTTTTAAAGGGTTTTCAAATCTGAAATGTGACCTTTAGTCAACAAAATTTAGAAACTTTAATTTAATGCAACAACATTTAAATTTAATTTAGTTTATCAAATATACTGATATTGTATGTTCTATAAGGTAAAAATATCAACATATATTGTAACCTTTAATTGTCATAAATTTTGATACAATGATTGAAACATATATGGTTATAGGGGATAGTTTCATAACAAATTCAAATACGTATGTAACATTTACACTATTTTCTAGAAAAATACCAACTGAATTATTAGATTCGGTCAAATTAACGGGGAATTTCCACTTAAATTCTGATATGTCAAAACTTGTAAGTGTTCTCAAAAATTGTAAGTTTCTTACTTTATATTAAAAGAATAAAATACGTATTATTCTTATCTTTTGTTTTTTTTTAAACTAAAAACCAATAATGACATTTTAAAATATATAATTCTTAAAAAAAATAAATAAATAAACATATATTAAAGGTTTTGAGGTGATTGCCTATAACATGTTACCCTTATTCCACGGTTTTATTGTGGAATCAAATAATAATAATAATAATAATAATAATAATAATAATAATAATAATAATAATAATAATAATAATAATAATAATAATAATAATAATAATAATAATAATAATAATGATAATAATATATAAAGAAAAACATATACTTGGTAATAATAAATGGATCATACAAAGAATATATACAGTGCAAAATGGTAAATTCTTCTCAAATAAATGAATTTGGTTTTATTTGTAAATATCAAGAAAGTGCCTTGTTAAAAAATGTAAATTTTTAAATAGAATTTACATGTAATATTGAATTCTAATAAATACTTTTAAAATGCAATTGTGTTTTTTTAGTAATCCTAGATTTTCCGTCTCAAAATCGTTAGTTCGAATGTAAAGAATATATTTCATTATATAAATCTTATGAGATTTTATTGAAATAGGTTCGGTTTTCATAATCTTTGTCTAAAGTTAATTCAAGCTTGCTTCCACGATTTGAAGCATTTTTCATTAAAAATTTTGTTTTTGAAAATTATTTATAAATTTTAATTAACTAATTAATTAATCAATTATTATTATTATTATTATTATTATTATTATTATTATTATTATTATTATTATTATTATTATTATTATTATTATTATTATTAATATTATTATTATTATTATTATTATTATTATTATTATTATTATTATTATTATTAATAATAATAATATTATCATTATTATCATTATTATTATAAAACAAGAGTAATTATTGTTTACCTAGACAATGGACGTTTGAATCATTTACAAATTTACCGAATAAATCTGTCCATTTTAATTAAAATGAAAAAAGCAGACATTAAACAGAATTTTTCATAATTGATTCATTTAAAAATTCTAGCATTGTTTTGTCATTTGAAAATGTTCAACTGTTTTTGTAATTTTTTTATCAAATGACGATGAAAATAAAACAAATTCAATCTGCATTTATAAAAACATAATTTACGTAGAATTGCGTCGCTTAATTAGATTTAAAACAAACTTAAATTTAGAGAATTAATTTCAAATATTACCCCTTTATTAAGTTGTGTTGTAGAAAACTCTCTATTTATCCATGCAAATCACATTGTCTAATAATAAAAAACAAATTAACATAATTTAGACAAGCATTTTTTATTAACTCTAACAAATCCCGCCTAACAAATGTTCTTTAATTATCAAATGCTAATTTCAATTCAACTTATTATTGTTAATTTTACTTTTTTGTTTCGTAATTTATTAAAGTATCAAGTCTCTCTCCATTTGTAGCTCACATATGAAATTATGAAAAAAATCTTTTTTTTTGAAATTTATTTTTGAATTAAAATTAAATCATTTATTTTTATTATCAATTGTTAATGTCATCACATGATTTTTTTAAAAGAAATTGTTTCGAGGATTCCCATAAATAATTGGGTTACTGATGTAAATGTTGTTTTAGTTAGAATTTGTTTTTTCATTAATTAACTTTTAATTAATTTAATAAGAAATAAAGTTTTTAATGAAACTGAATTTTTAATTAAATCAAAATTAATTTAATTACAATTAAATTAAAATATCTAATTTTTGATTTCATTATTTATACTAAAGTAAAAATTTTATTTATTTTATTAATAATTATAATAATGATAACAAGAAAAATAATGATGGTAATAATAATGTAATAATTATAATAGAATATAATAGAATATATGATTATATATATATATATATGTATTTAATCTACATTCAAAGAAGCGTTTAATTTCAAATAAAAATACCATTTTTACGTGCGGTTCATTTTTGTGTGTTTGATTAAATAAATAAAAGACTACTTTTTCATGTAATTTTAAATAATTATAATTATAATTTTATATGGCCCTTTTAAAAGTGAAGTTGTATAAATATTTGATCAACAACTGACGGGGACAATATCAAAACTGATGCAATGCGTTTTTCCAGTATTATATGAGATTAAATTTGCGTATATATTAATCGTTTTATATATTATATGGTGAATAAATAAATTGGTTAAAAATAGGCATAAGTGACTGATATAGTTCAAGATTATGCTTATCAATATCATTAAAGGAAAACAAATAATGTAAAATATAGACATAAATTAAAACATTAGAATAAAAAGTAGGTCATTCATTTTCAAAATTAAAAAAAAACTTTTATTTTGGGTATTTCTTAAAGGATCCTTGAATATGTTTTAAATATTATTTATATGTATCCATTCAATTTAGTTTGTTTTTCTAAAATTAAGTTCATATCTTTTATTTGATATTGTAAGAGCCGTTTTTTATTTTTATTATTAATATTATTATTATTATTATTATTATTATTATTATTATTATTATTATTATTATTATAATTATTATTATTATTATTATAATTATTATTATTATTATTATTATTATTATTATTATTATTATTATTATTATTATTATTATTATTATTATTATTATTTAATAACTTCTTGGTTATTTTTTTATAGAAATCTTTGTATATTCGCAAAAATAAAGGCTAATAAAACTTTTTTAAGGTTTGTTCATTAATTTAATTTAAATAAATTATAAAACGTTTTATCAGTTATAGGAAATTATTTAATTATTTAATTATTATTTAATTATTTATTTTAATTATTTATTATTAAATTATTTATTTAATTATTATTTCATTATTATTTAATTAAAATATAATCCGTTATTTTTTGTATTATACATTATAATTAATTATTTGATTTATTTTTATTAATGAAATGCTATTAAGAAAAGTGTTAATTCTTGTGTTATTTTTAATCAATCAATTTTTCTTTAAAATGTTGAATTGAACAAGATCCAACAAGACTAGTTGTTAGAATAAATGGCATGTTATTTAAATTAATATTACTTAAAATCTTTAATTTTACATATATAAATCATTTCTAAGAACTAAAATATAAAAAAATTTTGCTTTATTTGATGAATCTTGTAAAATTAAAAAATATGAATATTGACATTTTAATTTTTTAATGATAGATATATATTTTTAAATTTTTTATAATATCTTAATAATTTTTAATACACTTTTAAAAGAATTTTTATTGATTACTAGAATTTCTACATATTTTATAAAAAACGTAATAATCTAGGAATTCATGTAAATCTTTTCATGAAATTAATACAAAAAAGTGACAATATTGTCAAGGGGTGCACTAGCATTAGATAAAATTATTTCAGTTGTGAAAATCAAGTTAAGTTTTTAACAAAATCTATTTAAATATTAAAAGCAATGTATTGAAATTTTTAACATAAATTTACATTTTTATTGGGCCAACGCTAAGTAAGGTATTTTAACATCGTCAGAAAATGTTTACAAAGTTATAATTGTATCATTCTGATGATCGGTTCTTGAAATTAAACGATAAATGCTTAAGAATATTAATTGTAACCATTTTGACTTTTCTATGGTTAGAGGTTCGAAGAAATTAAATTTAACAACTAAAAACAAAAGAGGTTAAATATATATTTCATTAAAAAATACTTTAAAAGTAATAGTAAAAATTTTTTCATCAGTTATAAATGTTTTTCAATATTTTTATATTTATTCAAAATAAGTATGTGTCAGTTTTCGTTCGTATAATATTTGTATAACAATCCATAATTTCACAAATAATAAAAGTTGACTTTCTAGGTATTTGAATTTTCTAATATTCATTCTATTGAAAACATTGACAACTTGTAAAATATCGAGTAAAAATATTTTCTCAATATTATCATATATTTATTCAAAAATATAAATTTTATACAAATATATGAAAATTATGATGCGTACGGTGTTATTAAAATTAAAAGTGATTTTATATTACGAATAAATTTATTGTATTTTTTAAAAAATCTTTTATTTTTTTGGTAACCTTTGATCTGGTCTTTTTGTGAATTTTCTTTATTTATTATGACAAAAAAATAAAAAATTATTTTTCTATGAAGCACAACTACATTTTCTAACTTCATTTTGTGTTAGTTTTGTTATAAAAATATGAAATAAATGACAGTTAATTATGCTTTCCTTATACAGTTTATCTGATATGGCCTGGTCTACTATTCGACAATATCATTTACTTAATGCAATAAGTTCAAAAAAGAAAAACAAATAATAAAATACACAATTCAGTTTTAAATCGGTTTTTAAATTGAAATTAAAATATTTACTAAGTCTACTTGAAAAAGGAATATTTTGCAATTTCGATATTTCTGAAATAACATTTTCAGTAAATTCGATTTTAAAGTAGACATTTTTCAAAGTAATACTGTAAATTTTGAAATATTCCTTACATTTTAAATGTGAAAATCATATTTTGAAAATATAAAATGAAATTATCAAGAGAATAGCAGAAAAGAAAAGTTATCAGAAAAACAAAAGACTCAAAAAGAATTTATAATTAAAACTGCATTGAATGGAGAATATTCTTATTAATAGTTTGTTAATGTCAGTTGAAAATGCCTTACAGCTCTTTCGAGTTGACTGTTTGTATGATTATGCGTTGCTTTATTGTTGATGAAAACTTTTAGAACATGTAGCGTTAATATAGGTTCATTGTTACACAAACAATAGAACTTTCCTATAAAGGAAACTTTGCCATTTAAGTATGTATCCAAATTTGATGTGTCGACAACTTCTAAATAGGATAGAAATGTAAAATAATAGATGTGGCATATGATTGACATTCAAAAATTAAAAATAAGCTAATCAAAACACTTATGCATAAAATGATAATTAAGTTTACATATAGATTAAAATTAATAACATTATTATTAATAATCGGTTAGAACGATAATAAAAATTAAATAAATTTAATAATAATAATGATAATAATAATAATAATAATAATAATAATAATAATAATAATAATAATAATAATAATAATAATAATAATAATAATAATAATAATAATAATAATAATAATAATAATAATAAAATAATAATAATAATAATAATATATAATAATAATAAAAATAATAATAATAATAATAATAATAATAATAAAAATAATAATAATAATAATAATAATAATAATAATAATAATAATAATAAATAATAATAATAATAATAATAATAATAATAATAATAATAAAAATAATAATAATAATAATAATAATAATAATAATAATAATAATAATAATAATAATAATAATAATAATAATAATAATAATAATAATAATAATAATAATAATAATAATAATAATTATGCTCACGATTCTCAAACACTAAACAAATATCATCAACATATCGTTTATACACAGTTACTTTAGCTAAATTGTTTGATGAAATTTTCTTTTCTAAATTTGACATGAAAATAGATGCCATTGTTGGAGCCAATGGAGAACCCATAGCAACGCCATCAACCCTTTTATACCACACATTGTTAAAAGATAATTCACATTCGACGTTGCAAATTCAAGTAATTTACAAAATTCAATCATAAATTCAGCTATGCAATAAACATTGAAAATTCAAAGCTGTCCTTACATTCAAAAATCAGTAATCACGAAAGGTTTTAATAACCAATCCAAAAACTTTGCAATTTTGTATTAAACAGTTCCAACCATCGACAAGTCCGGTCTCATTGGCATCCCCACTTTATGTACATTAGATTGTCCATAAAGTGTTGCTGGTAGGGAGCCTTTCGGTTGAAAAGACTTAACCAAGTCAACTTATCTGATAATTCCTTCCACAGTTTTAACAAAACCAATTCCTCATTCATCGGTGGTAACTTCCCATTAATACGGGTTATCTCCACTTTCATGGACTGTGGAGCTAATAAAACATTATTTAATTTGCTAATGTAGACGTTATGGTCCAAAATAACTAAACCGTTGCCTTTATCATATTTGCAAACATTGATATATTTTTTAGATAGATTCTTCAGTACCATTAAGTCCTTAATATTCTCTTTCTATATTTATTAACATAATCAGTGGTGCAAACATTCAACATATTTTTTACATAGTTTTTATCAATATCCTTATTAGACACATACATCATATAATACAATCTTTCAAATTTTAATTTATTTTTATCAATTCTGAAATCGGAACGTGTATCAATTTTCATGTAACGTCTGTAATGTCACATACATTGGAGAGAATACTCGTCATCTCTGCACTCGAGTTCTTGAGTATTGCCCACGGAATGGATTGACCAATCATCAGTGATCATTTTAGGAAGTGTACCAGTAAAAAAATAAGTATTGCTGATTTTAAGATCTTGTCGAAGAGTTTGAGTAATTACTGGGAACGAGTAATCTGCAAGGCGTTGTTAATTAGATCTTTAAAACCTATAATTAATATTCACTTGAAAAATGCAGTGTCAAAAATTCGTGAATATCAAAAACATCGATATATTTACTGATCCGTAGTCTTCAAGCTTTTTAATATATATTTTTTATATTAATTTAAAAAAATATTTTTTGTATGAGAATGTTAACAATTTTGTGCGTTTTTAAAATTAAAATAATTTTTATATTATTAAATAAATGTTTTTCAAAATATTTTTGTATACAGTTTGATTACGATTATTAGTTGTTAATTTATTTGAATATTATTATTTTCATTTAGTTGTGATTTATACGATTCTTAGCTTTAAAAAACTGTTAAACGGTCGAAATATATAGCAATGTTATATTTAAAATAATCTTAGTTGACGATTTTCTATTATAAAAACTTTGCCCTTATTCTTTCATTATTTAATAATAATAATAATAATAATAATAATAATAATAATAATTTTATAAGAACTTTTTTCCCCAATTTTACCACTGATTTTTTTCCATTATATTTATTAAAATGAGCTTGAAGACTATAAATCTGTAAATATATCGATGTTTTTGATATTCACGAATTTTCGGCACTGCCTTTTTCAAGCTATTTTTTGGCATATAATCATAATAATAATAATAACAAATGAACTTTAAAATAACTTGTCGATAGTGAGATCATTTAGAAAAATATAATTTAAAGAAATAATTATGTACGAAATTTTTATTCATAGTAAATAAAATTGTTAACTTTCAAATAAATTGTTATTAAACACCTATAACTATTTATTTATAAATTCAAATAAATTATTTCTCCTGGACCTGACTTTATCTTTTTTTAAATCAATGATATAGGTTTACTAGTTCGGCATTGAAATTATAATGATAAAAAATGTAAATTATTGGGGAAGGCCACATTAGAACAAGAACAACTTCTTTACGGGAGAATTGATAGAGATGCTGGTTATATTTTATAACATACATGTCTACGTATTTTTCAATTAGAATTAAAAATACTTTTTAATATATCCTTTTTCTGTCACTGTTTATTCCTAAATGAATATTTTCATCTGATAGTTGTATTTTAGCATGGAGACTAGCAGTTTGTATAGTTTTAATTTTCAGAAAATGATGTATAATAAATTTTTGAATTTTTCTTTTTTCGGATTTATTTACAATGAATTGAATATATTGTACAAAAGTAAATAGGTGATTTTTTACCCCCATCCCTTCTACAACAATAATTATTTTTTCTCCGATTCAAAATCGAGGTGAGGTTGCCAACTCTAAAACAGAATCAACGAAACAAAATTCAGTATTAATACACATTTTAAGTGTAAATTGATATTTAATATAATATAATTGATATTTAATTTCATCTTAAAGTTTATTTTCTATTGTATTTATTAAAATTTAATTTATAATTTAATCGAAGTTAATTTATATTTCCCCCAATTTTTATCTAGTAAGTAATTTTACATTAATTTATTTATAAGAAATTATTTTTTTTCAAGAAAATGACTTCAGTTAATCAATTAAATTACAATAAATCATTTTATATGATAGTAATTTTAATTAGTCCAAGTGCTGTAATTATTCAGTTAATAAAAAATTAATTGAGGATATTTATTAGATTAATAGTATTTTAGTAGTCGTATCCAGTAAGATGGTTATATTCTTGGAACTCGTGCTAGCAATACTAATTTTATTAAGGTTTTACAGGGAAAAAGTGCATACATTTTGTTTAGTTTCTTCGAGAGAAATTCCAGGGGAATATTTATAATTTTAGTCAGTTTTGAAATTAATTTCCAGATGAAATATGGCGATAAATAAAAGATTTATTTCAGTAAGGCAGTTAAATAAATATTATATCTAACACAAGAAGAAGCATCAGATACTGATCAAACTTCCTATGCTTCTTTATTAAAGACTATTAGAATCTGATAAAAAGTTTATTTATTCTAAATATGGAATCTTTTATCACTTTTATTTGATATAATTTCTTTCTTAATTTTTATTATAATTTTGGTTAATGAAAGTTGAAAATATTGTTTAAATGAGAATTATTTTTTCTTATTTTAATATCTGTGAAAATAATTTTTTTTTATTACTTTTTAAATTTTTTTAACTGTACAATAAAAGTAGTTAATTTATTTTTAACTAATGAAATAGGATATAATGAAGTGTACAAAATTTGGTTAAATAAACTCTAAATGTTCTTCTGTATAAAATGTATTTAACGATTGTGTTGGTCTAGAAAAGGTAAAGCACTTGGTTGTCTAGTAGAAAACCATCTTGAAGGTTGTATTTTGAAACTGTAACCCTGTAGAACGGTGTTAGCACTGTATATTAGTCCTATGAGTCGAGCTCCGAAAGCTCTGATATGAAACATCACTTTAGGTAATTTACAATTACTTCAATAGGCACCTCAACATTGACTGTTACAATAATATATGAATACAACAGCAACATGTATTTTATTAATATATACCTTAATGAATTACAGGATGGCTAGATTGAATGAAAGTGACCAACATTTTATGTCGCCGTGACGAACTATATTTGGTAGTCAATATAAACCTTAAAGATGTACCAAATGTTCAGTTTCTAGAAATTTCAATCAAATATTTTAGTAGTCTGAAAGAAAAGTCGACGTTCCTGAGAAAATAATCAAATAAATTTCTCAATCAGCCAAAAAGTATTAAGAGAAATATAATTATGCTTCGTTGAATTCAAAATCTCCGTTGAGAGCGAATTACGTTACACAATCTACCGATATTTAGTCATTCTCTAATTGTTACGCAATTGTTTGTAGGTAAATCATACAATTCGGTTTTCTTTGTACACAGACCTATATTAAACGAGTTTGGCGTGACTTTTTTTAACTTGCAACAATCTCTTAAATAAAATTCTTTCTTCAAAAGAAAATGAATTAATCAGTACCATAATTTAATTCGTTTGATTTTGCACGATTATGTGGTGGTACATTTAATTTTAAATATTTTAAACAAAATTTTAACTGTAACACTTCATTAGAAATAATATTGTTTTTATTAAATTGATTCCTATATTCGATCAAATAACTAGGAGTCCATATAATCATAATGAGAACATGTTATACACTACCAATGGGGCCCCATAAATCGCTATACTATTTTAATATTACTCAAAACTTTGCATTTTGTAAGGATCAGTACTCGATTCGCAACTGCAATTAGATGAAAATGAATCTAGCCGTTATCAACTGTTGCCAAAATCTTAGTAATCATCTAACGGAAAACGCCTTAAATCATATTCAAAGCCCAATTTATTATCTGATTGAAAAGCACTCTAGATCATAAGGTTTCTCCATTACTTCTATTAATATATAATGTGAATAACTCCATAGTCCATTGAGTTTTGTAATAATAATAATAATATTAATAATATTAATAATAATAAAAATAATAATATAATAATAATAATAATAATAATAATAATAATAATAATAATAATAATAATAATAATAATAATAATAATAACAATAATAATAATAAATTATGCTTAATTCTTTTGAACAGTAAATTGGCATTTATCTAACAATGCATAGCAGAATAAATAATTGATACAAAAGAATAATGGAAAATATTTATAGAAGAAATACTTTCTTATTGCGGATGTCCTGAGTGTTTGGGGCTTTCAATATAAAATATTTCATATATAAATTATCTATAGTAACGAAAAGGTGATTCTTAAAATAAGTTTTCCATTGAAATATATAGAGATATAAAGTAATTAGATTATTATTAGTCGACAATTTTTATAATTTTTGATGAAATTTTCAATAAAATTATAAAGTTTTTTTAAATATTATTTTCTGTTATTTTAACATTTTTATATCTGAAAAATAGTTCATTTTTTATTAATTATTTGAAAAAACATAATGCTAATATAAATTAAGAGAATATATGTATAAAATATAAAATAAAATAAGATCGATTATTATTAATATTATATGACAGTAGAACCTTTAAATGAAATAAATAATAAATGTTAAAGATAAAAATTTATTACGTAAACTGAAAGAAGTTGAAAAAGTTGAAATTGTTTTACGAGAGCCGTTTTAATAATTACACAATCGTAATGGTACCAAAGAAAATTGTATTTGTAAAATGAAATAAAATTTAAAAGAAACCATATATATATATATATCATTATTTTCTATAAATTACAGTTTATTTTCCTTAGTATTTCTCATTATATTTACGTACTTTTTACATATATTTTATGACCAGTAACAAGAAAATATCAAATGAATTCAACGAAACATGTTGTTATTAAAAAAAGCAATTCTCGAATATTTTATATTAAATATATTATTATATGAAGTTATTATACATTGACTAATTATAAATTTTACAAAACGAGTTTCAATTGAATTTCTATTAATTTATTTTAAATTAAAATCAGCATATTTCGACTAGTCATTCATTTTAATCAACTAAATAAAACACTAATTTTAAAAACCTTTTTTAAATTTAATTTCCCTAAATTTTTGTTTAAATTTAATTTTTCAATTTCCTTTACAGGATTTGTAAATTATTTTTCCTTTCTATCATCAATTATATTTACTCTTTGCATTAGCAACAATAAAATGACTACAATTATTATTACTTATATGCAACTATAAAATATAATTATAAACAAGTAGATTTAATTGTTGAGTTAGGATTTTGTGGCGATTTTTTGTCAATTTATAATATTATTGTTGTGGGTGTACGAAAAGGAAAATCAGAAAAGAAAACATTTAAACAATTACAGTTGTTCTCAAGACTACACAGATCATTTCGAATGTTAAATTTCCGTCCATTAGCGGTAAAAGCTAATAAATTCATAAATTTACTTCATTTGATTAACTTCTTTTCTTTCTCGAAATTCGTATTTTTTCGCATTGACGAACTGCAAGGAACTAATAGCTACATCTAATTAAGGTTGGTTAATTGTTAGAGTTATACAGTTTCTTGAATACATTCCCAACTCTACACATACTGCAATTATAAAGCGGAAATCATTCACTAAGAAACATGTATACATTGTTTTAACAAAACTGATACTACTACGGCTATGTTACTTCAAAGCAGAGTAATTTTCTCTTCTTTTCTCAAAAGTCGAGTTTACAATATCTGATTTCTACGTATTAAATTTCTCTTCATTCAAAAACGAGCCATTGTAATTAGGATTTGACTAGTAGTAAGAAATATTCATACATTTTCTTTCAATTTTATAATTTTATAATTAATATTTTAATTTTTTTTCACCTAAATTTTAGATGAATAAATATGAAAATTTAATTGTAGTTAATAATCGTAGAGTTGACACATTTATTTGAACATGTTATTTATTTTACTTGGATACTCATATTGACTTAACAGGTGAGACTGTAGGATATCATTAACTACTGATGATAGGGATAATATACAACATTTTCTCCTTTCAATTTTCACTTGCTTATTTCTTTCAAGTCATTTTCAATATAAAAATTCGATTAAACATTCTAAATATATTTTAAAATCCCTGCTCTAATATGAATTGGAATAATGATAATAATAGTAATAATAATAATAATAATAATAATAATAATAATAATAATATAATAATAATAATAATAATAATAATAATAATAATAATAATAATAATAATAATAATAATAATAATAATAATAATAATAATAATAATAATAATAATAATAATAATAATAATAATAATAATAATAATAATAATAATATAATAATAATAATAATAATAATAATAATAATAATAATAATAATAATAAAAATAATGATTTTGAAATCAGATTTAGTAAATTATATTTCACAAATTACGAGTTTGATATTCATTTTCGTTTAATTGTCACGTGCTTTAGACTGAATGTCACTAATATGTATTCGCACATTGTACACCTTTTTTATTTAAAACATTTTAATTTGGTTAATTTTAATTAAGTTATATATTTCTGAATGTCATAACTTTTGTTAATTCTTTCTTATAAATAATGTTTATTTTTATGTTTTATTCTACGTAACTTCATAAATAAACTTATCCAGAAGCGAAAATTAAATTTCTTAAAGTTTATTTTAAATGTAAACAATTTTTTATTTGTAATTCGAAATCAAATTACTTTGGTAGACGATTCTATTTTCCTTGGAACAGCAACTTTTGGATCAATCTAAAAAATTTAGATTTTCAATTCAAAAAAATGATTATATTGAACAAACCTTTTTAGAATCTAAAAAATGTGGAGTTTTGTTGAGAACTTTTTTGACACTTGAGCTCTCCAAAAATGTAACAAATCCGAATCCTCTAAAATATACAATTAAAAATATATATTTTTTACTTTGTAAATAAAATTAAATAATACAACAATTTCTAATAATAATAATAATAATAATAATAATAATAATAATAATAATAATAATAATAATAATAATAATAATAATAATAATAATAATAATAATAATATAATAATAATAATAATAATAATAATAATAATAATAATAATAATAATAATAATAATAATAATAATAATAATAATAATAATAATAATAATAATAATAATAATAATAATAATAATAATAATAATAATAATAATAATGAGTAATAACAAAAGCATTATCATAAATAGACCCAAATCTAATACACTTTCCCAACATTTTTTTCACCAAAGTACTTAGTTTGAAAAATTTGAGAAATAACGATTATTTTTAGAAATAAATTTATTCAGCTGCTACATGTTAAAAATATTTAATTGGATTTCTGATTATTCATAGAATTATTTTAAATAAATTTTTAACAGTTTCTATTTTATGGACTTGTTATTTTTGCTGTTAGCTATTAATTAATAATGAACAACTTCGAAAACATTATATTCACAATTTTTCTGTTCAAAAGTTTAGTTGGGTTAAAGTGTCAAATATTTTTTTTAAAAATATAAACAAAATTGTGAGATATTTTTATGTATCTCAAATTTTTTCGAATCTACTTTTTTACTTTTCTCTATAATTTTATGAGACATTAATAATAAATAATTTTGAAAATTTTGTTGAAATAAATATCTTTAAACTTTAAATATAACGAGAATGATGAAGATTTCTAAAAAAATATCATTTAGCAATATCATTATTTGTTTGATATTTATTATATGATAATAAAGAATCATTTTATTAGAATCAGGATTATATATTTAATTAAAATCCAAAAGGATTATATAATAATTAAATTAATAATTTGTTGCTTTAATGTTGATATTTTTACAAAGGTTGTTTTATGTGTAGAATATTATTTTCCATAAAATCTTACAACTTTTCCATGATATTTTGATTCTTCAATTACAGTTCCGAAAGTAATGAAGTTTAATTACAATTAATTACAATTAATTACAATTACACAATTACATCGATTTAAAGTGATAAATGGGCTTTATTCAACAATAAAAATGAACTTTATATGAAAATAGTGAGTTAAAGGTAATTATTGCTTTTTTATGCTTGGATAATTATTATGATTTCATTTCTTGGTTATGTCTCAAATTTATAGAAAATAGATGTTGCTTAATATGTTCCATCACGCTTTTTTATATCACACTTAAACTACAATGAATCCTCCACCTGTAATAAAGAAATATAAATCAAAAATTAGGTAACTTAAAAGTCTCCTAAAAAAAGATATAAAGGCGATATTTAATTTTATTGGTCATTGGAATATTTTATCAATAAGCGCTCATTTTAATTATTTCTAAATAATACTTGTTGCAAATTAAATATTAAATATAATATTATTATAATAATCTTAAAATTAGTAAAGAAATTAAATTTATATATCTTTAAAGTAAAAATCTCTACATTGAATCAAGCTTAAAATCAGAACTTTTTTTCAAATTTCACCACTGATTTCTTTTCCATTGAGATTGTATTTATTATTGTCCATTTTAAAACATATTTCTATAGTAGAAAGAATATAGAAGATATTCCCAAGTTATAAAAGAGATATTTTGCAAAATCAAATGTAAGATAAATTGAATCCATTCTTAAAATTACTAAATTAAAGCATGTCAGTCAAACAGCAGGTTAGTTACCATATTTGTTAGACTTCAGAAAATTCAATATTTTGGACATGAACTTCATTTTATTACATTATTTCTGAAATGAATTTGTTTCAAACAGATAATTTTGTATCCATAAAAATGTAACACTTTTAGTGATAAGTACAATAAAACTTCAAAACAAACTAACTACGGGTTGTCGGATAAGCGACAATGTTGAATAAACATCTTAATTCAAATATGAAATAAATAGTATTTTTTCAATCAAAATAAGTTTTAAAAGTTCAAATTATTTTTTAATAAAATCAATAATCAACATCTCCTTTTTTGAACTTAATCGTTTTTTTGCTGATTTACCACGCCAATGTCTTAATAACACTAAATCCACATTACTGGATTTAGGAATAAATAAGCATTAAATAAATATTAATAAATATTAATTTTTTGCATTTAAACCATTTTTTTGTCGAATAATCGAGTTTTGGATAATCGAGGTTTCATTGTAAGTTGAATGCAACAATTCAATCATGATGGGTGCGGATACACCGTTTAATTCACATGTGTTTCTGACTGCATGTAACTAATGATTATGTATATTAATCGAGCACTGCACATATCAAGTGATCCCATATATAATATTGTAGTCTTCTTTCTACATGTGGTTATTCGTTGTTGTAATGAAGTATCTCACCTTTTCTATTGACCAGCAAAGGAATTTTCCCCTCAAAGTCTCGTTTTAGATCTGTAAGTTGTTCACAATAAACTTTCTTTGTAATGGTTTCGTTTTCCAGTAGTAGCTCATAATTGGCTGTTATGAATTTATATTCTATAATTCACGTGGTATTCACTTAACCAGTTTAAAGACTTTCTCAATATATTGCAGATTTCGATGCACTGTCGAATAATTTGATTGAAATATTTTTGAGACATTTTTTAATTCTTAATGGTAGAGAAAGCTCAACCAGTGCACGTAGCTTTCCTTCATCAAATGTATGACCAACCTGATCTTGGTTTATCTTCAAGGCTATAATTCTTAGAACGAAAGCATTGGAACCAACGCTGTGGGCTAGCTTACACTTATGGATTTTGAACTGTATATTTGGCATATTTTTCAAACGTCGATGCAGCAGTACTCCAAAATAAAATGTTCCTGAAATGTCATTTCAACACTT
Organism: Schmidtea polychroa; assembly: GCA_959609185.1. Lineage (NCBI taxonomy): Eukaryota > Metazoa > Platyhelminthes > Tricladida > Dugesiidae > Schmidtea > Schmidtea polychroa. The sequence continues at coordinate 142,421 of CAUHTR010000083.1, forward strand.
CTATAATTACTTAATAATATTCAACTTTAAATTTAAATATGATATGGTATCCCTGCTATAAGATTACTTAGCAATACTATAAGCATGGTTAATAAATAAATTATTATATAATAATTTATCATTATTTTTCAAACACACTATAAAACTCAATTATACATGAGATGGCCTCATAATTCTCGGATTATAGCAGATTCAATTTGGAAATAACGTATCAATTAATAATCAGATTTTAAGACTTACTCGCTGATATTTAAGCAAATATTCTACTGAATTTAAATTGTAGGTATTTTTTTATCATTTCACCAGCAGTAGCATTTGGTAAATTTATTTGGAATAATAAACCAACGAATTTAAGTCTTCATTTGATTTATGTAACCCGTTAAACAAGACATAACTTAGAACAGCAATTTGTAATGGTGAATTTCGCAAAAACTGTCCGGAAGTTCTTAAAATATTTTAAAAATTACTTTCAAAGTTCCATTATTTGTGTCAAAATAATTTACAAAATAAATTTGATGATCTTATTGTTTTAAACTTAAATATCAGTTTATTTAAACAAAACTATAATAATAAACAAATATTTCACTAATAATCGTAAAGAATTCAACAACAACAAAAATTGTAACAATATTTTTTTGTTGAAATTTAAATTTCTGAATGCAGTCAACTGAGATGTCAATGTAAATTTCATCAAACTTTATTAAAACAAAAAAAATCGGTGATTTAAAATAAAATCGAAAACAGGAACTGAAAAATAAATAAAAAATTAAACCAAAACTAATTTAGAAATATGAATTCCCCTAATTTGTCAAAATAATTCGAATGACGTCGAGAGTAGCAACCTGATAAAGTCAGGATATCAGTCACAATGTTAAGTCCGGAATGACTGCTGTAACAGAAGAAATCCATTACAATGAGGAAGTAATGGGATTTTAATACTCAGAATTCTACAAACCAATCAAATTCGATTCCATTGTAATCAATAACTGACAGGAGGAATTAGGAAAATCAATTCTAAAGTATATTTGACTTACCTGGACCGTTTCGTTACGGGGTCTCGCATTATCATAAATTCTTTTATGTCCCCATATTTTCGGAAGTAGTCTCTCATGGTTTCTGGTGAAGTTGTCGGGCTCAATCCTCCAATGAACATTTTTCTATAAAAAATATTTCTATAATTATAATTAAGCTTAAGGCTAATAATAATAATTATTAATAATAATAATAATAATAATAATAATATTAATAATAATAATAATAATAATAATAATAATAATAATAATAATAATAATAATAATAATAATAATAATAATAATAATAATAATAATAAATAATAGTAATAATGAAAAAATAAAAATAGAATAGATTAAATAATTAAATTTTTCAGTAAGAATTAAATAAGTTATAAATTTTTCAGTGGAAATGTTTTTTTCTCGTAATACTTGACAACCACTTAAAAGTGCTCAATGTTGAAGCCATGCGGTTCTACCATTAATGTGTTGAAAAATTTATTTACGTTAATCTTTGATGGGTCGACTAGACAAAAATTATCTTTTTAATTACAATCAAAAGAAATAAAAAACGAAATTTTTTTTTTACTTTTTGTTATTATTTTTTTTCTGTTTGGATTTCCGAAATTCATGTCTCCACATATCAGAATCATTTACGAGTTATATTTTTTGTTAATTTACCCAGTTCAGTGCAAAATATCTAATTAATATATTGAAATTAAAAAAAATATTCCACTAATATTTTTGAGATTCATGTTTGAAATGAATTACATCAGAAAAACTAAGAGAAACTATTTTCAAAGGAGAAAAATAACTATTCATGTAAATTTTATAAATTTATTTTCTTGAAAAAAAATCAATGCATTTCACTGCATCTCCAATTAAAAATATTTAAATTTCTTTGATATATCGGAAAATTAAATAAATTTTCTTTAATAATATATTTTCATCAAAAAATAATTTTATACAAAGGCTCTTCAAAAATATTTAAGTAATTTAATTCAATTAATCATTTATTGATTTTTATTAAATTTAAAAATTTTCAAAAATATTTAAAAATTATTTTAAATCCAATTTTAGTTGAAATTTGGCAACAAAATTTTATCATAACTTTCATTGCAAAAATCATTAAAATTTAATAAAAGTAAATATTGAATATATATTTGAATATAAAATTTGAAAATTAAAACGAAATAGTTGCATATTTACTTTTAAAATGTTTAAATTAAATTTTAAAAATTAATTTTTTTATCAAAAATATATTTTAATATTAATAATGTTTTTTAAGCTTGTGAAAATTGTTTCAGTTTAATATACTCATTTTTCTTTTAACAATCTATTGTTTCTTGATATATTTTAAAAATCAATGAAAAATATGTTGAAATTAGAAAATATTTTCCGGACCATTTAAACAATAAAGTTTTAAACTTAATTTCATTTCATTGTTTTCGATGATAGTTTTTCTTCCTGGATAAAAAGAGTTTCAAATGAAATCATAATGCCAAAAGTTATTGTCAAACTTTTCAATTTCAACAACAATTCATTGACTTAAAATAGATTAAAAATTACTTACATAAACAAAATTGTTTTTATTTGGCGAAAAAAAAGAGAAAAACCAAATTTGGAAAAGAAAATGAAAACGAAAAAATAGGTGTTGTAATTATTTATTTTCAATTGAAATTTATTTACATCAAAATTTTAAAAATGATTTTTCTACTTAAAAAATAGTAAATTCTAATTCACAATGTGAGATAACCATATTTCCCAAATTCAAAAAGTCATATGGGAAACATATGTTGGAAAGTTTATCAACAGATTAATCCGAATGTTGTTTATGGTTGGGAAAAGTGTAATCAATAACCATCAATTAATTGCCTCAGAAATATTTTTACAGATTTTTTAAAAACAACAAAATTTCATCAACGCAAAAAGAGAACAGCCTTTAACACACACAATTTATAATTCTCAAATATAAAATTCAAAGAAAAATTATTTTTTTAAAAAATTTCATTTTGATTGTTATGATTTCGAGGCTCACATCAATTAAAATTATTTGTTCACATGGTCCAATTCAATAAAGGGTAAACATTTGATGCTTCTGTTTGTTTATTTACATATCAATTATTCTACAACATATGGGCTGGGATAAAATAACTGGGAAAAATCCCACTATTTTATACAGAGTAATTAAAAACAACGAAGAAATTGAAATAATTTTTTATCAGCAACACATTTTTCAATTTTTGAAATATCATGTAAAAAAATAATTAATTAAAAAACAAATACAAATTAATTAATTACCCTGGATCATTGCAAATTGGGCTACTGTTTTCTGTTTCGTATTCACTATTTGATTCATCATGGCACGCGATTTCCAAAGTCATGATTTACAAATTTGTTTTGTTAAAATAATTTTTGTTTAAATTAACACAACTGATTAAATTAAAAAAAAATATTCCAATTAGGTTTATAATTGTTGCGAGATCTCAAAAAATGCAATTCACGAAAAACAAAACTTTCGATTTTGAATTGGAAAATATATAAAAAATTTGGATTGCAAACTTAGCAAGCCGAATACCCAAAAAAAATTTCTTAAGCAATGTAATCAGTCAGTAGTATGTAAATTAAGTATTAAAATCCATCAAATAGTCAATGATAAATTTAACTACTTATTATTCGAAATTTGATTGCTTCTAGATTTCCTACGATTTCATTGGTCCTTTTAAAAGGATTCTGAAGAAGTCTATTTTTTTAGAATTACTACACATTGTTTGTTGGAAATTCTCATCCTTGCCAGTTTAATGCGCACACATACTCAATATGTGATGAAGGCGATGTGCATGCATTCACTGATTAAAGTGCCATTACTATCATATCATTTCAATAAATACACAAGATATACACAGTTTCCACCACTGAGATGAGTCAATTAGATTGCCTGTTAATGAGTTTGACGTTAAAATGTATGGCCTTAAATTAATGTGTACTACTGATTAGCTGAAAATATTTGACGCTTTTAATATATTTTTTAAATGTTTGGAATCTTTTTTAATTATTAAAACTATTTTTAAATAATTGTAATATTATTTCGCTTTGGTAAAAATTTAATAATAAATTGTAAAATATGAAATGTAATTTAAATTTTTTTTAATTAAATTATACTACTGATTAGGTAAAAATATTTGATAGTAATCTTAAAATATGTAATTTATTAAAAATAATTTTAAATAATTGTAATATAATTCCGTTTTTGTAAACAAGCTAAATTAAGTTAATGTTGAATTTTAAAATTTAAAATGTGATTTAAATGTTTTAATTTAAAAAATTTAATAATTGTATTTAAAATATATTGCTTTGAATTAAATTATACTACTGATTAGCTAAATATATTTAATAGTAATCTTAAAATATAAAGAAAAGAATGAATTTTATTTTAAAAAGTTTTATCAGAAATAGTTATTAAAAATAAATCCAGTCTAAACAATTATTGATTATCATTCCTGCGTAATTCCCATTGAATCCATTCATCAATAAAATTTTTAAACGCCAATTTCCTTAACAAAAAGGATTATAATGAATAATGAACAATATAAGAAAGAATATTTAACAATATCATAAATTTTTTAAACTGAAAAAATTCCATCTCATCAACATGTTTTTTCTCTGCAATGGAATTTGGGTTTTTATACAGAACATTTCTTTCTCGATCGCAGTTGAATTTTCTTGACATTTCCATGATTGACTTGTGTCAAACTTGTTTTTCCAACTTGAAAACGATGAAAGATGTCATTAGAAATGTGTCAAGTTTTATTAATCAAAAGCTTAAGCTTGGTTTTTATTTCATTTAGCCTGTCTGCATTTTAACGAATGACATTTAAATTTAATTATAGGAAAATTAAAAATTAGTGATATTCTAATTATTTTCTTGAAATGTTATTTCAATAAAACTGAATGAAATTTTATAGGAATCCTTTCAGATCACTCTCATTACATAGAATTTACCGGTAGGTCTAGTAAATTTTAAAACATTATGCTTATCTAATTTAAAATTAAAAGAGTTAATTAATTTTTAAGTTTCAAGTTTCGAATTTCAAATTTACGTTCTGTTAAATTTCAGTTTAAATAAACTACATGGAAAACTTTTGAAAATTTCTAATAATAACTATTTGTTTTAACGGTGTGCCTCAATTTCATTGGCTAAACAACAAAATTTAAACTATGAAATATCAAATTAATGAATGTGCAACAAATACAGCAAAAACGTTTGAACATCATTTTGTTTTTATTTTTGTTTTTGTTTTTGTTTTATTTTACTTTATTCATTAAAATTTTGTTACACATGTTATTAAAATAAGAACTTTTAAATATTTTAAGGATACTGAATTCAACTTTATACCATTTTCAAGTTACCATAACAGACCTGCTTAACATAATTTTTATTTTTATTTTCCCATAAGATTTAATGATAATTTTATTAAACTTGTTATTAAATTGACAGGTCAACAAACATGTAAAAAATAGTTTTCCCTTAATAGTCGAAAAAATCATTCAGCTACAAAGAAGAAACAGTTTTAATGAATAAATTTAAGTTGGTGGTTCGACAAATTCTAAGATAAGCAACATTCGTTATGATACACAGACTTGGTCGTATAATTACTGAATATACACATCTTTTTTTAGGATGATATGTACATATAATGGGAAAATATTTACAGAATTGGTGCTGCGAGTGTGATGAGTGAGCAGGGACAAAATTATGTGGACATATAATATCTTGGGAGTAGGTAGTTAGTGGTCCTCTGTAGCACAACCATCCACTACAGCCTTCCCAATTAGAATTTCTTTTATTGGTGCAGAGGGGTAATTGCTGTAAATCAAAATGAGACTGATCCAGATGAGTAATTTCTAATTACATCACATTTTTTCACACTATTTTGAGGGGTCACTTTTGGTTTCAATAATTTTATACACAAAATCCCAACCTCGCTAAAAAGTCATTACTGCAGTGGGTCACAGGTTATTTTTTTCAAATTCACGCTATAGTTAATGGGTCTCAAGAATTTTATACACGAAATCCCAGCCTCAATAAAAAGTCATTACTGCAGTGGGCCACATGGTATTTTTTCACACTATACTGACGAGGACTCTTTGGTCCATGGAATTTTCTATACAAAATCCGACTGTCACTAAAAAGCCAAGGTATTTTTAAGATCTATATAATTTTTTGTACATGAATTTATGGTAAGCTATTTAGAAGAATCGATGGGCACGTGAAATTGTGGTAATAATTTTAAATATAATTAGGGCAAATTAATATTTAAACATTAATATTTAAATACTGAGACATTGATGTAATAATTTAAAATTAAGTAAATTAAAGTAAATTAGTGTAATATTTTAAAAAAAAGTAATAGATTTTGAAGAATCGATGACTATTGAGACATTGAGTTAATATTTTAAAATTAAGTAAATTAAAGTAAATTAGTGTAATATTTTAAAAAAAGTAATAGATTTAAAATTTGGTAAGATATTTTGAAATATCACTGAGACATTAAGGTGATAATTTTAAATTAAGTAAATTAAGGCAATATTTAGAAATAAGTAAAAATTTTAAATAAGTATTAGATTTTAAATTTAGTAATTTATTTAGAATGGCATTGAGACAAAAAGATAATAATTTAAAATTAAGTAAATTATAGTAAATTAAGGCAATATTTTAAGGCAAAGTAATAGGTTTAAACTTTTTAGTAAAATATTTAGAAAAACAACAAATTTACTAAATATTTTTGTTGCAATTGATAATTTTTAGTAAAACAATTTTAAATAAATTCAATATTATATATCTCCACTCTTATCCACCTTCATCATATCAATAACCTCACTGTATTTTCCTTTTTATTTAGCAATTATACCTCCCGTAGTACCATAATTTAATAATGAATAATTGTACCATTTATCTCAATGAAGATTGTCACCCTTTTGGATTTATTCATTTTATTGTGTTGATTGAAAGAATATATCAAATTTTAAGGTTTTATTGGTGATTCTAAGATAAATTTAATTTTTCGATAATTTGCAGTATTTTTATTGACTTATTTTTAATTTCATTTTAAATAAAAATTATTTTTAATGATAGTTAGGTTAATAATTACAATAATCAAGTGATAGGATAAATTATTTAATTTTGATGATGAGTGAATTTGACTAAATGATTTTTTCAATAATTATATTTTCTAAGAATATTTCCATGAACCATAGTCATTTTACACATTGATGATGTAGAGGCATACAATTAACTTGAACAAATAATTTATTGTTATTAACATTGTCGAAGAACTTGAACATCACTAGAGATATCATTGTGAGTACGATGAAGGTTTCTGTTTCCTGTATTTCTGACATATTTGATCCATTGATTTTGACTCGATTTGATGATTCTTCAACTTCTTCAACTTGTTCGACTTCAGTGTCAACTTCAGTTACTTCGTTAGACATGTTTGAATTTGATGATTTTTTTAAAATTGAATTTGATAATGATTTTCGTAAAAAGGGCAAGAAAAAGATTATTTAAACAATTGTTTTTGATTTTTACTTTTAATTTAATTAATTCAATAATAAATTTTTTGTTCAATTATTAAATTAATAAAAGTGCTAGTCGGAGGCACTACAGATGAACTTTAAAATATTTTGATCTTAAACTAGTAAACCAGTTAACTTTATCAAAAACATGATGATAGTAAGATAAACTTGAAATATACCTGAAAATTAATGTAGAATATACTGAAATTTATGATTTAGTTTGAAAGATATATCAAGCTAATTGGTTGAATATCATTAGAGGAATCTGTGAAAAATTATGATCATACAATGAGAAATTATAATTTCTAGGTTAGGTATTTGATGCTAAATTTGGTATTGGTATTTAATTAGGTATTTGAGGCTAAATTTGTTGATTTGTAAAAAATATTGATTTTAGTGAATTTGGATCTATTGGAATGTTCTTATTATATGGATTTAGCTACTAAGTCATTTCATAGATGTATGTTTGGTGTCGGTAGCAGTTAATGAACAATTTGAAGAATATTTACATTCCAATGGCTTATAAGAGGATTTAATCGATTGATTCGATATATTAGAAAAAAATGACTTGTAGTGGATGGAATCTTTAGGGAAATTAAGAGAAATAGTTTGTTGGATAATGATGTTTAAAGGGTAGAATTATAGTCATTTGTTGAGGGATCGGTTAAGATGGGAATATATGATTTATAAAAGAAGATATAATTGGTTGAATATTGATATTTAAAGGGGAGATATAATTATGGTCATTTAATGAAGGATAAATGTTAGTGTATTAAGGTCATTTAGGGGGATTTTTAGATCTCTAGAATATTGGTTTAGAATCAAGATTCTTATTATTTAAGCTCTAGCAATAATTGGAATTGATATCAACTAATACATTAAATTATTTTACCTTTATTCTAGATGTTTTAGGCAGTAACTGATAGGAAGGATATCAATGAAAAAGGTTCAGAAATATTGACTTACAGAAGAATGTCGGGTGCATTAACAGTAGTTACAGAAAATTGATTTTTATTGATGGGAAATTTCTGATTTATCATGTTGCATGTTGTTTATCAATTGTCACAGAAAAGAAGAAGTAATAGAAATAAAGCCTAGAAAATTATAAAAGAATATCGAAAGAATAACTAAGCGAGATAAAATCACTAAAATAATATTGCAAAGATATTATTCAACGAAGATTTCAGTTACAAGATCATGATCTATCCAAGCCTAGAACATTTCTAGCTTTTCTTTGCCCGGCAATTAAAGGTTTTTCTTTTTATTATTTTGTAAATAAAACTTAAAGTTATATAATTGTTGTTGTTGGTTTATTGTAAATTTTGTGTTCACAACATTCACCCCAGCTGTCCCAAGACAGTTTTTTAAAGGAGACTCAACTGGGCCCTACATATCTTCTAAACATAATTCATTAATAAAACTTAATAATCAACCTAAAACAGCACACAAGCTATAACATCAGCTATATAAACGTACGAATATATTATCGAGATTTTATAAATTATTTAGAGTTAATGACCAATTTAATTAACTCGATTTTAAATTATTTCAGTGGGGAATTCGCTTGGATATAACAAATGGTAGAATATTGCCATTTAGAGAAATTTACTGGTTTATTCGATGATTTAATGTCATCAATAAGATGTTATCAGTCGTCTTTGGAATTTAATGATAATTATTTAGATATTTCTAAGTTAATTATTGACTTTGATAACTGTGAATGAATTTATACTGAATTTTCTAAATAATTTGAGCAATCAGTCAATCAAATCAAAAATCAAACTATTTGTGTTAAATTTAAACTATACATTTTACTTAATCAGATAAAGTTTTCCTAACTACTGATTGTAATTTAGTTAAAAATATTTTTGAATTATAACACAAATAAAAAATTTATTTATTTAAAAAACATTTGATAAAATACACTGAAGAAATAAGATTTTTAGTTGATTAATTTGTCATCGTGTACATGATATAATGTATAGAAGATTGTGTGGTTTGTACAGATCCTTCAAAGTTAACTTGTTTTTTAGATGCTGTCAAGTATAGAAGAAGAAAGAAACAGTGCACAATCTGCTTGGTGAATTAAGAAGAGCTTTATATTATTATTATTATTATTACTATATTATTATCATTATTATTATTAATAATAATATTATTCCATTAAATTTATTGAAAAAAGAGTTTGAAGACTATAAATCAGTAATATATCGATGTTTGTTGATACTCACGAATTTTCGGCACTGCCTTTTTCAAGTGATCTAGAGACCATAAAATACTTTGACTTTTTCGTGACAGTCTGATTTTATATACAAAAAATTATATAGACCTTAAAAATGCCTTAGCTTTTTTAGTATCGGTCGGATTTTGTATAGAAAATTCCATGGACCCAAGAGACTATAGTGTGAAAAAATATTATGTGGCCCACTGTAGCAATGGCTTTTTTATCGAGGGTCAGATTTTGTGTACAAAAATTATTGAGACCAAAAAGACCCTTCACTATAGTGTGAAAAAATGTGATTTAATTAGAACAGTCTCATTTCTCAATAGCCAATACTCCTGTGCACCAATAAAAAATTCTTGGGAGGGGGATACCGGATAGTTGTGCTACAGAGGGCCACTAACTACCTACTCTTGGATGAAAGAAAATCATTTTGCAAATATAACTGCAAATACAAAACATTAATTTATAGTTGAAAATGGAATAAAAATAAATGAAAATTTATCAAAGTTGAAGAAAAAGATATTACTGATTATATTATTTTATGATATTACAGTTTAATATGATGGAAATTCCCTTATTCTGTCGCAAAAAATTGATCAGCATATTAATTCTAAACAGATTTTTAGCAGAGATTTTATCAAGTGAAAGTCATTGGAAAGAAAGAAGAAAATTAGATTTCATTTTGATAAATTGTGAATGAAGAAAATAATTTTGAAGATTCTAATATAATGTTTAACATATTTAATTATCAAACATTTCAAAGGCATCAATTGACCAATTAATTGATATTATATAACTAAGTGATATTATATTCGCTTTTTAAAAGCAGACTTGTTTGACTCTCATCGCTACCTTATAAGAAACTCAATCCCAGCCGAAATCAAACTCATCAACTTCGTCATCAGACACAAAAAATTTCTTACCTTTCATTAAATATTACAATTTTGCATACCGCTCTTACCAGATATATATAAAAGGATTAAATATTTTACAAACAAGACATAAGCAACCCATACCACCGTGATGTCAACAAATAGGTCTGAACACAACAAAGTTATAAATTTCATTAAATTAAAAATTTAATTCATTAAATAAAAAATAAATAAATTAAATTAAAAATTAATTAAATTAAATTTAAATATATTTAATTTTTTTAATTACCTTATATATTTTTCTATAATAAAACTATCTTATAAATAATAAAAAAATTGAAATAACAAAATCAAAAAACTTAAATTGTGCTATCTAAAAAATCTCTTAATAAATATATAGGATTATCTTCCAAATTAAATTAGCTATCCAAAATTGATGCTTATCGAAATAATCGAGCGATCTGTATGATTAGCGAGCATGATTCAATTATGCGAGATCTCGCTTCCTCAGGCCAGTATACTAATAAACGAAGAATGGGTTTTCCTTATCAGGATGTATGTCTGCACGCAAAATTATTTTTACAGACCGAAAACTTGTTTTGAATAACAATAGCCTGCGTATATCAGTGTTTAAATCGATGAAACATTTCTCTTTTCTTTAATCAAAAAACTAAAAATATTTATCATAGTAGTAATTTTCAAGTAAAAGGAAAACTACTCATATTTTTTTTTGTTTTTTATGAAAGACAAAAAATTGGAATAAAAATTTATTTATTTAATAAACCTAATTATCTCTTGAATTTGTCGTGGGAATCCAATTATGGTTTTCTTTTTGTTGGTTTATTTATTTGTTTTAATTTAAAGAAACAGTGTTTCGTTTTGTTTGAAAGATTTAATCAAACTTGATGCAAGAAAGAAATCTGAGTGTGGTAAATTCTATTGAGAAAAACAATGAAATAGTTAAAATAAATATTAGTTATTGGAAAAATTAAACAGGTCGCTAATTGAAAATTAAATCAGAAATTAATTATTTTAATTATTTAATTAAATTTATTTATTTTAATTATATGTTCAAGTTCTCCAGACAATTTTTGGTATTACATCGCACATTGTAATATTAATATAATTACCATATATCGTCAAAATTTCTACTTGCAATAAATATTTTAAGTTTATCAAACCTTTCCGTAGTTCAGTACTTCTTGAAGTACTGATTTTCTCATGTTATGCACTTCTTGCACTGTTTTGGATAATATTGTGTAAATTAATTATTATAGCTTGAATATATGGATTTCCAAAGAGAATGACGATATACAGAAAATAAAAATTAGATGTGAGAAAGATTTTGAAGGCAGTTCATTATGAAATAGCAAATCAATAAGACGTGTAAACATGTATTGTTAACCCTTTGGGGTCCGTTAAAAAAAGTTACCCACCAAGTCTACAATTGTTTTAATGATTTTTTGTATATATGATTTTCATGGACTAAAGTTTGTTTATTTTTAATAAAAGGTATTTTTTGGAATTAATGTTTTATTTTATGACAATTATACAATATAAATAATCATTCAAAAAAACTCAACATAGGACCTAAGTGGAAAATTCGTTGTCTAGTCAGACTCGACATAGAACCGCAAAGGGTTAAAAATAAAATAGAAGTTAACTTTCGTTGGATAGAAATAAACAAATATTTTAAGGATGTGAAAGTAAAGACACGAAACAAATTTGCATAGTAGTTTTTATTGAAAACGACATTGAAACCAATCATAGAAATATTTACTCCAGCAGTCAATGTTCCCACGAAAGCATCGGCACTTGGTCTGACGATTGTTGATGAACTCGCATTTGGGCATGTAAACTCCAGTATCGTACGATGTGAAAGCATTTTACTTTTTATCTGGAATAACTTTGTTCATTAACTCCTTTTGGCAACTGAAGAGGGAGAGGTCAGTCCGACTCCCTAACGAACTTTAGCATGAGAATCTCTAGAATAGCAAATCAGTATTCTAAGGAAAATTTCTTTGGTTGAATAGAAGTTGTTGATGATCAAGCTCATCAACAGAGAGATTACAGCTACTCGAATGCTTGGCATATTTTTTTTATTGATTTTGATGAGAGTTAAAGATTGGGATGTCGAATGATGCATGAATTGTTTTTATTCGTTTTTGAATGAAAAGAATATTTAAACAATAATTTTAATTTAATTAATTTAATTATATTTTTAAGTTGAATTATTAAGTTGATATTTTTATTAATGTGGAAGTCAGAGGCACTATAGTGCATAATCTTATAAAAATTTTAAATTTCTTGTCGATTTTTCAATATGTTTATCGGGTACAATTACAACAGTTGAAATAATATTTTTAATTATTAATGATTTCTGGAGTAGTGACAAATCGAGATTAGACATAGGTGAATCTTCAGTATACATCTGAAGACTTTTGTAGTGCAATAAAAAAATGATACATTATTGAAAAAAATTCATTCAACTGATTGTTACAGCCTCATCTTAACCTAATGCCGAAATCTTTTTTCCTCGTTGAGCCTAATAAATTTTGATCAGTATAAATATATGAAAGACCACATTTTATAAAAAAATAAAGACCAATTGTACTGCATAAATCTACATAACTTAAAAGAAAAATAAAAGTATTATAAAATTATAAATAAAATATATTTTAACGTATTTTTCAACACAAAATCTTTAATTATATCATCAAATTGTTTAACTTTCTTATTTCGCCAGAGATATTGTTGATTCAAATTTGTTGCAATTATAATATGTAAAAGATGCATATGCATGAATAACCAGAACCCTTTAAAATTTACAAATGAGATACATAGAAGGTGTGGCCTTTGAAAGCACAGGGCCAAGTTCAAGAGAACAAACTAAACCTGCATTCAGAGTCTCAATTTGAGACGACCCTACTTATTTTTTCCCCACAAAACCTCTCACATAATTACGAATTATACCTTCGCTGTGAAAGGAGATTATGTTACAAAAATAAAATATTTTTTTATTAACCTCTGTGAGTTTATAAAATAATTTTAATATTTATCTATATTATTTGTTATTTTGATTATAAGTATTAATTAAGTTTTTCTAAATTACGAAAATGAAATTTACTATGAATAAAAGAACATGACTTTATATTGACAACATACCAAAAACATGTACATTTGTTGATATTAGAATTCTCATCCGTTAGAACATAAATATCTGTTTGTAAATCAATAAATAATTCCATAAATTTTATTTAATAAATTATACACTCAAAAACTTGTCTTTTCTTTGTTTCTTATTTAATCAAATTTCAATTTTTCTTTTAAAATATTTTTCGATAAAAATATTTTTAAAATTTAACAAAATTTCTAATTAAAACTTTTAGAATTTTCCATCTTCGTCATAGTTGACTTTATAGAAAATAAAAATAATGAATCAAATGGAATTGACATATGTAGAAGTTTGTTACAATAATTAAAAAAATATTACAATAAATATCCAAAATTACAATGTCTTTAATACCGGCTCGCCAACTAGAAATATAACATGTTTCCAAGTGATATTTTATATTTTGACATATTTTCTTAATTAAAAGACAATTTTTTAAATACTAATTAAATAAATAATATAAGTAAATTTATATAAGCCCCTTTGCTGCATTCTGTTTTTGTATCTGCTGGAGGTCTGGCGTACTTATACTTCCTTCACCACTACCAAATCACAAATTCATATCTTTATTGTATCCGTAACTCATATTATTAACTGTATCACACATAGAATATTAGTCAACAGCTGTTAACATTGAATTATATAATAAATAGCAGTTCATAGTATGAATATCATGTCATCTTTCTTTCCACCTCTAAATGCCATTGTTTATATAACCTTTTCTACTAATTCATTTCATTTATTCTCATACAAAACCCTTTAAGTATCTTTCTTAAAACATTCCAAAAAGACATTTTGGACTCTCTATTAGTTTGGTCTGTGATTTGGTGAATCTGTCGATACAATTGTTTATTATGTCTTGAGCATTGTTCCTTCTTTTTGTTTAGTTATTGATAGCTGATCAACCATTACTATAATATATTTATTACTCTACATCTCTCCATATAAGCTTTATCCATGTAAACCTGTTTTAAAATATTTTATCTTTACATTGAAATACGCATTGTTTGGTTATTGTCATATCGAACTTTTTGAAAGTGTATAACATCACAATATTGTGGGCACCACTAATTATTTCTTGTATTCTTGACCAATAAAAAATATTTTTACATAAAATGGTGACACTTCTTATCTCTTATGTGACACTAGCTAAAAGGATTTCCAGGACTAAAATTAAAACATATTTTTACTCAAAATGTAATTACATATTCATTTGACACTTGACTTTCTTTCCATGACTTGTTTTGTTGCTATTGTGTTTTTGATCCATAAGGTAATATGGCCACTTCTCCATCGTTAATTTAACTCAAAAGACCTTCAATAATTTCAAAAAATCTGTTTGTTTCCAACATAGATTTCGATTCCTTTAATCAATTTGAGAATGGTTGTTTGTCTGTTAAAATTGGTAAACTTTTATTACACTTTTCAATCCAAACTATATTTTTTGAATAATGATTTTTCTACATAAAAAGTTCTACAATTATTGCCTGTCTTCTTTTCGAACCTGTTATATTAATTTGATGTTAACGGTTTCGAACCCCTTTTCTTTTCATTTTTTAATCAATTTTACCCATTTCTTTATCTTATCCTTATTGCCTAAATACCGTTTCCGCTAAATGTGTTCCAGCAAGTTCGTATTATTTCAGTAAAAACCTCATTACTTAGTTTACTAACCAATGACAAGATTTCACAAAGTTTTCACAATCATGTCAGCAGTGACATGGGGTTTTAGAAGCTGGATTTTCATATTTGATTGCAATTAAATTTTTCAAACGCTTCTCCAAAGAATTGAAATTTCAGGCAGGTTGGTGTGGATCTTGGCATAGCTGGAGAGATTTGACAGAAGTCATTAGCCAAAACCATTTGAAATAAACTAGTTAGTCTGTCATAAATCCTTTCGGTTTTGATCAAAGCCCTAAAACTATTTGTTGTAACTTATGGTGCGTATCTCATACACTGACTTTCCGAATTTTCAATACTTGAGCGGATAAATTTGTTTCACACCAAAGCACAATTGATAATCATTAATAAGACATTAAATACAATAAGCAGTGGTGTAACAACGGCTTGGCATTGGGGTAGATGCCAAGGGCGCCAACCCACGCTAATTCAAAAGAGTGCTGCTAATTCTCTAATTTTTAAATTTTTATTTACCGTATATTTCGGCGTATAAGACGACCCTTAAAGTCAAAAAATCACCCTTGAAAATTGTGGGCCTTATACGCCGAAATATACGGTAAATAGATATTTCACTTTTATCCTCGATAACAAAAAAGCTAATAATTAATTATATTTAAATATTTCATTTAAACCATTATAATATTTTTTATTATGTTTGTTGCCTTTGTGGGGTTTCTTATCATACAAATGTGCATGTTGGTGTAACACAGAATACAAAATTTAACTAACAATGCCTATATGACAAAATGACATTTTATTAATTGAAAAGGTAAAAATCTCAGTTACATTTTTTTTCGGCAAATGTATTTATTAATTTTTTAAAAATGAATTCAATAACATTTATTTTGTGATTTATTAAAAAAAATAAAAAAATAAATAATTCCAAAAAATTTCTTCAAAGTGATTGGTGTGATAGAAAATCCCTAAAATTGAAAAAAAACTGAATTTTAATGCTATCTGAATCGAAAAGAAAGTGATAGGAAAATTAAATTTCTCACTCAAAAAATCATCTAAACCAGTTCATGTGCAAAATCTTTACATTAAATTTGATCAGTAATTTGAAACTGCGAGACTCAGATACCAGCCCCGCCGTTCATGTGGACGAGACTGGCCAGTAATTAATTCCATCCTAGCTCTACAAAAATTACGACTCCACTAAAGCCGATTAAAGCGCAGCAGCCCAGATCAAAGAGTTGCATGAAATTATGTCATGTTGAGATCTATCTACTTCTATCAACCTCTCTGCCTGTACTTACCAGCCGACATGTAAGCCCGTCAACATAACATTAGCATTTCATTTTTTTGCGTATTTTAAATTTAGACGAGAGTGGATTTTCATTTTATGCATGTGGACAGGAGTCAATTTTTTTTCCTTCGATTCGTTCTGCTTTTAATTAAACTTTTCATAGGGATAAAAAAAATTTGCTCAATTTGAATTCAATGCAAAGAAAATTTCAATTAAAATCCAACTAAAAAAAATCGGTAAATTTTTCGTTTTTTTAAAAAAATTGAAATTGTTTTATTAATCAGGCGAAAACTATTTTTAATTTTTTAAAATTTTTAAAATTTTCTTCTACATTTTGAAAGTAAGATTAAATCTAGCTATTGTTATAATTTGTCAGCGAGATTTGAAAGCGAGATAGAAACACAACACTAGACTGTTGAATAAAATTTTCATAATACAATATTTTTTTGAAAGTTGGTTTTGGTAAAATTTAATTAAAAAAAACCTTTGTTTGAATAAATGATAAAACGTATTTTTTTCAAAAAAAATCTTTAACAATTGCTCAGTTCTGTGCCACTACGAGTTCTTTCAAATCATTATCTAAGAATCGGGAGGCGTCTTTTTAGAATTATTAACAATGATTTAATATCTGATTTGTTATATTTATAAAATTTAGTTTAATTAATAAGTTTTGTTTAAGTAATTTCAATAAAATTCATTGAAATTTCAACTTTGTTCAATTTAGGTTTATAAAGCAAAATTATGAAATCCTATTTTAATAGCATTATTTATAATATTAAATATTTTTTGTTTCTTTTAAGTTAAAATAAATAGTAAATATTGGTAAAATTAAATATTTTCGCCATTTTTCGTTTTTCATTTCTTTTATCTTATTTTATTTTTGGCCTGTCAATCTGCATTTTGTTTGATATTTAACATGAATTTTTGTCAAGTATTTTATTAAAGTGTTTAAATTAGTGATACACAAGTGTTAGGCTGGCTCATTATAATGCTAACAGTCAGGTACCAAAGACAGTAAACAAGAAAGGATTTTTCAAATTCTCTGTGACTTTTTCATTTAAAATTAATGATGGATTCGTCACATATAAAAATTATAAATCTATTTCATTTAGTCTGTTTCAATAAATCTTTTGTTTCAATGGCAACAACTTTAAGCAATAAAAATATTTTATAGAATGCAGTGTTCTTGACAACGAATCTACTTGCCAAATTTCAACTCAATCTGATCACGGAACGTAGTTTAATTTGGCCTCACAAATTAAGCGTGGCACATACAAACATACAAACATCAGCGAAGTTAATATAGAGAGACAGTAAAATATACAAACACTGCTAAAAATATCAAAATTTTGTATCGAAAAATTAATTTAATCCTAAATTCAGTCTGGTTAATTCTAGCTTTAAAGTAGATGTTTATAGTGACTAAAGTAAATATTTGTCTTGCATTTCATACTATGGTCTAATTTTATTTTTCTTAATGAGTAGTCTTTCCGCGGTTGGTGTTTAGGATTGCAGGAATTGCGGACTAATTAATATCTCCTAATCACTAAATGATTATTCTTTATCTGATCAGCATGTCACCTATGGTTGTCTTCCTTGTCACCCAGATTAAAATTGTATAATGAGGCTGAAAACAGTGGGAGATGAGGTTTATTACCTAGATTGCCCATGGTGAACTTTCACAAACGGGTTCCTGATATACATATTTAACTCTTTCTCTTGTTGTCTTAACTCTGTTAAACCATATACTCGGCTATTCCTACCGAAATCTGTTTGCTCTAGTTGTTATTCGTATATGGATTTATCTGTATCTTGCAGCTGCTGATTTTCCTACGCACGCTAATGATTTACTTCGTTCCATGCGAATGTGCGATACCGCAAAGACAATTATTGATGATGTTTTGGAAGTCTTTCTCCTGGCTATTAATGATTTAAGATACGTACTGCTTGATGACAAACTCGAAAATGAAAGGTATTCTTATGGTCTCTGTTGTATTAAACTTATTTCTAAATATACTAATTTACGGATATATCTATAACAGGAATCGGTTATTTTGGTCCAACTACTAATTCTGATGATATACGCGTGGTTTGACTTCGTTTAGACTATTTCAAGTATGTTTTTAATCAGATATTGGCATATGGGCCATCTCGGCTAATCTAATGTGAGATTTTAGGTTTCCATATGAAAAATTTTCTTTAAACTCATTCGGCTCAGATGACATGAAAATATTCCTTACCTTGATCTATGGTTTACTGTTCCCTATGAAAAATATTATTTCTAAGCCTCGGGACAGAACCGTCTATAGTTCCGATTTTCCCTCATATTTAAATAACGCTGTCAATTAGCCTTGGGGAATAAAATGCAATCGCAAGCATAAAATGAGAAAACGACAACCATAAACTTTAACTTTTAAAATGTATTTATATTCAAAATGTGTCGTCGAAAACTTCCGCAAAGTATACAAGGTAAAAAGTCATCCCAGTTATGTTAAAAAATTTTTGCGGTGCCTGCAGGTATACTGTTAACTTAAATAAACTTCAGAAAACAAAACACAACTAGAATTAGTTTCACTTTTAATTAAGTTTATTTTTAATATTTCTATTAATAAGAATTATTATATTTCTATTAAAAATTATTTGAGCAATTTTAAATAAATATAAAGAATATGTTTGTATAAAAATAAAATTCATATGAAAATTATTTTTAAAATTTTTAAACCAAAAAATTATTAAATTCTATATTCAAAATAAAATAATATAATAAAATATTATAAAATATTATAAATATTATAAACAAATATCTCCAGAGGCGAAAATTATTTTTCATACGCCATGTTTACAAGTTTGCAGATATTTGTTTCTGTGATTTAGCTAATTTGCAAGTGATGTGATTTCCAGTGTAGCAGGTAAAGTATGCAATAGAGTTGAATCAGTAATATTGTATACTTACCTGGCGCGAAGAGAAATCTTCGCGTCTCCTGTATAGTACTGTTGAGAGCCCAAAGCTCGTAACTAGTCTACTATTGGGATTTGCACTGGGTATCACAAAGCTTGTAATGTTTATATTATTTTAATGTTAGACATCCGTAAAAAAATATTTTACACCATTACAATAATAATAATAATAATAATAATAATAATAATAATAATAATAATAATAATAATAATAATAATAATAATAAAACAATAAAATGATAATTTAAGCCTTTTGCTGCAAATAATATATTAAATGAAAAATGTTTCGAAAACCTAGTTCTGGACAAAATGATAGTCCTTGTCAAATCTCTTCCTTAGTGTTGATTGTTGGCCGTATATTTATGATGAGAATTGCTTCTTTAAATTTGAAATTTTTCTATTAGATGTTGCCATTGACTAAGATTTCAAATAAAACCTTTTTTCATTCATTCCTTGGTTGATATTGTTGAAGATATCTGTATACTCAGGATTTTCTACCAGGATCTAGATGTTCCCGAGCGTACTTACAATATATATTTCTTTGCATACATTGCACGTGATACATTATACAGCTTTATGCGGAAACATGTTTCCTTCGGTGTCTGTCAGTTTTTCATTGCGCAGATATTTTCTTTTTTTGCGTTGTTTGCCAGAGATCCAGCCTGGAAAATTTATAGTCGAAATTTATAGTCGAAAATCTTTTCGTTTTATTGAATATATACGTCTCCGAAAATAGCTTTTATTGTCATTTAGTTGTTTAACATTTGATTAATGCTGCAACAAAGAAATTATCACTTTATATTATTATTATTATTATTATTATTATTATTATTATTATTATTATTATTATTATTATTATTATATTAATTTAGTAAATATTATTAAAAGAACAAATTTTCTTTAATTTAAAGTTTGTTTTGATTCTTAAATGTCAGATGTAATTATTAATGTCTGAATAAAATTAAAAAGTGATTGGTAGAAATAAATTATGTATATTAAACATGATTAGCCCAGATTAATTCTATTACTTTTTATAGGTTTTACATAAATAAATTCAACAAATTTTATTTATGCATTCTAAATTCAAATTGTCAACCATTAATCGTTTGAACCGTTTTAGTTTTAACGTCATTTCTAAGAGTTCTTTAATCTTACGTATGTACAGATTTTTAAATATTCGAAATAAAACCTGATATTTGAAAGTTACGAAATACAGTATATAAAGAAAGTCTAGCTAACCAGACCAAATAGTAACACATTTTGAGTAAATCAGCACTTTTTGACAATTTTGGTTGTTTTCATAGTCATCCAAATAGAAAAGCGCCTCGTCACTGAAAATGGCATTTTTGAAAAAATCCCCAGCTTCTTCAGTGCAACGTGGTTGATGGTCAACAGGCTTATTTAAACCAATAGAATTGTAAACAGTCATAAATAATAAATCTCTTTGCAAATCTTTTTATCAGGGACATTTATTAAAGTTTAATTTTTGCGTATCACTGCATGACTAACTTTCAGGCTTTGTAGATGGCGTATGTACATCATGAATACTAAACATTTGACAGCTCAAAAATAGTGGCAAATTTAAAATTATTTAAGATTACAGTTCCTCTCCTCAAGGTAGAGCTGTCGGAATCTAAATTAAAAGTATTTTCTTGTATTTTTTAATAATTTTAAAGTAATTATATTTTAACAATATGTTAACAATATGTTAACAGTTATTTATTTCGGAACAAAAACCTATATAAGAATTTTGCATGCATTTTTCATTATGTGTTTTGTGTTGGTGTGTTCAGTAATTTTTCTCTCACCTTCACAAAACCTATAATAAAGTTACTAAATTTCGGAACAATAAACTTCTACACACAGGTAAGTTTATTGTATGTAATATATATTTATTGATTTTTTTAGATTATAGAAGTTATTAAATTTCGGAATTAGGTGTATGAGTGGCAAGCATCAAGTCACCCAAATACAAACAATGCTCTAAAATCTAATAAAAACTGAATTAAGAAAGAAAACACGTTGATAGAAAGAATTATGATCTCAAAATTACTATATATTGCTGAACAATTTGTTAGGAATTGCTTAGAAGAACGCAAACACTAATACAAAGATTTTTGAAAACTTTCATTATAACAATATTCAAATAACAACAGCAAGAATACTATTTAAAGAAAATCGGGAAACTCCACTTCTTTCTGTGTCTGCAAAAAGACTTACTATTGTTGGCGCTTAGGGGGTGTGCCATTTAAATGTTCTAGGGTTGCTTATGGATTTAGCATCGACTCTTTCCTAAACGCCTTCATGATTATTTTACTTTTTACCATCTGTGTACCCATGGTAGTAGTATGATGTGAGCTCCTAAACCATGAGTTCCCTAGACCACATATACCCCCTCCCCCCCCCCCCCAGGAAATTTTTTTTTTTAATAAAAGGTCAAGGTCAATTATTTTTTTTTTTAATTTAATTTTTTGTTTTAATTAATTGGTCCAGCGGGCTCACACTTTTTTTTCATCCCAAAAATTAATGTTCCCACCAACGGATTTTATTGGACGATACCTCATCTTAAAGCTCAGTCCAAGACCTTTCGAATGAGCTATAGGTATCGTATATATCTTTAATAGTTTTAATGTTATTAACAATTGATGACCACCATCTTTTCAACGTTAAATTATTATTATTTTTCAAAATATTATTAATTGGTCCAGCGGGCTCACACTTTTTTTCATCCCAAAATTAATGTTCCCACCAACGGATTTTATTGGACGATACCTCATCTTAAAGCTCAGTCTAAGACCTTTCAATTGAGCCATAGAAGGTATCATCATCATTAATATTGACAAAGTTATTAACATTTTACCAAAAATCATTTTCAAGGTCATATAATTATTAATTGTCCAGCGGGCTCACATTTTTTTTCATCCCAAAAGTTATCGTTCCCATTATCCGAATTTATTAATCGATAGCTTATTTTGAAGCTTAGTCTAAGACCTTTCAATTGAGCCATAGAAGGTATCATCATCATTAACATCGGCAAAGTTATTAAAGTTTTCCCGAGACCATTTTTCAAGGTCATTTATTTTTCAAAATATTATTTTCAAGGTCATTTATTTTTTTCAAGGTCATTTATTTTTTCAAGGTCAAGGTCAAGGTCATTTTAAAATTTAATTTTTTGTTTTAATTAAGTAATCATTTTATTTTCAAGGTCATTTAATTTTCAAGGTCATTTAATTTTTCAAGGTCATTTAATTTTCAAGGTCATTTAATTTTTCAAGGTCATTTATTAAAATAATTATTATTTTCTATGTTTTTAGTTTCTAAGTTTTATTATTATTATTATTATTATTATTATTATTTTAATTATTATTATTATTATTATTATTATTATTATTTTAATTATTATTATTATTATTATTATTATTATTATTATTATTATTATTATTATTATATTAATTTAGTAAATATTATTAAAAGAACAAATTTTCTTTAATTTAAAGTTTGTTTTGATTCTTAAATGTCAGATGTAATTATTAATGTCTGAATAAAATTAAAAAGTGATTGGTAGAAATAAATTATGTATATTAAACATGATTAGCCCAGATTAATTCTATTAGTTTTTATAGGTTTTACATAAATAAATTCAACAAATTTTATTTATGCATTCTAAATTCAAATTGTCAACCATTAATCGTTTGAACCGTTTTAGTTTTAACGTCATTTCTAAGAGTTCTTTAATCTTACGTATGTACAGATTTTGAAATATTCGAAAAAAAACCTGATATTTGAAAGTTACGAAATACAGTATATAAAGAAAGTCTAGCTAACCAGACCAAATAGTGACAAATTTTGAGTAAATCAGCACTTTTTGACAATTTTGGTTGTTTTCATAGTCATCCAAATAGAAAAGCGCCTCGTCACTGAAAATGGCATTTTTGAAAAAATCCCCAGCTTCTTCAGTGCGACGTGGTTGATGGTCAACAGGCTTATTTAAACCAATTGAATTGTAAACAGTCTTAAATAATAAATCTCTTTGCAAATCTTTTTATCAGGGACATTTATTAATGTTTAATTTATGCGTATCACTGCATGACTAACTTTCAGGCTTTGTAGATGGCGTATGTACATCATGAATACTAAACATTTGACAGCTCAAAAATAGTGGCAAATTTAAAATTATTTAAGATTACAGTTCCTCTCCTCAAGGTAGAGCTGTCGGAATCTAAATTAAAAGTATTTTCTTGTATTTTTTAATAATTTTAAAGTAATTATATTTTAACAATATGTTAACAATATGTTAACAGTTATTTATTTCGGAACAAAAACCTATATAAGAATTTTGCATGCATTTTTCATTATGTGTTTTGTGTTGGTGTGTTCAGTAATTTTTCTCTCACCTTCACAAAACCTATAATAAAGTTACTAAATTTCGGAACAATAAATTTCTACACACAGGTAAGTTTGTGTGTTCCTATAATATATATTTATTGATTTTTTTTAGATTATAGAAGTTATTAAATTTCGGAATTAGGTGTATGAGTGGCAAGCATCAAGTCACCCAAATACAAACAATGCTTTAAAATCTAATAAAAACTGAATTAAGAAAGAAAACACGTTGATAGAAAGAATTATGATCTCAAAATTACTATATATTGCTGAACAATTTGTTAGGAATTGCTTAGAAGAACGCAAACACTAATACAAAGATTTTTGAAAACTTTCATTATAACAATATTCAAATAACAACAGCAAGAATACTATTTAAAGAAAATCGGGAAACTCCACTTCTTTCTGTGTCTGCAAAAAGACTTACTATTGTTGGCGCTTAGGGGGTGTGCCATTTAAATGTTCTAGGGTTGCTTATGGATTTAGCATCGACTCTTTCCTAAACGTCTTCATGATTATTTTACTTTTTACCATATGTGTACCCATGGTAGTAGTATGATGTGAGCTCCCTAAACCATGAGTTCCCTAGACCACATATACCCCCTCCCCCCCCCCCCAGGAAAATTTTTTTTTTAATAAAAGGTCAAGGTCAATTATTTTTTTTTTTAATTTAATTTTTTGTTTTAATTAATTGGTCCAGCGGGCTCACACTTTTTTTCATCCCAAAAATTAATGTTCCCACCAACGGATTTTATTGGACGATACCTCATCTTAAAGCTCAGTCCAAGACCTTTCGAATGAGCTATAGGTATCGTATATATCTTTAATAGTTTTAATGTTATTAACAATTGATGACCACCATCTTTTCAACGTTAAATTATTATTATTTTTCAAAATATTATTAATTGGTCCAGCGGGCTCACACTTTTTTTCATCCCAAAATTAATGTTCCCACCAACGGATTTTATTGGACGATACCTCATCTTAAAGCTCAGTCTAAGACCTTTCAATTGAGCCATAGAAGGTATCATCATCATTAATATTGACAAAGTTATTAACATTTTACCAAAAATCATTTTCAAGGTCATATAATTATTAATTGGTCCAGCGGGCTCACATTTTTTTTCATCCCAAAAGTTATCGTTCCCATTATCCGAATTTATTAATCGATAGCTTATTTTGAAGCTTAGTCTAAGACCTTTCAATTGAGCCATAGAAGGTATCATCATCATTAACATCGGCAAAGTTATTAAAGTTTTCCCGAGACCATTTTTCAAGGTCATTTATTTTTCAAAATATTATTTTCAAGGTCATTTATTTTTTTCAAGGTCATTTATTTTTTCAAGGTCAAGGTCAAGGTCATTTTAAAATTTAATTTTTTGTTTTAATTAAGTAATCATTTTATTTTCAAGGTCATTTAATTTTCAAGGTCATTTAATTTTTCAAGGTCATTTAATTTTCAAGGTCATTTAATTTTTCAAGGTCATTTATTAAAATAATTATTATTTTCTATGTTTTTAGTTTCTAAGTTTTATTATTATTATTATTATTATTATTATTATTATTTTAATTATTATTATTATTATTATTATTATTATTATTTTAATTATTATTATTATTATTATTATTATTATTATTATTATTATTATTATTATTATTATTATTATTATTATTATTATTATTATTATTATATAATCTATCCGACAAAATATTCTGTCCCCCTAAGGGTAATGCTCATATGGGTACTACTCACACTCAACAAGTTACAAATGTACTGTTCACAATGGTACTGGTAAAAAAATATTCAAGACAAAACTTTCTAAATTCTAAATATTATACTTTAAATATACACTCATATATGTAGTGGTGAGCTCACTGCAACATACATTTCAAATAAAAATTTCTACTAAATAGTTAAACATGATTTATAAAAACTTTATCAATATTAATAAATATATTTATACAAGTGTTTAACAAATGTAAGAAATGTGAAAACTATAACGAGTTTTCAATAAAAATTTTAGATAATACAACAATGTAGAAGAAACGTTTTATTAAAGATATATTAACATTTATCACAGTTTAGTCTGACAATAAAATATCATCTATATCAATTTCATCATTAGGATCATCACCAGAATCGAAATCTGGGCTTAAACCATTGAAAAGTGGACCCACTTCCTCATCACCAGAAACAAAATCTGGACTTAATCCTCCGAATAGTGGCCCAACTTCTTCAAATATTTGATCATCATTTATATCATCTAGTGCTAAATAATGACCAAATGCGAGACTGGAATTTTTCCCCACCCAAAACCGCTTGTCGTCGTTGTTTGTCAACGCGATTTTATTGTTTTTAAATGTATACAATTGATGGTTCCGCGTCCCTATCCTACTTTGTGGCACAGAAAATACTACGTTGTTATTGTAGCATTCTAAATATGAATCGTGCCTAATTTCTGTACCTATTAACCTGACTCCTTTTGCTTTTAAATGATCTTTAGCCCCTAACAAACTATAGCACTTGGGTCTTAAGAAAACCCATTCCTTATACCCTAGACCTTTACTTTCATCTTTAAATTTACCTATCACCGAATCAAGGTTTCTAGAGTATAAGGGATGTGCAGGGTCATAGTTGGAAGTGTCTAAAAGATTGTCACGAATCATTGCCGGCAAAAGAGTGTCAAGCTTACAGTTCCTAACCTCAAGAAAAAAGGAGTCAGTATCGCCGGCAACGATATTTATCTCACATTTAAATTCATTTCTATATTTAGCCAATTCTTTATACTGTAACTGGTACATCCTCAGTTTAGACAGGTCTAGCACCGTTTGGCCAATGTAACTAGGCCTGTCTAAACATATAGAATCCTTATTGAGATGTGCAGCAATCAAGTCATCATCAATTTTGATAGATTTCTTGAAAGTCGGCTTTGAAGCATATACAATCATCTTTTCAGATGAATTGCAATAGCCTCAAATTCATCCGTTTTTTAAGGTTTTCTACGGATTTCCCATACAGACTATTATTAAATAATTTGTATAGATCTCTATGCAGCTCACATGTAGATTGGCTCTCAAATTAGTGTTTTTGTCTATGTAAGATTTAAAATGGGTGCATGCTTAAATTTGATTGCTCTATGTACATTTTTAATAATAGCCCCCAATTCTATATACAACTTGAGAAGTCGCCAATGAAGAACATGTTCTTCTTCGGCCAATGCGTGAGCATCAGCTTCTCAACTTTAGAATTTGGCGGGCACATCTTTTCAGGAGCAGAGGAAAATCATTCAGAAAATCATGCAAACAATCAGGGATATCGATATCTACCTCCATAGTATAACCATATGGAAGGTTATCGATATCAGCATTCATACATTCATTCAAGACAGAATCAAGATCATCATACACCCAAACAAAGTCAGCATAAGGCAGATTTTGGCTTAAGGCCCAACCATACAAGTTATTAATATCAATATACAAGAGTTCTGTGTCTTCAGAACTTGCAACATAATGTTTGTTAACAAATGTTAACCCACCACGTATCCCTCCCTCATAGAAATTAAACATTTCCATGTCCTGCAAAGTTCATGGGTTCCGTTAATGTCATAAGCGCAGAGGCCCATGACATACCGGGAATGCCATAGAAATTAAGAGGCTCAAGACCATTGTAAGCAATGGCCTTTTCACGGAATTGTTGAAAATAGTCTGCGAGGAGAAACACGTCTAATTTAAGGTAAGTTAACATGTAATCTAACATGTTGTTACAGTTTTGCTGAGTCCAAATAACTTGGGCTAATGCATATTCATCATTAGACACAGAATCCCAGATAGGAGGCAATTCAAGAGTCGATTCCAGAACCTCAAGAGATGTGGCAAAGTCATAAGGAAAGATACCTTTGGCTCGAACAATTGCGCCATCAAAAACAGAAGAAGTTAAAGGCAGATCGGAAAGAGTCTTAACCGCTTTTGCTAAAGAAGAATTAACAAACTGCATGCTGTCAATAAAACGAACAGACAATTTGTTAATGTACGCGATGAGGGAGATGAATTTCTCAGTAGTGGTCGGAATAATATTTAATTCCCAAGAAGGAAATTATTGAGACCGTACTTCAAAATATGATGGAGATCATACCCCCTCAAATTGTGAAAAACCACAGGTAACTGTTTCTGAATTCGTCGAGAAACATTACATTTCCTACAGGCAGCACCAAGATACTTACCTGAAAAGTGACAATGATCCCTAACTCTATTTCTAATAAATTTTTTACAAAGGTAGCAGGTTCTGGAATCACGAAAGGCCCGCTCTTCAGCGAAAGACAAGGTTTGCATGGGCTTTTTCCATTAATTTCGTAATATGGCAGGACAATTGTCATAGCAATTTCCTCCACCTTACGCAAGAAAGATAAGATGCAATCATCCCCAACAAACTCATAATAAAATTTAGAGTTATTATAATTATTTATTATAATAAACCTGCTGTTATTGGCAAATTCTTTTGATGGTGTATTATATCCCCCGGTAAAATTGATTCAAAGTCTGCATATATCACGAATGGCGGGGTTATGGTTTTCGCATAATTTTGAAAATTAAATTTTTCTCTTTAGGTAGCGTGTATAATGTAGTACCTATCTGGTTTTTACTGCATAAGGCTACATGAATATCAAACGCATTTTTAAGTCTAAATCCGTTAAGACAATGGGGACACCAGTTTACTTGAAGTCTAACGCCGCATTCACTGCTAGAGTGACAATTCATTAATTTTTGCAAATTAAAAACTGCGGTATAATGGAAATTATCACCGTCTTCCAATAAAAGTAAGTATATGGGTTCACCACCTATAACCTTAGATCGGTGAATTATATCCAATTGAGGATGATGTGGAATATAATTATCGTCAACTATATTTTCAAAAGGCTTAGCTGGGTCGTTCTATAAGTTAAAACATTTATTGCTAAATTTAAATCCTTATTTTTCATCTCGAATTTAGGAATATCACATAGTTTCATTGGACAGTCGGAAATGGGGTCAAAATTTAACTCGTTGAGATAATTTTCATAGGAACTAACACGGTACCTATGACTATGTACGACATTACGTTTTAAAAGTGCTAAAATACTATATATAAAGCACATATCATCGGTGTTTTTAACGTTTACTATTGCATTTTTAGATTTTAAAGATGATGGGGTGGGGATATAACTATGCCCAGCTAGCCTATTCATATGTGTAAATTTTGTTAATATAAAATCTATTTCTTTGATTTTAACAACCCGCCATCCACTACCCAAATATGTGAATTTTTCTATTTTATTATTTTTTGTGAACCCCCTCACTTAGAAAACTATCTGAAAAAGCCTCTGCCCTATTCGAGAAGAAATTATCTTTAATTTCACCATCTTTTTCAAATTGAATCAATACAGAAGAATTGTATTTTCACCGACCCCATTCTGTTTATTTCATGATTTAACTTATTAACGATTTTATCGGTTATGGTTATTTGAATGATGTTATTCTTCTCTACATTAAATCTTAGATTCTTTCGAACCCCCTTAAAATCAATTTCGATTTCAGGTTCATCGTCAATATCGACTGAACCGCCTACTTGAATATTATTAACCACAGTTATTTGTTCTAATTTATTAATTTAGAGGGAGCATCAGACCCAATACTAACAGCAGGTCTTTTAAATTATTATTTACATTAATAACATTATTAATTAGAGGTTTTGTAATATTATTTACATGTTTTGTAATATTATTTACAGGTTTTGTAATATTATTTTACAGGTTTTGTATTATTATTTACAGGTTTTGTATTATTTACATTAGTTTTAATTATAGGTTTTGCGGTATTTCGCAATTTGTTAAATAAATCCTTTTTATTTAAAGAGAACTGATTTAAATGGGATTTATGTATACTGTAAAACTCTAAATATTTAATGCTATGGGAAGTCTCGCATATTGGGCATATATAGTACTTGATGCCATAAAATTTACGACCATAATATTTTTTCATCACTTTGTGACATAAATTTGAGTGACCAGTTGAAGCCTGGCAGTAATGTGGATATAATTTGCCTGTTAATTATATTTATCAATTAATATTAATCATGAAATTTATATATTTATATTTCTTTTTCATTTAGTTCTTTAACATTATTGATATATGTTTTATTTAATAATATAAAAATATGATAATATTAATAATTGTAAAATATTATAAAGTCTTGTAAACTATATTGTGGATTTTTTTATTACTATTATTATTATTATTATCATTATTATCATTATTGATCAGCTGCATGCAGATTACATTTAAAGATTATAATTATTACATAATAAATAGTTGATGCAGCTGCATGCAGATTACATTTAAAGATTGTATTATTACATATAAATAGTTGATGCAGCTGCATGCAGACTACATTTAATAAAGGGTATTATTACGTAATAAATATTTAGTTTGACGCAGCTGCATTTAGACACATTTAATAAAGGTATGTATTACGTAATAATAATTAGTTTGATGTACGCAGCTGCTTAGACCATTTATTAAAGGGTATGTATTACGTAATAAATAATTATTTGATGTAGCTGCATTTAGACACATTTAATAAGGGTATGTATTACGTAATAAATAATTAGTTTGATGTAGCTGCATGCTGACTGCAGACTACATTTATTGGGGCAATCATAATAAAAGAGATATGTAGCTGCATGCTCACTGCAGACTACAAGAATATATTATCATTATTATTATTATTATTATTATTTATTATTATATTATTATTATTATTATTATTATTATTATTATTATATTATTATTATTATTATTTTAACTAATGTAGTTGCTCATTGCAAACTACAAGGAATATTTTAAAACTATAGTTTCACTTTTTTAAACATTTGCATAACCTAATAATTTCATAATTTTCTCTATTTTCATTATAATAATTTCAATATAACATTTTCATAATTTTCTTCATTTTCGTTATAATAGTTCATCATAGTATTTTCTTCATTTTCATCATAGTAATTTCTTTATATTTCCATCATAGTATTTTCTTCATAATTTCGTCATAATTACAATAATAATAATTCAAAAAACATAATAATTTTTACGAATAAGATTTATGCAAATGTTTAAAAAAGTTATTAAGAAAATTTTAAAAATTTTGTTAAAGAAATATAAAAATAAATAAATGCTTACATTGTGATTCCTGATCGGAATCAGATTCCTCATCAGCTACCTCCTCAATAGAAGTGAGGGCATTATTTTCATCAATAGAAGTGAGGGCATTATTCTCCTCAATAGAAGTGAGGGCATTTTCCATATTGTTTTCCTCATCATTATTAATTGGGGCGTCCGTGTCATCATTAATCACTAAAATGATTTTTAAAAAATAATATACTATAATAAAATAAATTTACTTTGTTTATTGAAAACATTACAGAAACTGGGGCATTAGTTTGCCCAATAAATACGACATCATCATCGTCGCTAATTATAATAGGTTCTAAATAAAATAATAATTTCATAAAAATTAAAATATTTAAATTTACCGAAAATCCTATCAACATTCAAAATTCTTTCGTCCTCAGTAACTTGATACCAATCGAACACATCTAAAAAATAAATAATAAAATATAATAAATAAATAATAATAAAATTACCGGTAGTCAATAGACTTCTTAATATGTTGTTGTTATTGTTAGACATTTTAAAGTTTGTAATTTTGAAAAATCAGAAATTGAAAATTTTGATAAAATTGTGATGAATTTGGAATTTGTCAATGTTTATATAGAACAGGAATATTTCCATGTCTCAACCAATCAGAATTAAGTACACATTCCTGAATATTTTTCCTCTATCAGCCAATCAAATGGTAATCAAATGGGATTGCACAATCTTATGTTAGTCATGACTTTGTGCATGCACAATGATTGTTGTAGTCTTTATTTGGATATTAATATTAATATATAATAATAATAATAATAATAATAATAAAATAATAATAATAAAAATAATATTAATAATAATAAAAATAATAATAATAAAATAATAATAATAATAAAATATAATAATAATAATAATAATAATAAAATATTAATAATAATATATTAATAATAATAATATTAATAATATAATAATAATAATAATAAAATAATAATAATAATAATAATAATAATAATAATAATAATAATAATAATAATAATAATAATAATAATAATAATAATAATTAAAATAACAACAACAAAGGAAAGGATACATTTATTAACATCAAATTTTTTATACAACAACCAAGCTAAACAATGTTGACCGCATATTTGTGTCAAGGGATTTTGAAACATTGTTTTATTATATACAATAGGTTTCCCCATTGTTTGGAGTGTTGATACCAACAAAGCAGGGTAATAGAAACCCATTGGATCGAACACGAATATATTACTAGGTTTCATATATATAGCAATCCAATGTTCTCACCAAGATGAGACGATTGAGTATTGACGATTATGGCTTGATTATTGCTCAAATATGGGATTTTTATCAAGAGGAAAAACTCCTACAAATTCATTTCCCAATATCTGTTTTCCAATTCTATTGACCTGAACAGAACTACTTTAATAAATTAAACAGTATTGTAAAAACTTACTCCATGACAACTTTTTATATTTCTGTATACATTTATACTAGCACGGTTCTATTTGCAGTAATTTGAACTTCATTTTCAAATACTCCATATATTATAACATGTACCGGTTCTGTAATGGCCTTTGCAAACTTAATATCCAATCGTAAATTCCCGTTTTGTGGTAGTTGACTCTGATTTAAATCAAAATCGGGAGCTAAAACAAATGTGAAAAATGGATATTTGCTTTTAAATTCTTCTAGAGTAATTCCACAATTCAAATTTTTATCTAAATAACCCAGATTTCTAACAATACTCTGCATATATGTCGCACAGTAATTATCATTCTCGAAATCTTGAGTATATGTTTCTCTATAATCAGTATTTTTTTGACAAAGTCAATGAAGTAACACCAAAGTTTTTGAAAATTGAGCTGGAAGCAGTATAAGATCCATTATATTGCGTTTCACTTTGAAATGTTACCAGAATAAAATTAGGCATTCTTCTGTCACCAAATATTTGTTCTTTATAGAATGATGAAGCACCTTTAGCAATAGCAAATTGTACAATTCCTTTGTTTTAAAGGATAAATTGCATGTTTTTGAATTAAGACCCAGTTTGATGACCAGCTAATACTGACGGGTTTACTCGAACTCTTCTTCACCAATAATTTTGCATCAACTAATTGACATATTGGGGCACCAGTTGCACTAGTAAGAGATAATGCAGAATCAGATCTTTTCAATCTAATATGTTATATAACTCCCGGTAGTAAATATTTCGGTTGATCCATAAAATCAAGTTGTAATGATGAGCACATAGTGAATACTTTTGAACCTTTAACCCACTTTTTTCTTTCATCATCTGTTTGCTGCATAACCCATAGGTGTAAGACAGGTATTTTAGTATCAGAATTGTAATTTAAAATAGTTTCTATCAAAGCCTTGTGAATGAATGTATTATTTCCGCCCTCAATCTTGATATTATTAAATCCCAACACTGCATCTTTAAACAGAGTATGAAACATGAAATTGTTTGGTAATACATCCGCATTGGCATCCAAAACTTTTCTATCTTTATCTACAACTTTGATCTGAACAGTCAATAAAGTATCGTTCAAATCTAAATATTCAGTTTGCGAACCATTAATATAAAACTCGATATCATTTTCTACTATCAGTAATTGAATTCATAGGAAAAAACTTCTTCAAAGGCCCCAAATTCTATTACAGCCTGGGGGCGATGGTCTATCAAATATACATAATTCGGATTTACCACAAATCATTTTGCAAATATAGTTCCATGTCCTTTTCATTCGTTTGTTTATACGTGATATTCCATGTCCTTTACGTTTGGAGCTGGGGCTGGGGATGAGCTGGGGATGGAGGCGTATCTTTTTGAAACATACCAGCAACTCCAGGTAGAACCTTACCTAATTCAGCTAAAGCATTTGGTTTTTAGGGATGGTAATATTTTCTGTTCATTCATAATCACATCTTTAGCAGTTTTCATGCCAAAACTACCAATACGTTTAAGAATAGGAAAGTGCAAATCTCCCTATTGTTTTTAACCAACCTGATCCGTACTGTTTACCAATAAAATATGGTAATTCACCGCCAGATTGGCTATCACTATACATACTAATAATATCGGAATTAGCCATCTACTTTACGAAAATGTAGTGTCAAATGAGTTTTTGAATCTTTTGGGAAGTTTATAAGGTTTCCACTATCGTCACGAATATTTATTTCTATATTGTTTATACATGAGCTTGAAATTGGTAAATACATGGGATTATCTATATTTATATTGACAACTTCATCATGTTCATATTTTCCAATCTCACACCCGATTTTCAATAGAGGAACACTGGACATCACCAACAATTATGGGGCTCAATAATATTAGTATATATGAACATTTGTTGATGATGTTCAAGTATTCTTGGTTTACGTATACCAGCCGATTTTTCCCGATATTGCTGCTTCTCTAATCCAAGTGTATTTGTCAAAATTTTTATCAAATATAACTTCGCAAATGTCATCATTCAAACTGAATGTAAATAACAAATCTTTCACAATGTCCAAACTTTTAAATATGTGTGAACAATTGTACTTTAAATATTTAAGTAAACATCAAGTTTATCAATATATAATTCGTCAGCGAAGGTGAATGATTCTTGAACTTCATTATTATACGACACTGATATTTTGATTTTCTTCTCTCATTACACTGTTTGCTTCAAATAGATCAAAGCGTAATAAGTATTCTGTTTCCATAACTTCATTTTTCAACTTATTGCAGCCCATTCGTCTGGCATCTTCAATATATTCGAATGTTATTGTAAATGGTTTAAAATCACAACTGATATTTAATCCATCCTTGTAAAACATAGAGCAATGCGGATCTAATATTTGATTCGGAATATGATATGTTTTATCATAATTACTGATAATAAAGATACCACTACATGTTTTCATAGCATTCCTTTTGAAATCAATCTTACATTGGACTATAAAATGGGAATGTATGTACACGAATGTAAAATCTTGCAGTGCAACTTCCCAGTCACCATTTAAAGAAATCGGATTCTGGAGATTTGACCATGAATTTACTGGCTTGATTATCTGGATGAAATAAGCGGGCAACTATTGCTTGGTAAAATAGTATAAAAATTTACTTTACTAGATCCTTTTCTGATATCCATGATGGGTTTTGATAACCATGCCATTTGACATAGTATTGTTTATCCTTACCGACCTTTTTAGTTTTCAATATCTTCTGAATTCTAAATACTTTTGGGGGAGGATAACTTGTAATTCCTGCCTCATAAAATTTTCCTTGTACAATATTGTTATCATTGTCTTGATGACATACATTACAGGATTCTGTTTAGTATTTATTTTTGAAATTACAAAGACTTCATCACTCCAATTTGTATCGAAATTTTTAATAAATGGTGATGCACTAATTTTACTAATTCTAACATGGTCACCGACTTTATATTTCGGTTTTTGTAATTTTTACATGTTTTTTAGAATAGATTGTTTTTGACGTGATATCAATCGGCCTTAATCCATTCAGCCCTTGATGTGATGAATGATTATAACTTGTTATTATTTTCGGTAAAAACCAATACCCATTTTTTTATTACCTTGATGCACGAATAATTTCTTTAATCTATCTCTCAATGTTCTGTTAAATCTTTCAACATGAGCAGCTTTTATATTGAGAATGTACCGAGTAATGGTTTATTTTCAATTTATTGAGGATTTGCTTGACTTTACTGTTGTAGAATTCTTTACCTAAAATAATAATAATAATAATAAAAATAATAATATTAATACCTAAATCAGTTTGCAAGTTTTTAGGATGTCCATCTTTAAATAAATCAATAACAGCTTTAGACATTTCATCTGCAGATTTTGCCTTGACGGGTATTGCTCGGGCAAACCGACTGAATACATCAATACATGTTAAAATATATTTATACCCATTGTTAATTTTCGAATAGGGTATCATCTCATCAAATCCATTTGCCATAAATCATTTATTCCATATGTTTTATATGCTCTTGGTGGGAATCGTTTCTGCATTGGTTTGTTCAAACTGTAGGCAAGCTGGTCTGATAACCACTTCTGAGTTTCCTTTTTCGAATTCGGAACTCTTTTCCTTAATTTTGCCACTCCACCAAAACCGGCTTCGTCTTCCGGGTTCGTCCAAATCTTCTCCATTACAACAAGAAGATTTAATATTAAATTTAATGTCTGGTAATGAAGGATTAGCACCCATTGTTTATGATCGACTTCCTATTATTCCACCTAATAATGATATTGCTAAAGGTATCAATGCACCGATAAATCCCCCTTGTTGTTTATATATAATTTTTCTCATTTGTTGACGATTTTTATTATTTACTAATGATAGCAAAGGTTTCCTATGTTTACTCAATAATTGCTTTTTAGATTTACTGATTTTAATCTTGCCTTTGACTACTTTAAGTATAATATCGAGTAAATCATCGACAACATAATTTGGAAATGATTGCAAAATACTGTTTCTTTTCATACTTGGTGCCTTTAACAATGTATTGAAAAACGGGAAACTCCGATGATTTTTAACAACTTTTACTTTCTTAGTGGTTTTACTTTTAGGTTTAGGATTTTTCGAAATAAGATTCATTGCAGGAAAATTTTCTGTAATAAGTTCTTAGATGGAGTATAACTAGTTGTTGGTGGAACTTTTGGTTGTTTTTTACCCGATATCCTTGTTTTTGAAAACATGATTTATATGTTTTCAACTTTGTTTTGAACTTTGTTTATATACCATGGCACCTTTTGGGTTGAAAATATCTGTTTTTACCCGTATATCATCAGGACATTGTTTGTGTGAAATCGAGAAATATATACCCATGTGGTATTTTTCGTAGCATCTTGAAATGCATTGATAAGAAAATTACGGTTATTAGGGTATGCTTGTCGTCCAAGAAAATCGATGACAGTTGCATCTCTAGGATTCTTGAAAATAACTAAATATTGTACATTTAAATTACGTGTTCGATGTGCACCACCTTGATGAAATAGATTTTGTGTTATGAAAATAACCGTTACACCAACATGTCTGCTGATTTTTGTGAATAAATTATTAAAGTCCTTTTCTTTATTGGCTTCTTGATACAAATCATCGATAATGATGACATCATCTTTCTTCAAACGACTTGACCAGTTTTTATCAAAACCCTTTACTATTTTCATGTTTTTCAACTGACAGAAACTTGATTGCGTCAATCCGTGTTCTTCGTCGGCGCCCTATGCCAATAAATATTGTTGAATTTTGTTTTAAACAAATTTGATTTTAGTAATTTACAAACAAATAAAGTTTTCCCGCTACCACTTGGACCAACGATTTGGTATACTGCATCATTTCGTAATTCCATTTTTTAAATTTAAACTATATAATTATTGTTTATATTGATAATTTAAATGAACTCTGTTTTTAAACACCTATATATATCAAAGTTTATAAAATTATTTCATTAAAATGCTTTCAAATATAAATTACAGGGCAAAAACTGATGTATCAAAAATGGTATTTCCAATAGGGAAACCACAACAACTTATCAATAGAAGTAATAAATATCCAATAATATATTTCAAAACTGGTAAATGTAGAATTATGGGGTGTAAGGAAATAATCAAAGCTAGTGAATATAATGTTTATGATTTAGAAATACAATCGATAACCGTAACTTCCGATATAGGTTTTTCTTGTAATTTAAATAAATTAGCTAAATTAATACCATGCTTTTATGAACCAGAAATATTTCCAGCTTTGAGATATATAAAATATAACCCTATGTGTGTAAATATATTCGCTAGCGGTAAGATAGTAATTCTTGGAATAAAAAATATTGATTACAAATGTATAGTTGATAATATCATATCTGAAATTAAATCAATAATTGAAGGAAAAGAATTTTTAGATTTTTTATTATCACTTAATTAATTATTTATCATTCAATTAAAACAAAAACATGCTGCAATCTGATTGGATGATAAACAATAGTCATAGGTATAAAAACCCTGTACCATTTCATTTTAATCATAATTCACAATGACCAAGAAAATTTCAAGCACTGAAAAACCAAAAGTAGTTCCAGAACTTGTACAACCTGTTCAAATGTTCCACAACTACAAAATGTATTTTTTAAAAGAAGAAATCAATATGAAATTGGTGTCCCGATCAAGCTTATTCCTACCCAATTTCAATTCTTAACCGGCACGCTTTCAATGTTAGATATTAAAACCATAGATGATGTTTTCAAAAGGTTGAATACGAATCTATCATGCAATCAAAATGCATTTTTCAACAACCGATATGCAAAATTTTATGATTCCTTTGATGAAATCAGTTTCAAAGAAAACGAAAATTGGTATATAACAATTGCAATCCAAGGATATAAAGTTGATAATAATGATGTGTATTCTCCAATTTGGAAAATTATGTCTGCTAGACTTTCACAGTTATTTTAATGTTGTATTTAATAAATGTATTTAGTTATATTTGTTTTCGCTTATATTCTATAAACAAATATATACTATAGTTTTAAAATACTAATAATGACTACAGAAAAAGGTTAATATGATTAGTTAATTATCAAATTATTTAATATTTAGAATTTATAATAAACTTTTTATTGGAAAAATTAACTGAAATATCTGGTGTGAAAATGGAGGATATATTATCTGTTGCAAACGCATTAAATATAAACTGGGTAGCGGAGAGTGAAGATTCGGGAGTTGATGAAACAGATGAAGAAAACACTCAAGATGATGAGGAAAGCATTCAAGAAATTGATGAAGTTATGGAGGAATTTACGGATACTGAACCGTGTGTATATAGGGATTGTATAGATCATGTTGTTGAAAATGTTATGAACTGTGGAGATGATGAATGTGAATGTGTTAATAAATTTTAGTGTATATTTAAAGAATAATATTAGAATTTAGAAAGTTTTGTCTTGAATATTTTTTACCAGTACCATTGTGAACAGTAACCATGTGACTTGTTGAGTGTGAGAAGTACCCTGGTGATCAGTACCCTTAGGGGGACAGAATATCTTGTCGGATAAACTAGGAGTATATATATTAATAATAATAATAATAATAATAATAATAATAATAATAATAATAATAATAATAATAATAATAATAATAATAATAATAATAATAATAATTAAAATAATAATAATAATAATAATAATAATAATAATAATAATAATAATAATAATTAAAATAATAATAATAATAATAATAATAATAATAATAAAACTTAGAAACTAAAAACTTAGAAAATAATAATTATTTTAATAAATGACCTTGAAAAAATAAATGACCTTGACCTTGACCTTGAAAATAATATTTTGAAAAATAAATGACCTTGAAAAATGGTCTCGGGAAAACTTTAATAACTTTGCCGATGTTAATGATGATGATACCTTCTATGGCTCAATTGAAAGGTCTTAGACTACGCTTCAAAATAAGCTATCGATTAATAAATTCGGATAATGGGAACGATAACTTTTGGGATGAAAAAAAGTGTGAGCCCGCCCGGCCAATTAATAATATTTTGAATAATAATAATAATTTAACGTTGAAAAGATGGTGGTCATCAAATTGTTAATAACTTTGTCAATATTAATGATGATGATACCTTATATGGATCAATCGAAAGGTCTTGGACCGGGCTTTAAAATGAGCTATCGTTGAATAATTATCGTTGTCGAGAACTCTGTACATTTAAATTTTAAAATATGACCTTGAAAAAAATAAATGACCTTGAAAAAATAAATGACCTTGAAAAAATAAATGACCTTGAAAAAATAAATGACCTTGACCTTGACCTTGAAAATAATATTTTGAAAAATAAATGACCTTGAAAAATGGTCTCGGGAAAACTTTAATAACTTTGCCGATGTTAATGATGATGATACCTTCTATGGCTCAATTGAAAGGTCTTAGACTACGCTTCAAAATAAGCTATCGATTAATAAATTCGGATAATGGGAACGATAACTTTTGGGATGAAAAAAAGTGTGAGCCCGCCCGGCCAATTAATAATATTTTGAATAATAATAATAATTTAACGTTGAAAAGATGGTGGTCATCAATTGTTAATAACTTTGTCAATATTAATGATGATGATACCTTCTATGGATCAATCGAAAGGTCTTGGACTGAGCTTTAAGATGAGGTATCGTCCAATAAAATCCGTTGGTGGGAACATTAATTTTTGGGATGAAAAAAAGTGTGAGCCCGCCCGGCCAATTAATTAAAACAAAAAATTAAATTTAAAAAAAAAATATAAATGACCTTGACCTTTTATTTTTAAAAAAAAAAATTTCCCGGGGGGGGGGGGAGGGGGTATATGTGGCCGGGCGGGCTCCTGGCCTGGCGGGCTCCAATCATACTACTGCCTAACTATGAACACTCTAAAAAATTCTATACAGATATAAACTCTAGGAAACTCCATACAGATATAGCCACTTACTGGCTCATTCAAACAGGATACTTAGCATCACTACATTTAAACCAATTGTGGGAAAAAGAGATTGAGCAACCGAACCGAACACAAGATTATCTTTAATCGATTCAGTTTTAAGAATTTTATTTCAGGATTCAGGGTATGATCATTTGATTGTTTGTTAGAATACTTATCATTTATGCAGTAATAATAGATTTTTAAAGTTGTAAATAAATAAATTATTATTTTATACAGGATTTCACGAGTTCTCTCTTCTTCACGGGACTGGCGACGGTGCTGTCTGGGAGCTTCGATCACGATGCCAAGGAATTGCAGATATTATTGATATCAGTTGGGAAAAGACCACTAATGACTCGAAGGTATGCATGTATCAAGAACCCAAAATCGTGAAAATTATTTAACCTCCAATGACATTGAAATGAGGATCAGAGAATTTCGTGGAAGGATATGAGTTGTATCCTGCGGGGAATGAGGAAATGTCGATGAACCGGCATAGGATATCATGATCGGAACCCACATGGCATGGTCGCTAGGTAAATTGAATTTTTCATATATATAGTTGTTTTTCAACGGTTTAATGATCCATAATAAATTGGTAGTAATACAAATTTTTCATGCTTCATTTTATATTGGTTGGGTGGACCTGTTTATCGTGACGGCGTGAGGATTTTTTTAATAGTAAAATCATTCTACATACGATAGGTGGTCGTTAGTATAAAACAAAGGTTTATTATGCGCCTGGTAAATTTTCTGTTATACGTTCGGTTAGTGGTAACTATGCCCAAATTTTCCTTTCACTTTTCAGAAATGAGCGACCCAAATTTGTCGGCGAAGGAGCTCCGCCCGTGTTTCTCATGTTCGGATAAGAACGAGGACATCCGCAAACTTCATACGTACATTGGGGCTCTCAAAAAACGTATAGACACATACGAGTGGATGTGGTTCTCCCCACCACAAATGAAAGCAGAGAAAACCAAGATTCTTAGGCTGGAACATTGCAGGGATAGCCTCCTGGGAGAGAGCCGCTGTCAACGGCGACTATTAAAGCCCAATCTGAGGCGCTACACAAAGTCTATTCCGACTCGGAATCCTCAAACGGGTGCGAGAGTATTCCATTCAGGACGAAACCAATGTGTTTCCTATTCATCACCAACGCGACGAAGTGCCGAAATCTTCCACCGGATGCTCGGGCCATGGGTTCAAATTCTCGCCCTTGGTGGAACCCATTTTATCAAGACCATCAAGGCAAGCGAATGTCCAGACAACTACCGTTCCAAGTGCGTCACCTATGCTCTTGACGGAACAAGTTACCTCAGCTCCCAAGAAACGGAAGCGCCCCTCTCGAGCAGAAAAGAACCAGAAGCGTCGAGATACTATCGCGGCACTAGAGGCTTCTTTGTTCGCCGCCCAGGCGGCAAATAAGACAATTTCGCAAGCGTCGGCGCCGGTATCGACGGAGTGTCATCGCCCGCTTCTTACGGATGAAAATAGAATTTTGGAGGACCCTCGTCTTCAAGTAGACATTGACGCCTTGATAGCCGAAGGCGAAGTGTTCTTTTGAGTACGAACTTGCGATTCTGTAAAGCGATCGTTATCACCCGCTCGGATATTTCTCGGACTCTAAATGTAAATCGTGTGATCTTTGAAATTCGTGTGATCTATCTGCATGTGCTCTGATATTTTGTGTGACTACCAATAAATTTTACTGGATCTTTATTATAAATTGTGCGTATGTGTGAACTGTTAAGTCCGAAAAAAAAATCATCTAAAGATGTCTTCTCGTTGACAAATGTCGTCCCTTTGGACCGGGGGCCGACGGATTGAATAATTAGAAAGGGTAAGTC
Source organism: Schmidtea polychroa (assembly GCA_959609185.1). NCBI lineage: Eukaryota > Metazoa > Platyhelminthes > Tricladida > Dugesiidae > Schmidtea > Schmidtea polychroa. The sequence continues at coordinate 185,061 of CAUHTR010000083.1, forward strand.
CTTCTATGGCACCAGGAGTAGTTCTAACATAGGAGCTCACCTGCTGGTAAACTCCAGACCTATGTGCGCAGAACCAACGTGTTCCACCACCACGGGTACACATAAGGGAAATGATCTGCAAACCATATTGGCTGCTTAGTGATCTGAATTCTGATCGCGTAGAATCACCTAATATTTCCTTTCCCCCTAAGTAGCCAACAAAAGCTTGATTATACCGGTGATATTTTCTCGACCATATCTGGAAATCCTTAGATTCAAGACTTTCATTTACACATGCTTAGTGTATTTCTTCATAGACTGTAGGATGTTCTTCGATCCTGATATGTGAACGTAATAATATTTTTCCTTATGACTATGACACATTTTTTCATTGCCAATAACTCAACATTCTCTGATAAAAAAAATATTGTTGTGCTCATCATATTAAATTTGTTCCTACTTTTGGCTGATTAAAAAGTGGAGTTTTGCATAATGCCCGTTTTGAATTTTTGTACGTAATTTAGTATATTATGTTTTTCTTAATTATATAATCATTTAATCCTTCCAGGGTGAGTCAGGAAATTAAGGGAATGGTTAGTGATTGGGTCTGTCGATGGAAGTTACTGAGTGGTTCACTGTCGTTTGGAAATTTATTTTTCAATATTGCAACTAATTTCCCTATGTTATCAATATTAGTGTGAAATCTCTGGTCACATACATTCCTTAACCCATTAAGAACCCGTTGCATATTTATAGATCACCTCTTATATAACTTGTAGGATAATTATCAGCTTGTAATATTAATATAGCATGCCGAGAGAATAAACTTTAAAAATGTACAGAGATAAATGGTATCTGCTAGTTTTACTACATTACAGAAATAGCGCGTTTTCAATATTTTTGTGTTCTTGGAAATTGGGCTGTCATAAACTTGAGGAGTATGTATAGAAAGAAGTCAATATAAAATTAATGTTCTTGATTAGACGCTGAATCCAGAGTAGTTTTGAATGAATAAAAATATTTTTTCTGTGTTTATAAATGTGAGTAAGGCGCTCTATTGAAGAATGACAAAAAAGAACTCTTGACTCATAGAGTGCCTCTTCTACTAGGGCAAAAGTTACTTATAACACGAAATGGCATTTGTTATGATAGTGTTGGACTGGATAAGAGGTCAGATTATTGAATTAAATAAACTAATTAACTAAACCAAGAGGCAAAATGGTAAGTCGAGACGTCAGTCAAACAGCTTGAAATCCGCAAGTCAAGTAAAAATAAATAAAAAACAGCAAAACTGTATTAACACTATTTTGATACAAAAACGCATGTTATACAACATCTATAACTATTTTTTATCTGATAACCTTTTGTTAAATTCAAACGAAAATGTTTCAATGCTAACTTCCAACAAAATATCCGGAAACTTAGAAATCACAAATATATAATTGATTCGTGAACAAGGACATATAATCACAAATTTTCGGTCCAACCTTTATCAAGTGTTATTTTTAATTGATATTAATATATTAACTAATTAATATTTAATATTGATTTTTGTATAAATAAATTTTTTTTAAAGTAAAAACAAACGAGCTTTCAAATTAGACATTTATTGAATATAAATCAAACAAAATGTATCCGAAATTTTAACAAATATTTTCATATTCATTTTTTGTACCTCTTTTTACTATATAAAAGAATCTAAAAATGAAAACAATAAAAGATTTTCAAAAAAATTTTATATTTTTACAGACATACACAATTGTAATTGTACTTATTACAAATCTTATTTACAATAAGCAATTTACTTATTTCTATTATATTTTATTCTAAAAATATCAAAAAAATATTATAAAATTGAAAAAAGAAAATTTATTCTGGAATCAGGAAATTTAAATAACAAAATTTATGGTGTCAAAAGAAAGGAATTTCAAAATTGAAGAATCAGTCACTTCTGTTGGGTATTTTATATAAGTCGGTATTACTGTCTGACTCCTTTGTGTTCTTTTCAAAATAAATAAACGACCCAACACAAAATCTTTATTTAAGACCGATATAGTTACACTTTTTATTAATTCAACCACACTTCAAATCAATTTCTTCTGATTCCATTACAGCGTCAACTGGAATTTGTGCCACTTTCTCCGTTATTTTAGTCGATGTTGATGGCATTTCTCGAAGCTTCTTATATTCATCCAACGAATATCTCTTTGATGGTTGGTTTTTGGGCTTTGGTATATCATCAATCCATTGATTTTACACTCTCTGATATACCTTGCGAATGTTTTTTACGTCCTCGAGAGCCGAATGCACACCAATTTGTGTCTCTTCTATACATATTTCTTTTACTGCGGTTTATAATTTAAACCATTCCCCTCTTATGGTTACTCCCATGTTCTGGAGTACTGGTGCTGATGCCATATAATTGTTCAATCCAGATTCCCAAATATTGCAGTTCAGCATGTAGATCATGGCTTACTAATATCTTCCCCAGTCAGCTGCTGAATATCCTTTGTTGCAATATATTTATCGCATTGATTTTTGCTGGCCATTTCTGTGATTCCGTGGATTCTTGAATTGAAATGCTGGATTTTTCCCCTTGGAGTCAGGTATATATTCTTTATTATTTTCCCATAATAATTCATGATTGCTATTGTCAAAGGGACCATTTTTCCTTGTTCTGACGTGCCATATTCTGCATTTTCGGGGGGGGGGGTGGTTTGAACCTCAACCTAAAGAGAACTTTTGATCTAGGGCTAACAAACTTTTTAGTAATAAATCAAACGAGTAAATTCAGTTCTTTGATCAAACTTAACTTCCAAAAATTCGGAAAAGTTGATTTGAATTGCTAAGTAGAGTGATATGGTGTATGAAGGGTGTTCCTTATTAAGAGGATAGAAGAGGATAGCGTGCTTTCATTGATATCTGGTCACTCACAATCTGTTTTTGTTGTTTCTATTAAATCACTCCCTAACTCACGTTCAGATTCTAAACCATGGGTGAACCAAACCTTCCAAAATCCAGCCCGAAATCGTGTTTTTTTCGTGCGCCGAAGGCGTCCCCTGCTGACTAGTAACCGCTACCCCTAGCAGCCAACATCACGACACACCCCTAAGCACCCAACACTATCTTTTTGACACCCCCTAGTATTATATATAGAATATACTTATAATAACAATGTAGTACCTACCTTAAAATACTTTATAATATATTACGAATAATAAAGTGATAATTTAAGCCTTTTGCTAAGAATAATGTATTTAATGAAAAAATATCGACTATAAGATAGTTCTTATCAATCTCCTCAAGGACTATCTTATTGTCCCAAATTTTTTCATTAAATACATTATTCGCAGCAAAAGGCTTAAATTATCACTTTATTGTTTTAAATAATAAATTCTGCTACCAAGAAATCATCACTTTATACTTATATTGCGAGTAGTCACTACCTAACTACTCTTCTACAAAATAATATATTGCTTTACGTGATAAATAGGAACACAGACTCGGAATAGGCTTTAAATTTTAGTGAATTTGTTCTGAAATATGCGAAATCCACGAATAATCATTTCCACATTATTTGAAGATTACTGAATTTTAAATAAGCAACTCCAGAACCCCGGAATTATACTGAGTGTTTCTATAGCGTTTTCTGTACTTTTGTTTTAAAAAAATATATCACTATCTTAGAAATATAAAGTGTTCAGAAAGAAAGAAACTTTTTGTATACGTAGATAGTTTATCAAACAAATCAAGAAAGGAAATAATTAATTATATTAGAATAATTATTAATTTAAAATATATTTCATAGAACTCAATCAAAATAAAAATTGAAATTTTCCAGAAAATCTTGTTTGTCTTGGGGACAATTTGGCGCCCCCTCGCTACGCCATTGCTACCGGATATAATATACCCGTGTTTCTTAGACAAAACAGAATTTCCAAAAACTGGTGGTTTTCCCTATTCGAAGCAACTTTCAATGCCAAGTCATCACATGAAAATAGATCCAATCAGTTATTGTCATGTTTACCGTCACATTTGTTGCAGGAATTGGCCAAATGCCATTGAAGCAGTGATGCTGCATGATTCCTATTCCAAATTGAAAGAAGCCGTCATTTCAAAATATACCACAAATCTAGTAACAATATTCTACCGAAAATTCCAAACTCAGCTCATGGGCACTTAAACTGCAAATTCAGTTTCTCAAGTAGACAATTCGTAATTGAGAATCAATGCAACCATTGAATCACGAAACAAACGTTAGAAATTATCCAGAAAATATTTATGCGTGGCATTCCAAAGTCGATAAAGACAATTTTAGCCACGACAACAACCGATAAAATAACTAGCAATTTTAGCCGATTGAATTCATGCTATTTCGACTAGAACTAACGGAGGGGAAAGATTATAAGCTGGATACAGAAATTTATAGTCTAATTGCTGTTAGAAATACCTACCTTACACCAGCAATCTCTACACAAGAACAAGTTGAAACCTAACTAGAAGGCTATTTACATGAAACAATGCTATTTCTATATTGTAATTGGTCAAAATATTAAGAAATTACGGACGAGTTGCAAGTTCCAAACCACGCCAGGTCTAATCATGTTGGACATTTGTATCGTAAACAATAAAACATACCTGCAATAATGAATTCAATCTTCATAATCCCAGTGAAATTCAAAGACTTTAAACTATAATCCTAATTCGATTCATGAGCCAAAATGAGTGTGGTACTAGCAAAGTTATGTGGATCAGATCACGGTAATTCAGTAAATAGACTTGTCTCAGCAAATTACACGAATATCCATGTTCACGGAAAGATGATAAAAAGTAAAGTCGATGGCTTAGAATGAATCTTTGCGTGGAACTTCGCATTAGCGGATCTTAATAGGCCCATCATTGGTGCGGACTTCTTGGCTCGTTATAAGATCATCGTCGATTGAAGTCGTGCTCAGATCAGTAGAGTGAATGAAATATCAACAAGAGATTAAAGAAAACAAATTCATGTAATCTAGGACTCCGAATAAGTATCTCTGAAGATTGAAACAAGAATTTTACAAGTTATTAGTCAAAAACATGTGATTGTTCGAAAAAAGTAATGTAACGATACGTCCTTACGGAGATTACAAACTCCTTAATTCTGTCACAAAGGCAGACAAATATCAGTTACCGAGAATCTGTGACATTCTTGAATGATCATTTTTCCGAGCCGTAAAATTTTCCACTTCGAACCGCTGGTTACTCAGGCCGCCTCTTGATCATTATATGCATTGAAGCTAATCATTGACATTTGGTGTAAAATGTCTGATGGAATGTATTCAAGAAAATATTGATTATTTTATAAATTTTATTTCAAAAATCAGTTACAATCTATATATAATAGGAATTCATTTTGCATTATAATAAAGTTGAGTTCATTCCATACCGCATTAAGTACTGTGAAGGTCAATTGGAAAACTAATGATTGATGAAATGTTTAAATAGAGTGAGCAATAATTTAAATTAAATATTATATTGGAATATTAAACTGTGATATTAGGTAAAATCAATAGAAAACAAAAACCTTACATTATCAAAACAAATGCTATGGAGAGTATGAAAACAGCGACGCAGTAAACAAATCCGTAGTAGAAACTCAGTGTGGCATCATATATTCCGTTATAAATAACCCCTCCAAGTAAACTGCTTAATGTCTCAAATGACGACATCGTTCCAAAGACTGTTCCTATAGATTTTAATAAACGAAAAATTAATATTATAAACAATAAGCAAAGGTTTTAAAGTAACCCACCGTAATCTTCTGGAGAAACAAGTTTTGAACTAACAGATCTGAGTAACGACACTGAAGCCCCAGACAACAAATCAAACCCAGCTAAAATCTTTTAATGAATTTATTAATTGATTAGACCCAGTCGAAACCGTTGATGGTGAGATAAGATATTGGGTTAAAATATTTTATATACTTCCCTACACAAACAAACGCCTCACACAAATGAGATCACGCAAATATATATTTCTTTATTTTTCCAACCATTTTTATTCTAGGCTTAATTCTAGGATAAACTTATATTGGAATTTGTTCATTGTCAATTGAATATCCCCTTATATCAAGGATAAATGTCACTTTCGATAAGTGATTCGACAATTTTTTTTCTATTATATGGTGAGTTTTTAATAGAATTTACAACGTCGATTTATTTCAATTTGAAATATAAACGAAAGAAATATATTGTATTTATTTAAAATTAAACTATGAATCAGTAAAGATATCGATGTTTTTTTTATATCTTTACTTATTCAATCAATTTTTTAATAAATACAATGTCAATTGAAAATAAATCAGAAGTGAAAATTGAAAAAAGTTCTTATGAAATATAAATTGAATAGAAACGAAATATAATATTTTGTATACCACAGGATTTTGGATTTTCTCGTAATAAATTTATTAAAACTGTTTAGCATTTGTAAGTTAGAATGAACAGATTTACACCGTTCATTGGTTATCGTTAAAAAGGCATTTGGCAATATTCCCTCTATCAATATTTATTTCAATCCAGTCATAGTAACGTTTGATTAATAGAAAAGTATATAAAATAGATAATTTAATAAAAAAACCGTTTTGTATTATTTTATCCTAATCCAACTATCCCCAACGATTGATTTCAACCCTCAATTTCAAACAGTTTCGACTGAACAAGAATAAATAATTACCAATATAAATCAAATAATCACAAATCGATTTTACATATGACGGTGCAATGGCAAATAACAGTTTCGACATTATATTCGTTAGAAATCCCAACTCAATAACCAAAATTTCATTCACTCGCAATTTCAGCATAAAAAATGAGAGAATGATTCCCAATTGCACAATTGCCGAAGATATTGACCGATAATAACCAAGGATTTCTGAATTCCAACAAAATGGTCGGCCAAATAGATAGACTGTGATCAATGTCATGTTGCCGAAAAAGTTGAAAGTGTGAATGAAGAAAGAAATCATGGAAAATATTAACAAGAAGTTGAATTTTTTATTATTGTAAAAAAGCTAAAATATTATCAGTTGATTATAATAATAATTATTATTATCATTTTACTGTAATCATTTTACTAATAGTCATTTTCATATGGAATTGTATATTTCTCTCTCCAGCCATTCGTTTATTTCTGGTTTCTTTAAGAAATAAATACATAAATCCACTTAGTGAAAATATGATTCCAAATGTAACTATTGGCCAAAAGAAATGATTTAGTCTCAACCATTTTCCTAAATTATATTTGAATTAAACTTAGTGATTTCTAAATAACCTAGCAACGCTTGGGATGTAATCATGGACAATCCAAGAGCAATCTCAATGATTATTATGCCGAAATTTCGATTTCGATGTCCAGTGGAATCAGACACGAGTGAAAATATACCAACTAACATTGCTCCGTAATTACCACCGAGTCCGCTTAAAAATTGACCAAGAATGTAAACCCACAGAGGTCCATTTAAAGAAACGAGCAAAACTAAATTTAAACGTAACATATTTTTTTGAAAATAACAGTCCAATGAATTGGAAACATGAGTATCCGACATGAACTGATTATTCTGATATTAGAAAATGCATTTTTTCATTTATTTAAAGAAAAAAAATTTCATCAAAGTTTAGTAAAAAAATTTTAATCTAAATTAAATTTATGAATTTTTAAGAAACATTAAATGTAGAATTTAAGCACGGCATGTAACAATTATTATTGTAATTTATTATAGGTATTAGGAATGAAATATACAAAATACTATAAGAAAAAAAATTACTAAAAACTGATAGCTAAATTCAAGTTTCTCATAAATTTCTTTCTATCAAATTTTCTATCTTTTCGTCGCAAGTTTTTCTCATAGCAATTTTTCTCTCGTCCCAAATTTTTTCTCTTTCTGTTAATTTATGTTAAGTTTTTATACTTTTTCATCTAATGACACTTATTGAATAATTCATTTCCTTTTCCCACCTGTTCCATTGGCATTCCGTAATCTCTGACAACTGTCGAGATATATGTATTTTTTGACAATCCCATCTCTCTGATTTCCCATGCCTTTTTCCCTCTCTATCTCTAGTAGGCCATCGAGATAATGAGATAATCTAAATTTTGTTTTACTTTCTGTTTTGCTTCTTTTGCACTTATACTTATTAATTATGTATGACTTTGTTTTATTTAATTTTCTGTTTTTATTGATTTTCTTCTGTTCTCTTCTCATTTTCAATCTCTCTTTCACTCCTATTTCACTGAGTTCCAGAATGACCCCTTCATTTATCATCATTTCCCCCTAATCATTTTACGCCAATAATGATTATTTTTATTTTATAATATAGGTATCCTTAACACCGGTAAGATTGTAGAGAATGCATCTAATATGTTAGCAGTTTATAACAGCCTTCAGGCACGAATAAAATAATATGGCAATTTATTTACCATGAGTACCACATTCTCTGAATTTGATTTACGAATGTGCAGTAAAAAGTTGTTTGGAAATCATGAAATTGTATTTTTTTCGTCTCAAGTATATACTTTTCGCTGAATCAAAAAGCCGCAAGGAAATATTAAAATGTCGCTTATCTCTGAAATGTAAGGTGCCAAAAGCATTAAGGAACACTCGATGGTTTGTCAGTGCAGAATCGGTGAATTTAATATTTATGACTTGCTCTAAAAGATCCAACGCAGAAATGTTCATTCAGTATTGAAACAGAAGGTTTGGAAAAGAAGTTCAATTCTATCGAAACCGGTATGATGCTATTATTTTGGAATGATATTCTGGAAACTATCAATAAAATTAATATAACTCTCCAGAAAGTTGAAATTGAAATAGTGGTTAAATTGTACAACACATTAGAAAACATATCGAAAAACTATTACAGAAAAAATGTAAAATTATCGGGATGTCAAAAAATTAAAACTGTGAAGACCATCAAAAGAAAAAGGCAATTCGATGAAAGGGCATAAGCTAACACCCAATTTGATGGAACTACAGAACCATTCTTGGGTTGTAACCAGTGCCGGATAAAACATATTGCAAATGTTTCAATTGAAACGGGCCCACTCGTAACTTAAGAAGTTAGGGGGCCTACTATGAAATTAATAAATTTACAATATTTGTCGGCTAAAATAAAATAGAACAAAAACATATGGTTCTTATTATTTTATGTAAGATGATATAGCCCGATAAGTCTTGTATCCCTTACTGTCGGGTCAAGATGCACATCTATATCGAGATAAGCTGTAGCATGGACTCCTATATTATGATATAGAGTCCATGGCTGTAGGCATTAGTAGCATGTATGTACCCGATTGTATTTGAGCAGACCGGGTGATGGGCCTACGATCGTTGGCGCAGCATATAATTATATCTGGAAACTTGAAACTTTCTTCAGTCAACTTAATACTACCACAATTTATATCTGTATATATGGTTATAGGAGATAAATAACTTGACATATTGTATTTATACAAGGAATCCAATATTTATCCCACATGTGCTACTAAATCATTGCATTATAACATTCTTCTAGCCTCGCTCTCTTGAGATTATCTAACCGGTGTAGTAGAATGTTACTTTCTTTTCACCGCATTCATTCATGCTTTGCTAGATTAGAGATTTTTTTACATATTTTGTGTGGTCGCTGGAGGGTCTATAAGACTAAAATTCGAATATAAGTTAAATAAGACCGTTATACAAAATTACATAACAGTATATTATAATTATTTTTAAAAACATCAATATCAATAATATTATTATTAACACTAATATTAACAATAATTAACATTTACTATTAAACCATGAAAAAATTTGAATCTAGCGCACAAAAACGCCAAAAGAAACGTCTTTTTGAAAAGGCGGCAGAAACGCAACGTGGCGGAATCGATAAGTTTGTTAAAAGATGTGAAGCTTATAGTGAATCCGTTGAAATAAAATTAGCTGATACTGAGAAATTACTACAAAGTTCATCTGCAACAGATGTTTCACCGCAAGAAAACGATTTTAATGAAATAACTTCTTCATCAGAACAATTAAATATCATCCAGCCCGAATCAATCGTAAAAACGCTAACTTTGTTTGACACTGCTAAACATGATATTATTTCTGTAACTGATCCAGCCTTGTAGGATGTACTGGATAGTAATCTTGTGAATTATTGGCTCCACGCTGGGCCCAATGCGTGTGCAAACCGTGATGGAGTTTATGCAAATTCGTTAAGGAAATATGCCAATTGTAACAGAAAACTGAACGATTCAGCATTTTATTCACAATCTCACAATGGAGAAAAATTTCAAAGGCGTTGGCTTTTGTATTCGACATCATCTGGATGCGTTTTTTGTTTTGTATGTAAACTGTTTTCGATAAACAGTTCATCTGCTCTTGCGACTACAGGATTTGACAGCTGGAGTACCATAAATCGACTTGAACAACACGAAAAATCAGCTGATCACAGATACGCTCTAACTACTTATGCAACGCGTATATCCAATGTTTAGACTTTGGACAAATCAATTTGGGAGCACGCTGATAAGCAAAAGTGTTATCGGAGAGAAGTCTTAAAGAGAATTGTTTCAACAATAAAATTCCTCACATCGCATGGATTATCACTCAGAGGATCTTCAGAAACCTTTGGAAGTGCAGATAATGGAAACGTTTTGGGTTGTTTGGAGTACTTAGCCGAATATGATTCATTTATTGCGGGGACATACTGACACATATGGAAATGCTGGACGTGGCATCACATCATACCTATCATCCACCACTTATGAAGAATTTGTGGGTCTAATGGCCATAAAAGTCACCAAAGCTATTATTGATGAATTAAAAAGGGACAAAGTATTTTTCCTTCAGTGTTGATTCTACACCTGGTATATCATACACAGATCAATTAACTTCACGGTTCGCTATGTGAAAAGTAATGGCCAACCTGTTGAACGTTTTCTAAAATTTGTTCAAATTTCGTCACACACCGGTCATCATCTCTTCGATACAATTGTTGAAACTTTTCGCGATCTTGATATTGATTTAAATGACTGCAGAGGTCAGACATACGACAATGCCAGCAATATGTCTGGACAATATTCTGGTGCACAGGCACGTATAATTGAAATCATAAAAACGGCGTCATATATTCCTTGTATGGCACACTCACTGAATCTGTCTGGGGTTGCAGCTGTTGACGCTTGTACTGATCCAGTTGCATTTTTCGGATTTGTTCAGAAAATTTAAGTTTTATTGTCTGATTCGACATATAAATGGAATCTCGTCAAAGATGCTGTCAGCCGAAAGGTAATCGGAACGGATAAGTCAAAGTCTGCACTACTTCCCAAACGGTTGAGTGACACGCGGTGGTCTGCTCACGAAGTATGTATCAGCACTATAAAACCTACCAATCTGTTTTACAAAAAATTGGCAGCAACAGTTTGCAAAAGAAAAAAACGAGATCAGAAGCAACAAATTTAGCGAATGTCATGGATAAGTTGGAAACAGTGTTCTTGGTGTGTTTTTGGAATACCATTCTGGAACGCATAAATGATATAAGTCAGCTGTTGCAACCAGAAAAATGGGTCTGTGCACTGCAGTAGGACTGCTGAAGTCATTATCGGAATTTCTAGCATCTCAGAGGAATAAGTTTGAATTTTATCGAGATAGCGCGGCAGAATTGTTCTCTGAAAAGAAATTCAAAACAAGACGCGCACGTCAACCAAAACGCAGAGTGGACGATTGCAAAGAGTCAGCTGTTGTTTTAACGGGTGAAGAGAAGTTCAAAGTTGATACCTATTATTAATTATTAATTGATTCACTTGTTATCGATCTTAACCGTAGAATTGCAGCATATAAAGCAATCGACGATCATTGTTATTTTTTATATGCGGATGATGAAAACAGCACTGCAACAAGGGAATCTTTGAAATTGTTTGTGGAATTCTACTCTGATGATGTCACTGATGAACTCTGTGATGAGTGGATTCAGTGGAAAACTTTTCTAAAAGAAATGCGATCATTGCCGAGAAAGAAAACACCACTTGAAATGTTGAAACTTTTGAATGAATTGAATCTTCAGACAGGATTTGCAAATGTGTATGTCGCTTTGCGCATTTATCTAACTTTGCCGGTTTCTAACTGCAGCGGCAAACGCTCCTTCAGTCATCTCAAACGCATTAAAAATGCTGTGAGATCAACCCTGGCTCAAGAAATATTAAGCAGCTTAACACTGATGGATATTGAATACGAAATCGTCCAAAGCCTTGACTTTCAGGATATCATTGACTCTTTCTCAGCAATTAAGTCGCGTCATCGAGATTTTTAACATTATGCACAACATAGGACTGGTAAGTGTAGCTTAGTATGCGCCCCAATTGAATGTTAATTAAAATTGAATTATGTTTCTGCAAGCATCTAAGGGGCCTACACTATAGTTCTGAAACAGGCCTACAAAAGTTTAATCAGGCTCTGGTTGTAACCAATTGCAAAAATTCACAATTAATATTTTGAAATTCATCTCTGAGATTCCATACTCTTTTTAGCCCCTTTCCCATACTCAACCATCGTAAATTGTTATGATACAATACGCCAGAATATTCACATTCCAGATCATCTAATAATGCTTTGAATTGTCTGTAATTTAGACCTCGTGATCTAATCAAATTAATTACAATGACAATTATATCACACATGCTAAAAGTTAAGTAATGATTAACAAATACTTTCTTAGTTAATTATGCAATGAAATGCCAATAATTCATCATCTGCATGCTCTATCTAAAAATCTAGATTAGAAATTTTTTATTAAAAGAAATTGGAAGCTTATGTTGGAATTTTGTTATGATTGCAAACATAATATGTTGCTTACGATATATACAATAGGCATTCTGATTGATTTAAGGAGTTGTAAATTAAAGATATTAAAATTTCTAACCGAAAGAAAGGAAACATCTTCGTATTATAATCGATAGAATTGATTTATTAAAAGTAATGAGCCTCTCTATGACAGAGACAGTTTCATAACATAATCATTAATTGATCCGGATGCACGAAATTATAGGCGCTCAGAAGACATATTATAGGAAGAGAATTTAACATTAATTTTTTGATCTAATTTACATATTTTAGTCTTTGACATATTGTCCCTTTTCAATGCTAATAATGTTTTTATAAATAATTGTCAATGGGGGAGACTTACTACCCTTCATTAAATACAAGAATTTTAATACTATTAGTGTGCATATATGGTTAGTGATTTCGGGGGATTTTCATTGTGATTGTCGTAGTTTGGTATGATAATAATCAATTTTTTGGTAGTTTTCCGATTTCGCAATCCTAAATCTACATTTGTACACTTCGGTAATTAAAAACGTCCGGAAATGGAAAAGTGATTTTGCCTCTAATGATTGCCTGTTTGGACGTAGTACTATGATAGTGTTGTTGTGTGTAGAATATGCGGAGTTATAATTTATTTGTCCCACTCAAATTATTTTTATGTTTTGTCCATAGTAAGTGCACTTAATCCCTCGGGTTACCCATAGGCTCGTCCTCATTGCCGGGATGTATGTATAATGTGTCCATGTAAAAATTAATCATATCATATGTTAGGTCTTAGTTTATAACTAACAATCCCGTGATTTATATGCTTTAGACCACTATGGTAACTGTGTAACTTATGAGCTGGAAAATTAAGCTCTTGGCACAACGCGCCAGGACCTCTCCTTTCGCTCTCGTTGATGACCACTTAGTGAATGACGAATCACGAGAGGTGGGAGTGACGGCGACAGCCCAGGAGGCTGGACAAGATGACAAAAGGAATTGATAAACCATGATTATATTTTAGGACGTAAGGAAATCAAGGCAGAGAAGCGGAACATCTGGGTGAAGGTCCAAGACTGTAACCAGGGCTACCGGATGGAACGCACACCGCGATCAAATGAGCATGTAGGACCCAGCACCAAGAGGGAAGAAACGATCAGCCTTATGATACTCCTGAAGCGGAAGCCCGATTAGCCCGCTCCCGTTCCGTTTCTAGTGTAATTACTTGATAGTAAATGCTGATGTTGATTCAGATTAATTTTTGTGATAAACCTGTTGGAAAAGATGAGAGCAGATAGAGGTCCTCAAAGAGAAGATCCAGAAGATGGAAAGGACATGGTTTAGTTCTGACACCATTAACAAAAAACTCCGGGAGATCAAAAATCTGCAGGAGCAATGAGTACGTAATCAGTTCGAGATTCGAGCCCTGAAGATCCAACTAAAACGGCAAGGGGCACGGAACCATCAAGACACTGTTGAGGAATACTTGGTAGAGCAAATGCTCGATGTCACGACACCACGTTTGCTGAGTACCAAACCCCAGCTCGCTACGACGTCCCAACCAACAGCAGTCAGGCGGTCCAACAAGCCGAGCGCGTAAGAATGTCGAATCTCAGTACATTCCAATCGTGCCCTGTGTAGTACGGATGAACTGACCCGCATCCCTGGCAGTTAATTCCGACAGTTAATGCATGATGGTGTATATGTCATAATTAATAATTAATTATTAATGGTTATTGATTGTTGATTATTTATCGGTCGAATATTTCATGGGCGTAATTAGTAACCAACTATAGAGCGTGATGAATAATGAGAGTTATAATGAGTTATTTATTCTGATTAAAAGATTTCTATGGTTAATTAATACTACAATTAAAAATAATTTTTAATAATATAAGGACAAATGCAATATTTTAATAAACACCTGGAATCTAATTTCAAGACAATTTTTAATGAAGATAAAACATCTGACAACTTAACACGATTTGTAATAATATAAATTTAATAACTATTTAAATAAAAAAATATGCGTGAGAAAAGAATAATATAATAACCAGAAATTAAAGCATTTAATTTTAAAGTATAAACTTTTACAATAAATACCCACTACTAATTCCTAATTTTCGCCCAAAACTCTTACTTTAGTTCCTGGGTCTAACACAGTTAATCTAGGCAAGACTCCAATAATTAAAAAACAGACAAAAACGTTTCACATGCTAATTTTCCTCAATCATATATAAAGCAAGTTATTGATTATAGTAGCAGTGTAAAACTGATTGTAAAACAAGGTTGTATTAGCGTTTAGTCAATAAAATTTATATCATTTTGAAATCCATTGTTTCTGTTTATTAAAACATGCTTGGAGTGAGATTAGTAGTTGTTAATTTCTCATTTCATCAACAAACTCAACGAATATAATTATCCTCGTGAATAAATGGTTGGATGAGGACAGCAAGCCCATCAAGACATTCCCTTTGAACAAATATTATAGGAAGGGCCAAGTAACTACAGGCTGAATGTGCATGAGGGTTAAGAGTAAAAAATAACCGATGAAGAAATAATAAACAGAAGTTGATGTCAATTCCCTAACATTTTATAAGTCAATTACGATGGCTAATATGGAAAAAATATTTTATAAATAACAATAATATATATTTTGACATGTAATATAAGGTAGAAAAATAATAACAGTATATTTTTAAAATTTAGTAATAACAGCTGTAAAATAAATTAATTAAAATTAGGTATATAAATTTGTATAAATAACTCTTCGCCCAAAAATGTTCCTACAAAGAAGTAATCTTTTAAATTAAATCTCCAAGAGGTTTTAAACATTTGTAAAAGAGAAAAACGTTAAACAACGATATTTTGCAAGAATAATATAGCACGCACTATATACAAAAGAACACCAACATAACACGCATCGTTTGAAAATAAAATTTTAAACAGAAATCAAGCTTCATTTTTAATTGGTAAACATTTGTCATTTAATAAATATTTGTAATCACGACCTTGTTTTTTATTTATATAGCCCATCAGCGAATGTTGAGTTTTCAGTTAAATTTGAGATCTTAAAATATGTATGTTGAGGTTCTAAAATTTAAAATTTCCAAATAATTAAAAAAGGAATATTGAAAATTCAAAATCAAGAAATCATCAAATTGAAATTTGAAAAACGGGTCAGATGTAAATGAGATGATGGGAAAGATCATGGCGAGAACAGATTCAGAAAGGGTCGAAAGGCAGGAAAACGTACAAAAACATAAAATCGTTAATTAATTAATTAAGGAAAACCCGAGTTAAGTAAACAGAAAGAAAAGTAAACAAAATGGATTCTGGAAAACCATTATCATAATAGCATGAGTAATGGGAAATCGGGAAAAAGATTATCACAAGAAAGATGCACGGTAGGACAATTAATTATTTCTTTCGAAGGACAAAAGATGAAAAAGACCGTGAGGTAAATGGAGAAGATTTAGTCCAGCGAAGGCAAACTTATGACCCATGGGTCAGACACAGACCCTCGCAACGAATATGAGTGACCCACAAGTTGTTTTGTTTTTACCAACAAATTCTAAATTCCAAAATTTTTCAAAAAAATTTTCTTTACAAAGTATACGTAAAATTTTCTTCATATATTTAAAATACCACAATTTGTTATATGAGTATAACAGTTTCATAGTAGGCATTGCAAAGCATTCCATAATAAGCGAAAGCTCTTTAAATTATTGTTTTTTAAAGTTTTCTTGATTTATCAATTTTTTAATAATTGATATTTTCTAATTATAAATAATAATACTATAATACAGTATAAACTTAGACAAAGTATACATTAACTAGTTAAAGTTTTAAATTCAGTTAAAGTATACAGTCACTAATAAATTTTTTAGAATTAAAATTTTTACTAGTAAAATTTTTAGACAATAATAAAATAATATTAAATTTGAATATTATATCTAGCTAGTATGGCATACTAGAATAACATTTATGTATTTTATTAGAGAATGTATACATTATCTAGTTAATGTATACATTCTCTAAGTTTATACTTTAACTGTAACATACACAAGATATAATTTAAGAATTTGAAATTAGCTGAGTTCACTTGGTTAGATGTTGCAAATTTAGAAATGGAATTAGCAGAATTCCAAAACAGTTTTATGTGGAAAAAATAAATTTGAAGATTTAATAACACATTTACAGAAACAAGATTCAGAAAATATTTCTCACAATAAGAAAAATGTATTCGAATAAAGAACTGATTATTAAAATTTATTATTAAAAGAGCGGGATTCTTTACCAGATACATTTACCATGTTTGGAACAACATATGTATGCGAAACTTTGTTTTTATCAATGAATTTTATAAAATCCACTCAAAGAAATAGACTTGGTAATGAAATGACTGCCGCGTGTGTAAAAGTAATGAATTCTAAGTATGAACCAAATATACAAGAATTATCAGAAAAGAAACAACAATAAGTTTTGCATTAAATATGTATATATAATTATATGTATAATATTTTGTAATATTGAATTTGTTTGGTTTTTTCAATTATAAAATAATAATCATACTAATGTGTTTTAATATATATCTAATTAATGTATAGTAAATAAAATCATATTATATTTACATGAATTTTTGTTAAATTTTTAATAACTAAAATAATACTTGACCAGCAGGTTGATATTTTCAAAAAATAAATTCAATTGTGACCCTTGTCAAAAAGGTTCGCCATCGCTAATCTAGTTGAAACGCCATAAATCAATACTATTATTTCAACTATATAAAGAAACTCAAACTCAGAGGCAATCGGCATTTCGCCTTAGGTAGGGGCAAAGAAATCGACAGTAGGATTAAAGGAAAAATTAATGTTAGAAGATAGAATTAGCGGAAAGGAAAATAAAAGAACCAAGTTAAGTCAAAGGAGTAAAGAAAAGAGGGAAATAAAGAGAACATGCAGAACCAAAGTGGTTACGAGAGACTTATTGAATAGTCATAATAGGGATTTTATTGCGATATTCAGAGTTTTGTAAATTGTATATTATACGAATTTGAATACAAATATATATATTTCTACTTTAGTTTTTTTTACAAGATTTTAATGGTGTCGGGTATACTTCTGTATGATATGTTATAATTCCAAAAGCATAATAAGTTAAAGTATGTATGTAGTTCATCGCATTGTATAATAATTTATTATTTGTAAAACTTTGCTGTTATTTAATTATTTATATTCAATTAATTTTAATCAATTGATAAGTCAAATTCTCTGAAAATGAAAATTATTTAAGTGGAAGTTATAAAATTATTTT
Organism: Schmidtea polychroa; assembly: GCA_959609185.1. Classification (NCBI taxonomy): domain Eukaryota; kingdom Metazoa; phylum Platyhelminthes; order Tricladida; family Dugesiidae; genus Schmidtea; species Schmidtea polychroa. The sequence continues at coordinate 203,176 of CAUHTR010000083.1, forward strand.
TTACAGTTTTTGTTATCGAAATAGCCAGAAAATTAGGAATCAAGCGCAAGGGAATTTCACTAGAGTTAAAAATCAAAATTCTAGGCCGCCTAGAACAAGGTTTATGTCCTACAAGAGTTGGTCAGAAACTTGGCCTCAATAAATCAATAAAGAAGAATGAAAAGTATATTAGGCAGTCCGTTATATCTGGTAAAAAAGTAACTGCATCAACATTATCGTATTGTAGAAATAATAGTGTAGAAAAAATGGAAAATCTCTTAGCAATATAGATTGAGGATCTCAATTTAATTCGCTGCTGAAAGCAGTGACTAATGAATTTTACAATTTTTGTTAATTTAATTAAGTTTATTTTTTATTTATTTTAGTTTTATTTGACCATATATTATTATATGTAAACATTTAAAAAAAGAATGTAAAACGGATTTACGTTTATTTACCAAAATGAAAATATTATATTCACGAGTTTTTATCTTTGGCACCAATCTACCCAATTTACATATGAGTAGTGAATTTTAACCAGATTTATTTTGCGAGTCTTTTACTGGAACCAATCTATCGCGTAAAAAAAGGATTGGGTGTATTTGTATTTATATATATATTTAAAAATCTATAAGTACGTAGAGCATAAAATAGCATTGGACACAATCATCATAAAATCTCGTGTGTTAAGATCGATGGATTTTTATTGACCAGTAATGGTATATCTGTATATCTGGTAATCAGGTTAATTTTTCCATTTGTAGATACCCCATTTCCCAATACTGTCAAGACACAAGCACTATGAGCCTGAATACCTTATCCAAAGAGAAGATAATCTATCGGCAAATGGAGAAACAACTTCTCGCTTAAGGTCATAAGGGGCGTAAATAATGGCATTACAGGAAGTGTATTAGTGTTCCCAACAACTTCAAATTCACCGTAAATGATTTTCTAAGCTCAGTCTACTTTCCTATGCAACGGGTTTTAGGAGTTCGAGATTTAAGAGCAACAAGGTACCTAACAGACTCAGGTTACAAAACATGTAAAGGGCACTAGTGATTGGCATTTTTGGTCAAGATGGTCCTTGAACTAGACGAGACCAGACGATCAGATCATAGAGCGTAAGACAATGTAAAGCTGATCAGGCAAATATACCTCAAGCTCCGGGAACAATAGATTGATTATATTCCACCAGTATACAAGGAAAAATAATCAAGTGGCAAAGCTCAATCTAATACATATACGGATATACCGAAGAGAAATGCTATTATGAGCTTACCATCAACAAGTGGAAACCAACCAAAACTATCCAAAGCTGTTGAAAATTATCCTCACCACCAGATATCATTATGGAAGATGAAGAGGACTATGCTAGATGTAATAGCGATGACAATGACTAATTTACTGTAACAATTCCCATCCCGAAGGATTTCAATATGACTAGAGAAATGGACAAAGCAGCCAGCATCTCAGAAAAGTTTAGTTCATCAGACGAATATCTCATCGAGATTAGTTATCAAGAATTCGACCCTAATCTTGCTGAAGCACTAAAGGTGAAGTAGGAAGCGTTTATTGAAGGAGATTTCATCGGTTTTGGTAGATCAAAGAAAGTTAAACAAGATATGGATAGAGAAGACCCCAGTTGGTGGCAACATCCTAGAAGAGACTGGAAACATTACGTGTTGGAATACTATGTGCAGCCCGTTCATGAGATGGCTGTTTCATATATTCCTATCAAAGATGTTAGCTACCATCCCCAATTCATCAATCTTCGTATCGAAGAATGTGAAGCCATCCTAAGAAGGAAAAAGTACCAGAATTTCAGCTAAGTTACTTATTCAAGATTCGTGCGTTGACGTTAGTAATCATTCAATTGTGACTTATCCCATGTTCTAAAGAATTTGTGATTGAAATGGCATCTGTATATTGGATTTTGATGTTGTATTTTAAAGCTTATTGTATTTTAGTATATCGTTTTTGTTTTATTTTGTATCGTTATTGCCGCAGTCCGCTGTTTTCCCTTTAATTTTCGGGGCGAAAATCTTATTAGGGGGAAGACATTTTGGGGTTCAGTCGGTCCAAATTGCATAAAATATAGCCACCGTGGGCTAAAATTGTAAAAAATTATAATTAGAATAGCTTTATTACTAAAAATATAGTTTTTGAGAAAAGTTAATTATAAAAAATAAAATATTACTTTAAATAATTAAAATATAAAAATAGTAGTTGTTAATTTCTATAAATAGGAAAAATATAAATATAATAATTTTAAAAATAAAAATAATAATAATAAATTATTGCAAAAAATAAAAATGTGATATAAATATCGATTGAAAATTTAGTAAGGTGAGAAAATATTGTTTTAACTAGATATTTTAATCTAAGTCTTTGAAGCATTTAATAGCGTACTACTAGTACCATTGGTAAAGCATTATCTAATCATAATAAGCGTGGTTGAGATCATTTGTATAGTGACTATAATAGTAAGAGACTTACAGTGAAGTGAAAAAGGAGCAAAAATATTATCTCACAAGCTAAATTCTCTATTAAAAGGTATTAACTACATCGTTAAGTTACCTTGTTTGAAACTAAAATAAATATACCCGTCCTCAGGTATCAACCATACTAGTTGATTTACCTGTTTGGATGTAAAATTTGAGAGGGTGTGAACTTAGGATAACATTAGTACAAACTGGTACTATCGATAGCATAAACTTCGGGAGCTACCACAACTCTTGTACCTTTTCACCATAGACCAGCGCTGAAATAACCAAGTGTGTCACAACTTATTTCTGTCTTTAGTTAAAGCGGGAATTTTTTGGGATTCAAATAGTTGTAAAATTTGTTGCATATTTAAATATCTTATCAACAAAAAACACAATCTTAGTTTTCTTCATTTAAACCATATTTTCATATTTACATAATTAAATAACTATACCTACACTAAGGGTGACTACCTTAATTTTACAATCACTCTGTGAGTATTTCATAAAAACAAAGGGAATTTGAAAAAAAACGGATAATTTATTTTCACTAATTTTTTTCTCATTTTATTCAAGATTATAATTGGTTAAAGAATTTATTAAAATAAAAAAATTATTTATTAAATTTAAACGCATATTTTCGGCTTCAATTGATTAAAAAATTTTGTTTGATTGATTGAGTAAACATTAATTTTAGTACTGATTTCTCGCAAAAGTAGCAAAATAAACAAAAATTAGTCTCGTTAAATACCCAACGGGCCTAAATGAATGTATAATTTCAAATTTCTGATTTTAAATATTTTAAGTCACTTAACGAATTAATATAAAAACCGAAGAAATGGCTTGACCCAACCGGATATATGTTGAAAAAAACGGAGATCTCTGGGTGAATCCGGAGATGTGGTGACCCTAACTACACCGCCAGAAAGTTTTATCTTTGGTGTCAGATAAAATCTATGTTAGAATCGAAAATCAAGATCACTGCTAACACTAAGAAGACATTTAGTGAGGCTATCAATTAAGAGGTAAAAATCCAACCGATGATAAAAGTAGAACAAATTACAGTTGTATTATCTTTATAATTCATATTTTGGTTTATTAAATAAAAATACTGATATATTTGTTATTCTATACTGATACTTATTACCGACCATTTATTAATAAAAAATAGCGATCGTTTTAATATAAATCAATGTTATAGTGATCATTTATTGGAAATCTTATGGACCAAAAATCCATAAAAATACTGACCCAATAAAAAGCAACTGTTTTGTATTATTATTATCAAAGAAGGAAATTGTTATTAATGTTTGTGATTTTTGTGTAATTAAACTATAACAGGCATGACCAAAGGAAGTGTGCCGAACTGCCGCTGCCACTCCTATGGTCAGATTAGCCACATTACAGGGCCTACTTTCAAAATGAACCAAAGAAGGGGCCTACATTTAGAAAAAAATATTAGAGAATTAGGTAGAATTTTTCATTTTTCAAAGTTATCTCCAAAACTTAAAATTATATTTAATTCTGAGAAACAGAATAGTGTACTATTAAAGTATTAAATGTAGACTGCGTGTGTGTAAGCAACCATAGAAAGCTGTGACTCTTGTTGTTGGAATGAGCTGCTGCAGCTGCAGCTGCTTCACACCAACTTTGTAAATATAGCGCCCTACTAGAGCTGCCAGACTCAAACTGCCAGATCTGGACCTTATGGAGTATTCAATTTCATGTATTACTAATACTAAACTAGTTCACTGGCTTAAGATGGATTGGTATACTGTGATGTAAACATGCGATATCTAGCCTCCTCAGTCAGCTTATAATAATTCGTAAAAGTATTTTCTTTAGACAGTATTATTAGACTGCAGAATGTATGTAAATGATCTACCAGTTTATCTATATAATCTATGCTGGGAAGAGATTACAAATTAGAATAGAAAATTTTTTAAATTTTAATAATTTTGATAAATTATCAGTATTTGAAATAGAAATTATATCGGTTTACAGTTTTACTTAATTAAATTTTTATAGATTTAAAAAATATAGTAAAAGTCCTCGAAAATCAAAATGAGTAAAAAATTTGAATCTGGTGCTCAGAAACGTTATAAAAAACGTCTTTTTGAAAAAGCTGTGAGACAACAACGTGGATTTATCTGGGAGTAATGAATTGTTACCAGAACTATCAGAAGTTTTAACCGGAACTACAACAAATATGCCGCAATTGTCAGAACTACAACAAGTTGCAGCAGACTAATCTCAGATCACAGTCGTTGAAAATGATGCAGCTCTGTTGTCTGTCGATTCCAATTTGGTAAATTAATGGCTTCGAATGGAAACGGAAGTGTCGTAATCGTGACGGTCTCTATTCAAAATCAATACGGTAATATCCAGGTCAAAAAAGGCAACTTAACGACACTGCTTTGTTTTACGGAATCTCCAAATGGTTTAAAAAATGAGCGACACTGGCTTTTATACTCGCAATCAACTGGAAGCGTTATTTGTTTTGTGTGCAAGCTATTTTCTTCTAGTAATGCTGCTTTAGCAAGTTAAAGTTTCGATTCCTGAACCCATATTAACAGACTTGGAGAACATGAACGATCAGCAGATCACGGGAGATCTCTTTCAAAGTATGGCACTCGCTTGTCTAGTATTCATACAGTAGACAAAACCGTTGTTGAAGAATTTGAAAAAAAGAGAAGCTACTGGAGTGAGGTTTTAAGAAGAGTTGTATCTACTGTTGGGCTGAGTCGGAAAGTATTTAGGAAACTAGGATAAGTAAGAACTAAATAGAATAAAAATAAAAACAAACAAACTTAAAAATAAACTAGAAACAAATACAAAAGAAGCAATTAACTAAGAAAATAAGAATTAAAACAAAAAATAAAATTAAGAAAATTTAAATAGGGAAATAAAATGACGCATAAAACCACGAAAAATGCAATAAATAATCAGGAAATTAATGAAACAAATAAAAAAATATAATAAAAATAAAGAAAATTAAGGAAAATAACCAAAAAACAGGAAAAAGTAACTTAAATTGAAAAATAAGCGGTACTCAATTCTGATTGGTCCGCATAAATGGAAAATTAATATATAAGCAGGCACCAAAATCATAAAAATCAACTTCATAGGTAAGAAAAATTTTAAATACGACGACTGTTAATTCAAAAACTTCATAGATCCATAGAAAGCAGCGACTCACAATCAATTCAAAGTTAAAGTACAATTAGCAATAGAAATCGACATTCGAAGAACGACAGAATCCGAAATCATCAGACTAGTTTTGAAGGACGAATAATATATTTTCGACTCAGCCCTCACTCGATAGTAAGGAGATTTTATTTTATATTTTGTTTGGTTTAAAAGGTTAACAGTAATCATGACTATTTGATGAATAATTAAAATTTTAGTCTAAAGTAGTTTTCTTTTCATTTGATCCCTAGTAATGATTTTTATTAAGTAAACGATTTAAATGCCTAAACGTAACTACTAGCAATAAATGAATTATTTCAAAGTTTTATGATTGGTTTTATGAGCTATTATTTTATGATTCTAAATTTTATGAGGAACGTGGAGTTGAGACGTTTCATACCATGGTGTGAGGGGCCTTCGGGTGCTCAGCCGGTGGGTATGGAACGTTTCAATCACGCAGTTGATTCGGGCCGTAATGTGAGGGCTTCCTCACGGGTCCGTCACTGAAGGTCACCTAAAATGTATATAGCAAAGTCAAAAAGAAAGAGTAAGGTGGAGTTTAATCTACAGGAGAGATAGTAGTAGTGATTCACAGTGACTGAGCGAGTCTAAATCTTCACATCTGCAATAATTCTACGAACTATAGTTCTCGTATTTTGAAAATTTATTATCATCATCAACCGTAGAGCCAGATCCTTTAATTCTATTAACAGAGCAAGTATCATCTATCTGCAAATTATTTTCTCGTTTCGAAATTGCCACTCACACGCGGCCTTAATAATGCATCTGGTTTTGGAACACTTACTCCGGCAGTAGGATAACAATATAGTAGAACACGATACTATCGTCAAAATGCAATTGAAAGACAAAACGATATATATAAAAAATCTTTTATTTAATTACATAAAGGGAAAACTATTCTTGAACTACCTGCATATGAGCCAGTGCATAAAATTCCTTTGTTCATCCTCCAAAATGGTCACTATCAGCTAGTTGAGATCGATAAATGTATCCTGAATAGTTTAATAGATCATCCACGAAAGCAACATATCCAACACAAGCAACGAGAGAGGATTTTATGTTTCAATTTTCATGTTAGATAGAAATCCACACAGTGTAATGTAATATCTGGAAAACCCAACCCAAAATGCTAAACTGATAAAAATTTTATGAAGCGAATACACGCACATACACACCAATGCACGTATTACGCGTTCCAGTAGTGGAATCCATATGTAGATACCCATCGACGATAACATAGTTGTTATCAAACGTAATTATACGAGAATTTTTTCACGTGTCACATCCATCAGGGCTTCGGTTATCTGGCACGGCAGTAGGTAAATTCACAGTAAACGATCGCCGTGAGAAATGCTGCCCGGCGCATAACATGTAGTTTCCACACTGTTAGATAAAAATCATCAGCACTGAGAGATTGACACTTGCCACAGATAACTGATAGCGTGCGGTTATATGTTTTGAGTCTAAATTTTGGAACCTCTAAATCTAATGTTTTCAAATAGTAATTAATTAAATTCGATTAGCCCATTATGTGTATTAAATCTTCATGTTGAATCAATTTCCGGAAATGGGAAAAGAGAAATTCCTTTTAGCAAAGTGAACCTATATTTTATTTTGTTTTGGGAATCTTGATTACGATTTAACCGTTGTCAGGAAAAGTTAAATATTTGAATTCTACGCAACTGCGGAATTTTTCAATTTAAATAAAAGCGCATTACATCCGTTAGGCAACATCAGGTGTTGCCGGTTGGTTTTCCGGTAACTAAATAATCCAAAGGGAATAAAGATGGGAAATTCCTCTTACTAGCCAACCCCGTTTCCTTCCTGTAGGAATACCTAGTGTAGTTAACGAACGGTTGTGTCGGGATGATGACTTTATAAATTTAGTTTATCCTATTTAGTTTTATCTCTTCTTTATAGCCATCAGATATGCTACCAAATACAAAACCTGTTCTCCGACCCTGTTTTTCTTGTTCGGATAAGAATACCGTAATCAGATACTTACAAGCCCAGATCGGACGTTATAAGAAAAGGAAGGCACCTGGTTTAGCCCCACTCAAATGAAGGAAGTCCAGAAAAAGCTATACCGTAGCAAACATTGTCGGGACGCTCTAATCTCCGAGAGCCGTTCCCAAAGGAGTTTAATCAAGGAGCAATCAGAAGCCCTGCACAAGGTGTATCTGCAGGCGGCAACTACTAGAAAGATCGTAAATATCCCCATTCGCGAAGCCGATGAGCTCTTTCCGGCACACCACGACACCTCTGCCAAATCGTCGTCTCCTTCTAAGAAGTCTTGCCGGCAGTGCGTAGAAACCCAACTCTCGCCGAAACAACCTGAAGTCGTCTTCGTCGGAATCAGCCGGGTGCCACCCGAAATCACCTCTACACCTGCAGCACCCCCGAACAATCCTTCAACACCAAAGCCAAAGCGTCGGCAATTATCAAGAGCCGAACGCAAAAGGAAGCAGCGGGAACGAGTGATCGCAAAGCAGCTTAAGCAACCGACGGATCTTGCGATTAAAGTCAAAGACCTTCCTGCCACGGTCGATCTAACGTCAGGAATACCAGGGCGAATCATTTCTGCCGCTGGAGTAACATGGGAGGAAAACGCCTCCGAATTTTTCAACCTAGAAGAACTGCTGGCAGACACGGAGTGGGAAAAATAAGAATATTCCCGTTAAAACGACCTTATCCTCCGGAGAGTCCTGAAATCGAACTAATAACGGCTTTCTGCTCTTGCGTTTTCTCTTATTCTTGTATCTTTGTTGTGTACATCATCGATGTTTCTGTATATCAATGTTAAAAATAAACAATTTTTCGTCCTGATATATTTTTCTTTTGTAAGGGATTCAGCATGAAGTTGGTAAATAGCATTGACAGTCGCTGAGATTCGAGTATTAGTCAGTTTGCAATCCAAACCAAAGGTATTACGATGGGGTGATAAAATGAATAGACGTAAGTCCTTCTATCGGCGGTCAGGGGTGGGAAGTCGAGGTCTCAGTAAGGAGTAGTCCTAGGGTAGGGGCTCACCTGCTTGCTGGCGTCTCGCCGGCATAGCACATTTCCAACGTGAAGTAATTCACAGGTGCTATGTTGGAGTATGGGTTATGTACGGGTTCTGCTCGGGGTTGACAAAATAATGACGAGCATAGTCGGAATGGGCATTCATCCCCTAGGCCAAAAGTTGAGCTAAGGGTGGTCAACCGACTAGTGCCCCAGCACTACTATCAAATTTCTATTTTAATGTGGATTGGCATTTAGAGGTTCAGCAGAAGAGTTTGGTAATTTTGATAATATCAACTATTTGGGGTTGCTAGAATATTTATCAGAATATGATTCTTTTCTTAATGAGCATATAAAAAAGTGTGGAAATCCTGAACGTGGTAAAACTTCATACTTGTTGTATTGCATGTGTATTTTTATTATTTTTGTTTTTGTTAACATTTGGAAACTAATGTTTATTGAATAAATAAATCAATAGGAAATATTAATTAAAAAATTCGAAATCAAAAATTGAAAAAAGATAAAACTAAGGAAACTAAACAAAACGAAATATCCCTAAGAAAAAAAGTCACTAGAAACAAAAGTAGAAAAACAGATAAATCAAAAATAGGAAGAACATATTTCAATTTATAGGAGCCTGGATAATTATTAAATTGTGATTATAATTAACAACAGTCGGATTATTACTAGAAAGAGTCGTTGGCGACTTAATGTTTATTTTTAATATTTGTTGAATAAAAGTTACTAAAGTTACTAAATTTATTAATTTTATTTTTTGTTTTGCATTAAAGTAAATATTATTTTTACTATATAATAAATTTATTATACACACTACACACAAGCACCCAAGCAGTCCAAAAACAAGTTTCCAAATTTCCTATAGCACATACGAAACACTTAGACAAATAAAAATGATTATATAAACATAATTAATTTCAAAATACATAGCACATAGCACTAAATAATTAATACTTGTCATCAACGATTTGCGAAAAATTTAAAATTTTAATGGCTAAAAATGTTATGCAAACAATTATGGAAGACGTTCGGAAATCAAAATATCATTCTTTCAGTGTGGAATTCGACTCCGGACATTACGCATACAGATCAATTAACATCTCTGTACAGTAATTGCACTTCTGAAATCACTTGTAGAATTTCTAAATTCTCAAAGAAACAACTTTCACTATTTTTGTCAATCTGCACAAAAACTGTGCAAAGAAGGGTTTGAAGATAAACCTGCCCATCGGCCAAAACGAAGAGCCGATGACAGCAATGCAGCAGCTGTGGTTTTAACAGGAAAAGATAAATTTAAAATTGAAACTTTCTATGTTATATTGGAAGCAATTGTAACAGATCTCAATAGGAGAATTCAAACATACTCGGAAGTTGATAAAAGGTGCCATTTTTTCTATTCTGACGAGAACAGTACCGCATTTACAGATTCTATTAGAAAATTTGCTGATTTTTATTCTGATGACTTCATGGATGAATTATATGATGAATGGACTCAATGGCAAGCTCTGCTATGCCAACTTCCATCAGCGCCAAGAAAACTTACACCTCTACAAATCCTGGGGATATTGAAAAACTTTAACATGCAGACAAGATTTCCGAATGTATACATTGCATTAGGCATTTATCTCACTCTGCCAGTGTCTAACTGTAGTGGTAAAAGATCTTTTAGTCATTTGAAACGAATAAAAAATGCGTTGAGGTCGATGATTGGGCAACATAGATTATCTGATCTAACGCTTATGAATATTGAATGTGTTCATCAGCTAGATTTCCAAGATATTGTTGACAGTTTTTCAACACTAAAGGCTCGCCGCAAAATTTTTAAATAAATTGTCTGCCATACTATCAAATTCACGCAGCGGGAGGTAAAATGAAAAAAAATTTCTGCCATGATAATATTAAAAAAAATAATTAAGTCAATGAACCATAAAACTATCATTTATTTATCCTATTAATATTAACATAAATAATTATTACAATATCTAAAAATTTGAACAAAGAGGCCCAATTAAGAAAATTAGTAGCGGGCCTCCAAATTGGTAATCCGCCCCATGCCACCCCCCCCACAATGAGAAAGGAATCCTACGATATAAGTGAACCAAACGAGAAGATGACTTTTCATATAAAGTTTCTAAATGTTCATCGAGAAAGTATTTGAAACCATCGGCAATAAAATTAATAAATTCCAATGAATGTTTTGTTCTAGTCGCTTTTAGAAAATGTATATCTGTAGTGAAAATATTTAATTGTAATTTCCAAATTTAATATGGTAATGCACGGGAAGCCCAGAGTGATAGTTTGCCTGAGAGAATATTCCAGGAATTCCAGACAACAAATGAAATGTTAGGATTGGTATTCCATGCTGATCCATGTTTCATCATTCGATCGATGCGCGTCTTTCTATCTTTATTACATTTTAGGTGTACATTTATGCCTTAGATAGTATTCCATTTTATGTCTTCTCTATGACCCTTTACTCACCCTCCCCATAGACAAATCCTGTTTAAACCCCTGAGATTCTTAAATCACAATTTTTCTTTTTTACTAGTCACTTGTTTATTAATAATAAAATTGCAACTGAGTATAATAAACAGATTTCGCGTGTCAACTTTGATTTTAATACAATTTAGCGTAATTTTTGTATTGATTTTTAACAGCATTCAGTTCATGTTGAAGTCTCGGTAAAAATCAAACAATTATTACTGTTAAAAATAGTTCCAATAAAACTGCCAATCCATGAAATAAGAATTACTAGTTTCCTTCCATAAAAATCCGAAAGGACACCGGAGAAAATCACAACAATCATGGAGGGAATTCCTGAACTTAATTGAGCATAAATATTGTATTGAGCAGCGAGGGATTGAACTCGATTTTGCGTATTTGAAAAATTAGAACTAAAGCTGACATTGAAATAGAATACATTAATTTATTTGGATGTTATTGAATAAATTAATTGATATTATTTATTCCAAAATATCAAACGTAATATTTTGTTGATATTCAAAACAGAGCCAAAAACGATTAGAATATTACATATTAAAACGTACACCTAATCTTTGGAATACATATTTTAAGAATTGATAAATGCTTACTTAACAGCGGTGCACTGGGAAAAATTTTCATTTCGCACTAAATTTTCATCTGACGCAATTCTGAATAGTTATAGTTCCTTTATTAAAAATTAAATTAAATTTTCTTATAACCTATGATAGATATATTGGCTCATAATTGTATATTGACCCAAATTACCAATATAGCATAATACCATGAATAATCCAATAACAATATAATTTTTCGAAGACATCATTTTTTTATTATCTGATAAATTATCTGCATACATGTTTTCAAAATTTTTCCCGGGTAACTTATTATTTATATTTTAGATATTATTGTTTGAGACAATTTCAATTGAAAAATTTAAAAGAAAATATTTATAATTTGTACGGTTTCTATTCGAATATTAAAACACAGAAAACAGAATAATTATTCCTTTCATATTATAATGTAAGCAGTGTTACCCAATCAATATAAGTTTGAACATATATATATATATATATATATATATATATTCAGATTTATAAATATTCATATCAATCAATTAGAATTGGAACACTAAATGAAAATTGTCTTCCGAAAATGCCAAGTCAGAATTGAGAGTATTTGATTATTGTTGATGATAAATTGATTTCAGGAATTAAATGGAAATGTGCAAATCATTCACCTGGTGATGGCTGAGAGTGATAGGATGACTGAAGGAAATGCTGGAAATGAAGGGGGAAATAGATTAATCTGACAAAGGAAATGCAGAAAATGAAGGTGAAAATCGATAAACTGACTAGGAAAATAGAGCGAATCAATAAATTCCTGAAAATGCAGCATGATGGGAAGTTGCGGTTGCCAATCGGTAAAATCAATGATATGCAATGGATGGGCAATGTCAAATTCTACAATTTCCAGAATCCTTATCAAATGCTATTGATGCTGATTAATACTGGTGATAAATTGAATATTCACTGATGTGCTTATTCTGCTGCATTTGATGATGATTTGCAATGGCCAATGAAGGCATAAATAGATATTGATATTATATCATTAAAAATCCAACAACAATCAAAATCATTGACAATCACTAACAATCAAAAACCATCAAATAATTCATATGAAGAAAGTTATATATTCTCATTTGCCCATGCAGATCTGGATTCATTACAAATGCTTGATGATAATTGTATAATTATTTGTTTTGTTGAATTTGAATAAATTTTACCTAATTTCCATTTATCTTTTGGTTCAATTCTTGAGTAAAGAGGTGCGCCCCATGACTCATTGTTAAATAAAGACATGACTTATCAATGACTCTCTCTACCCCTACCACGTGGGGAAACATTTATGACTCACTCGGATGACTCATATGTGTGACTCATTTCAAAATTTTTAAAATTCAAATTTAGAAAAGGGTCAGATGATTTATGGGTATCATTTGAAAGGTCTTGAAGAGCTCTATCATTTGACATGTACTTGAGAGGCGAGTATTATGGTCATACTCTCGAAGGTTTATGGTAGCTCTATAACCTTCAAAAGGTGTTCAAACTTAAATGTTTTTCAAATCTTATTATATATATATATATATATTAGGGTGGAGTGAAAATGACCGAAAAAAAATTTTTTGACTTAGTAGACTTTGGATAGTTATAAAAACTTGCTATGAGGTCAAATGAAGTACTCTGTAAAGAAAAACAATAATTTAAATAATGTCTTGAGGTTCCACAACCAACTTTAAAATGTAACCATTGATAAGAAAACGATAATGTATTTGCTATCCGGTGTTCTTTTCATTACAAGGAATTGGCAACTTTTTGCTTCCACTAATACGTTATCGTTACTTACTGTTAACTAAAAGATCATTATTAGTTCACTTTTCTACGCATTCACACGCTGCACTTCCTGTTTCTAGAGTCAATTCAGACGGATTATTGCATACATATTGCATAACATTGTATTTTTTTTGAATCGCTGTATGTAGTATTGTTAGTGATAAATAATTACTCCACTACGATACTTCATTATAAGAGGTAATATTATAACATATTATTGAAGTCATTGATGGCATTTAAATAATATGGATTTAAAATGCCTCTGGTTTTCCTTTTTAGAGTTGCAATGGCTGTAACCAGAAAGAAAGTGTCTTGTGTCATCTTTGGTGGTCCATCCGAGATGCCCGACAATCAACTACCGACTTATGCAGATGTTATGAAATTCTACAACCTGACAAAGCAGAGACTGAAATGCGAATTGAACAATAAAGATCCTTCACATCGCAACGTGGCAGAAACAGTGTCAATGAAAGTAGAACAAATATGGGACAAAGCTTCCATACCACATGTAAGCCACCGCCGTGTTCATGAAATGTTGAACGTGTACCACAAGACGTTCATGAAATTGCTGAAGCCGTATAAATCTAGGAAGGACTCAGAACCATACAGAGAGAAAATATCGCAGTTTAAAGATGAATCGATTAAACTCTTTGACATTTGCTCCTGCAAGTGCTCTTGTATGTCTCAGTGTCACTGTGAGAAGTCAAGAAAGATACCCACAATTGAACGTGACTTTCTAGAAGATCAGCGGGGTTCACGCAGTATGATCATAGCTGGAGTTGATGAGGTTGAATCCAGTAGATTACAAAAGCGGTATATCCGTAAAGAGTCGACACAGAGGCAGATGTGTACCAAATCTGCCATTGATGACATCGGTGATAAACAGTCGGATGTCTGTGACGAGATTTCTGGAATGGAAGAGGAAATGGATACCGGCGATGATGACTCTGATGACGATTGTATAAGCCAAATTAAACAACAGCGAAAATTGAATGACAAGCAGATGAGAGTTAAGCTACCGTCGTTGGCTTTAGCGTGTGATCGACATGGCGTATCCGACAGGGCGGCAGCAGGAATCGCCAGTGCTGTTCTTCAAGATGTTGGAATAATCCACGAACATGATGTTTCTAAAGTGATTGACAGAAGTAAAGTGCGTCGAGAACGTTGTAATAAGCGTGGCGCATTATGTGCCGAAGTCAGTAACACAATCACTGGGTTATATTTTGACGGCAGAAAAGACAATACAATGACCCAAATTAAAGAATGCGATGGTAAATTTCATCGGAAAATAATAACTGAAGAACATATATCGATTATAGCCGAACCAGGAGCTACATATTTCGGTCACATTACACCAACTGCAGGGTCAAGCAAAGTTATCACGGCTGAGTTGATTGCATATTTGAATAAAAGAAATGTTGACACGAGTGGCATAAAAGCAATAGGTTGTGATGGGACAGCCACTAATACGGGCATTCGAGGAGGCATCATTCGATTACTTGAAGTGACGTTACACAGACCGCTACAGTGGTTCGTATGTCAGTTGCATGCAAACGAATTACCGTTAAGACATTTGTTTCAGTATCTTGATGGACCTACCAATGGTCCAAAAGGATTTTCTGGTCCCATTGGAAAGTCATTGTTGAATTGTGAGAGGCTTCCCATCGTTGACTACATGCCGATAAACTGTGTTCTACCGTCAAGTGCAAATTCCGACGATTTAAGTACAGATCAGAAATACCTGTTCGATTTGTGTACTGCTGTAAGTGTTGGTATTTGTCCTGTCGACCATTCACTTCGCAATCCTGGTCTTATCAACCATTCGAGATGGTTAACCACGGCTAATCGCATACTACGTCTGTATGTTGCCACAAGAAGCCCGTCGGATGAACTAAAGACGCTTGCTACCTTCATCGTAACAGTTTATGCACCTGCA
>CAUHTR010000084.1:0-102500 GCA_959609185.1 Schmidtea polychroa
CTAATTAAAATTAAAAACACTTGATTGCTATACCTAAATGGACATTAAACCCACATTTCGAATCAACTTCCTTGATGATTAAATTCCACAAATCTATAAAATGTAAATTATTTAAATAGAATTCCTGTAGTGAATTTAGTATGACAGAGGTTTCAACATGCCTATAAAGGGAGCAAATTTGCATACCGAACCAAGATAGATCTTGATTGATGTCAAAGAACCATATCCATCATTTCAAAAAATAACACTTGTTATTCAAAGATTGGAAATGAATAATTTAAAAACAATCCAAATTCAAATTAAATAGTTCTTATTCTCCACTAAAAGAATGAATTTAATATTTAAAATATGAAAACTATTCCCATACGTAAATTATTATATTGAAACATTTTATGATTTCAAAGTGACCGCAATTAAAGTTAGAAGAATTTCAAAATTTATATTCTAAGGATTTTGTATAAAATGTTTTCAGACCAGATGATCGCCTAGCCATAAATAATGTTGATGTTACACTTCATGTTACAAAGGATTTCTAATTTTAAAGCTCAAGTATATACCTTATATAGAGAAACGAAAATAGAAATGAAATTATATGGTGGAAAGATTTCATTATATGAACATTTAGGGGAGATTCTTGATATAATCCCTTATATTTTTAACATTTTTAAAATGTCTTTTAATAAACCCCTATTGGGACGTGGAAACTTGTAATTGTCAGTTACAAAACCACCATAAAGCAGTCATTTAAAACTAAAAAACAGACATGAGGATGATCTACAATCTTCAAAAACAACATCTTCAATATTAAAACCTTTTACTACAAAAATATCCAGGTGACGACATTTATTTAAACACAATTATACTGGGCCATGCACAAAGATTAGGATATTAGATTTAGATCGATAAATAATAAATCCTAACAAGGATAAGACCAATAAATAAATTGATCAAGCAGCTTTAAAACATGATATTGCTTCCAATTCAGAAGATCTTAAGGATCGACATTTTGCAGATGTGAATTTAACTACATGATTTAAATGTGTATCCAAAATCCATCAACCCAAGAAAGATTCAAGAGCTGTAGTTAATGAGCAATGAAGAGAAGATTTTCATAGGCTTAGGACACATCACGATCACCATGGTGCAAGACTTCCTAGGAAATCAAAAGAATGTGCTAATAAAAAGATATCGACACAAGCAGAGATTGAAAGCTCCCTCGAGAGTACAGCAAGACTAGTTTACAAAACCCAAAGAATCAGAAATAAAATATGCCAACGAATTACACCATAAATTTAGAAAAATAAAAAATTTTAAAGTTCAGTACATGACAAAGATCAAACATGGTCTGCTATTTGTCTCTTTATGCCACCAAATCATCAGACCCTGAAAAATATAAATATTTTAACTGTAATAGATTTATATACAAGATTTGCTTTGCAAGATGTTTAAAAATAAAACAGGATATTCTATTACAGAAGCATTTAAAATATATTTGAACAACATCAAAGAATTCAAAATATTATGGTGTGATAACAGGAACAAATTTTATAACAAAGTTTTTACAAAGTTTTTAAATGAAAATGAATATTAAATTATATTCAACAGAAAACGAAGGAAAAGCAGTCGTAGTTGAAAGATTAATAGAACATTAAAAATAAAATGTGGAAATATTTTACTGCTATGGGAAAACAAAAATGGAACAATTGAATTGTTACAAAAGATTGTAAATGAATTAATAATGATGTACATAGTTCTATAAAATCAACACCTTTACATGCTTCCATGAATCCTAAACCATTAGGTGGTAAATATTGAAAATGATGTTATTGAAAAACCAAAGTTTAAAATTGTGACGCCGAGTAAGAATATTTAAATAGATAAAATACATTTGAAAAAGGATTCACAGTCAAAATGGACAAATGAAATTTTTATTATAAATAAAATACATTATACAATCCAATAACATATAGCATCATTGATTTAAATATGACAAACATATTAGAGATTTTATAATAATGAACTACAGAAAAAAGATTTCTAAAAACAAACTTTTCCATATTTCAGCTTCTTCTCTATCCAAATAAATATAATTATATTTTTCTCTCAATGATATCAACAAACATATCAAACATATTCTTATCAGGTTCAACATTTGAAAATAAGTCATAAATCATATTCTTTCACGGCGATCTAAAATTTAAAAAGTATAAAACAATTGGATTATTTCTTATGAATTTTTATCTAAAGCATAATATGTTTGAGATATATAAATAACATTCACAATTATTATGTCTTCCTCTTGTAAAGTAACTCTTTGGATCTCTTGATTTTCATGTTGACAAACATCATCAAATATAACTAGATTCTTTATCTTTAGGAAGTAAATCACAATGTAAAACATCTTCGGTTTATTAGAGAATAAAACCTGAATTCCCTCATCTTCACAGATGTAATCATTTTTATTACTAATATCTGATCTAAAATCTTTTCCTTGTACCAATCACCATATCACAAGGTTGAAAAACTTCTTCAGGACATCTATGTTGATTTTTTAAAAATATCAATTATTGCTTTTTTAGTTAATTTATTTCAAATCCACATTTCAAAAGTTGTAATTCTGGTTGATTTATGTTGTAGAGTAAAAGATTAAATTATTATAATCTAAAAATCATCTTCAAGCAACATCCTCAAAAGAAGTACATTCTTTCAACATCCAGAAGAACCAACAATTAATAATCTAAAATTATCAGGAAATACTTTATTATTAAATTTACTCTTATGTCTATTTAAAATTGGTTTCCAAATATCCATTGTTTTATTATAATGACACTGAAGATCTTTGCAAGAATTATAAATTCAATATAAAATAATCAGTAGTATTGATGGTAAGAAATATTTTATTGAAAACATGTAAAAGAACAAGTTAAAAGAACGTATTAGAGAAGGTGGCATTCTTCCATTAGCTGCTTTAATACCTGCAATCATTGCTGCTTTATCAGGTTCTGCTGGAATAGCTGGAGGCATTGCAACTACAGTTCAAAAAGCTAAAGAATCTCAAAAGACAGACCTAGAAAAAGAAAAACTACAACTGAAATCGATTCAATGAAAAAGGTAGGGCAAGCTAAAGGGGGAGTGTCCGTTGGAAAGGGTCTCTATCTTAATCCATATGAGGGGAGTCTGCAAAAGTCTCAGGGAAAGGGTCTCTATCTTATCCATATGAGGGGAGTCTGCAAAAGTCTCAGGAAAGGGTCTCTATCTTGATCCTTATAAAGGTAGAGGTTTAAATGATTTTTTAAAAAATCAAATTTCTACATCTGAATCTTTATCTTCAAAAGATAAAGAAGATTTAAAAAAAATATGTAATCTTTAAAGAATGGATGCCTTTGTAAAACTAAAATGGTAAAGGATTATACTTGAAGCCCTTCGAACTATGATACCATTTATGATACCATTAAAATGGTATATGAAGAAAGATTAGCACTTTTAAAAAAATTACAATCAGAACAAGATAAATATAATAAAAAGATACAACTCAACATGCTGAATCTATAATATTAATGAGGTAATAACACAACAACAGGGGCCAACAATAAAAGCTATAAAAGAGTTGGAAGATTTCAATGAGCAAGCAAAATTTAAAGAGTTAGAAGATAAAAACAAAAATAAAAGAACTAGAGTGGCAGGATAAAGAAAAAGAATCCAGTGAAAACCATCCTGAAAGAAATCAAAGAAAACGCAGAAGAATTTCTAATGTGGAAGAAGAAGAAATGTTTTTAAAAACAAAACCTCTTAAAGTTGATCCTAAAATTAAGAGATGATTTACCTCCTTCAATTAGACCCACATTTAATACTAATACTGAAGGATATCAAATAATAACAATTAATAAACAAAACTTTACTTTATATGCAAATTCAGAAAATAAATCACGTATTCATTCCACAAAATGTTTATAATAATGAATATTTAGACTTTGAATTTACAGATGATTTTTATAGATTACTTTGTGGATATCCCACAGATGATGTCAAGAAAGAAGAAATTGATAAATATTTAAACTTAATAAAATTAATAAATGGTAGCCCTAAAGCAAAATATATTCAAGATTTAAAGAAATATAGAGATGGAGATAAAACAGGTCCTACAATTCAAATCATTGAAGAACCCAAGGATAGGGTCACGGAGGAGGGAGAGGGATTGGATGATCCCATCAATCTTTTTATTGAATTAAGAAAACTATTAGCAGCTAAAAAAGCAGGACATAATAATTTAGATTCTGATATTTTAAAGATTTCTAAAGATTTGTTAAAACAAGGAATAATTTCAAAAGATAAATTTAATAAATATACGAAGTTTTAAAATATAAAATGACTTCAATATTAGATTTTTTAAAAACATTTGGAATAAATACAAAAACAAATTTTGATTTAAAAGATTATGCAAATTATTTAAATTTAAAAATTAAAATATTAATGAATGATGAATTATCAAGTCTGGGAACCTGCCCTCTGAAGGGCATTCTGGAAGACACTCCAAAGAAACGAAGTCCCCTGAATATAATAATCAATTATCAAAATTCAAATGAAAAAGGATCTCATTGGGTTTGTATATATAAGAAATCTATATACTTTGATTCTTTTGGGATTAAACCTACTAAAGAAGTTGAAGATTATCTCTCTCGGGACTACACTTTTAATTCTTTACAAGTTCAACCTGATAATACTAAAATATGTGGTATTTTAAGTTTATATGTTTTATATAGATTGAATAAATCCAAAGGAAAGGGGAAGGGGCATGCGCAGGGCCAAGGTTTTGAATCTATAATCCAAGAAATTTATAATGATTTAAAACCTCTACTATAAGGATTTTTACTATAAGAAATGGAGCTTCACAACCTTCCGGAAGATAATTTAAAAAAAATAACAAACATAATGTCAGATAAATATTCAAGAACTTTATCTATAAATTCAAAAGAATCAGACTTTACTATAAATTTTGAAGATTCAATAAAATTAGATCAAGATTTAAATTATGAATTAGGTCTATTATGGTTTTCTGTTTATAATACTATTTTTAATATAACTAAAGATAATAACATATTTTATTATATAAACACAATCTCTACAGGTAAGAATATAGTAACAATCGAACCTGGAGCTTATGAGATAGATGATTTAAATAATATACTTTCTAAAAAAAGAAATGGAGCCATTAAAATTAAAATGGATTTACCAACTTCAAAATGTATAATGACTTTAGACAATATAGGAATTCATTTTAAAAATAATAGTTTCTTTAGAACAATTTTAGGATTTACACGACCCCATTATGTCACGCCTATTGTTGAGAATATAACATCAGAAAATGTTATAAAAATAACAAACACAAACACAATAAATATTCATTGTGATTGTATAACAGGCTCTTATAATAATGGTAAACAAACAAATATTTTATATTCCTTTCCCTCAAACACAGTTCCTATGGGGTATAAAATAATTGAAAGAATGAATCCTCCAAATTATTTACCTTTATGTAGAAAATATATAATGGATATTAATTTTAAAATTCTTAACCATAAAGGAGAATTGATTGATTTTAATGGAGAAGAGATTTCAATGTATTTACATCTGAAACAGGTTTGAGAGGGTCACGAGGAGAAGGCATACGAGGAGAAGGCATACGAGGAGAAGGCATACGAGGAGTCATTTTAAATTATTAATAAATGAGTTCTTATATTCCATGTAATAGAGGTGGTGGAACAATAAAAACAGGGTTTAATACAGAAGAAATATTAACTTTAACAGAAAATAAATATATTAATGAAAGAGGTGATTCAATGAAGGGTGATTTAATTTTAAATGGACACAAGATAAAAGAATTATCTTTTCCAACTGATGAAGCTGATGGTACTAATAAAAAATATGTAGATGATGTTAAAAAATATACTGATTTAACAACAACAAGAATTGAAAGTTCATTAACAACAAAAATTGATAATATCGAACAACGATTTAATGATAAATTTGACAAGTTACAAAGTCTGTTAACTGAACAAGTTGTAAAGTTAAATGCCGCCATATTAAATTCTAAAGATAAACAAATTATGAATACTAAATTTAATACAATATATAATATAATAAATGAGATGATTACATCATTTAATAAAAGACTTTCAAATTTAGAGTCTCATACAACACACATTAACACCACACATAGTATTAGAAAAAGAGCTGCTGAATTAGAACAGAATAAAACATTATTAGCCGATACATATAAACATTTTATAGAACCAAGTTTAATAACAACAAACAGTAAAGAATGGAGTGTTTTTATGGTTGTAAAGATTATTGATCCTTATTTCTTTTTATTTGATGATGATAATGAAAGAATGAAATGGTTTGTGAAATGTGATTATAATAGTAAGCTTGAAAAGGGTGATGTTATAATGACTAGTTATGATTTACCACACGGAGATTGGTATGTTAATACTCATTCACATGGACTACATAAAGTTAAAAGTAAGAATATTATTTTTAAAAGCACACTTGTACAATATATAGATTTAATATTTTATGAAAAAAAGGTTGATGTTGATGAAGTTCGTAAAGCATTAACAGAATTGTATAAAGATATTCTCTCAGCAAGAGTTTCTTTTGATATCCGAGTATTGGTACCTCATAATAAAGTCTTGTTGAGAGTTTAATTATTTTTTTAATTATTCTTATTTTAGTTTTATTAAAATGGAAGTAAGAGAAGAAAAATTTACCCAGAGGTCCCTCCAGAAGTCAGGTTCTCAGAATTATCAGGATATTATTCCGAAGGTCACAAAGGTTCCAAGACTCCCTCAATGCCCGCTCCCTCGGCTCCCTCTGAACTTGAAGTCATGAGAGTAAAAGAATTTAAATCTGAAAGTTTACATTTAAAAGATTTATTAAAGCATTATAAAAAAATTAAAAATAGATGGAATAGAGGAGATACAATTTTAAAAGTAATTGGTTTATCTTTAGGATTTACATCTGCAATCCTAACAATCATTCTTCCTTTAACACTTCCAGCTTTAAGTCTTGTACCAGTAGTACTTGGAAGTATTTCAGTTGCTGATGGATTCCTAACTGAAATAGTTTCAATTTCTTATACTTCAAAAAAGAAAAGTTTATATCGAGAAGTTTGTAATATAATAGAATTAGGAATTTCAAAATTATTTTTATTTCAGTTGAAAGCTTTAGAAGATGGAATCTTAACAGATGAAGAAATAATGAAATCAAATCAAATAATTCAAGATATTAAAGAATCAGTTTTAAGATTAAAAACAGAAGGAAGGAGGGAGAATAAATATATTTCAAAAAAGGTTCAAAGAGAAAAATGGTTGAAAGACAAGAATTCTTACTTATAAAATGGATGCATTTTTAAAAAAGTAGATCAAGTTGCTATAGTTGATACTTCTAAATTAAATATGTTTTTATTAAAAGAAAAAGCTTTAGAGTTTACAAAGATTTTAAGTGAAAATCCTAATTTTACTCAATCTCAAATTTGTAAAATGTTGGGTACTTCAGATTCTACAATGAGAAGAATAAGAAATGATTTAGGAATGTGTTCTCCTTTTAGACATGCTGTTAAAATTAAAAAATCTAAAAAGGGTAAACCTCAACCAGAGAATCAAAGTAGAATAAGACCAGGAAAGGGTCAGGGCCAGGAGGGAGGGCAGGAGTTGATGCAAGCAAAATCTTTTTATTGTACAGATTGTTCAAAACTTTTTAAATCTAGTAAATCTTCACAGAATCATGTTTGTATTTTTAAGAATACTAAATCAAAAGATATTTTAGGTTCAGGGAACCTACCTTCTGGGGGTCTACCAAGAGCTTTTAGCATCTTTAATAATAAAGAAAAAGAAGAGGAGGAAGAAGAATCTGGGAATGAGGAGCAGGGTCGGGGCCAGAGTCGGGATCAAGCAGAGGAGATAAGTAAAAAACAAGAATATTCTTGGAAGATAAATTTAAAATTAATAATTTTTTAATATAAAATGGATATGATTCAATCATTGCAACAATTAATGAAGAACCTGAAATACAAAATGAATGTGTAAAGCTTTTGACAGAATTTAATAAACAAACTATTGGAACCCAAATTGATTATGGTAGACGGGCTATAGTGTATCATGCTGGACAAGAAGAAATATTAAAGCGTTTGATGAATCGAACTGTTGATCTTCGTCTGGAAAATAAAGGATTAAAGGAAGAGAATGAATATTTATTCAAAAGTGCTAATTTAGTTGATAAAAGTTTTATAGAATCTATGCATGGAAAACATCTATTATTGAATAGTTCTAATGCTGCTCGGAATGAAGAAATGATGAAGGAAATAGAGGAAATATTACGTAGACCCATATCAAAGATATTATAATTAATATAAAAATCCCAATAATAAAAAGTATTATATTTTTTAGTCTATGAAGTTTTAAATAATATTCTTTAATTATTTCATCAACAACATCATGTAATTTTTTAGTTTTGTCTATGAGCTCTCTAGCTTTTGAATACCTTAAATTAATTGTTGACATTTTATATATTTAAAAATCAAAAAACGTCAGATTCAGTCATGACTGAAAGTCTCCGAAATTCACTGAAAATAATTCTTTAATAAATGAATGCAAGTAGTTTTAAAGATGAGATTGGTGATATAGATTTAGGAGATCCATCTCCTTCAGACATAGGACCTTCAGACATAGGACCTTTGGACTAGGACCTTAGGACCCTCGACCTTGGATTCTACTTAACTGACTTTTATTATAATTAAATTCTTCAGGAGTTAGATCTTCGAGCTTGAAACATTTTTTCTCTATACTGATTGAATTTTTAACTTGTGGATATAGAGGTTTATTATCAAGATAATCAAATTGTGGAAGGACCTCTGGGAATCCAATATCAGGGTAAACTATCTCGACTTTATAAATATCAAGATCAGTAATCTTTAGATTATAAAGTTTATTTATTTTTTCAAGATTTTTTATTATTGGGATTAAATCATTTCCAATTGGGAGAGTTGTTTTTAAATCACTTAGAATAAATCTTTTATCATCATAATTTGATAATGATATCTTAGCCGATTCTTGTAGATACATATTATGCTTCTCAGATTTAAGTTGATGAACCTCTTCTATTTTATCTTGATGGTTTTCTTTTAGAGCATCTTTATAATCTTGATGAGTGATATTCTTAGATACTGCTCTTTGTATCCCTTTACATTTGTTATCTTTAAAAGTTTTTCCATTTGTTATTATTGGTCGTTCAAATGTATAATCCATTTCTTCTGTTTCTTTAGTTATTGGATTATTATACATGATTTTAATTGTTTGCTTTTCTGTTTTTGGTTTTTCCATCTCTTCAAGAGAATATTGTTTAGATCTAATAAATACTGCATCTAATATTATCTTATTTGGTTTTTCATCTTTGAAGGTGAATAATTCTCCAGATGAGTTTATTAGTTTAGAAAGTGTAGGATTTTCAGCTATTTCTTTTTTCACATCTTCACCATGTA
The DNA here is from genome assembly GCA_959609185.1 of Schmidtea polychroa. Classification (NCBI taxonomy): domain Eukaryota; kingdom Metazoa; phylum Platyhelminthes; order Tricladida; family Dugesiidae; genus Schmidtea; species Schmidtea polychroa. The sequence goes on from CAUHTR010000084.1 coordinate 9,536, forward strand.
TTTTTAAAAAGAAACTATCAGTATCCATTGCACATAAGCATACTCGATCTCCAAAATATGGTGCAAAAACATCATAATAGGCTTCATACATTTGTAATTTAGAAAGCTCTAAGATTGCAAATCCCATAGAGATTGGTTTATTATAAGTTTTTTCATTATTTTTTATTTCAATTGCAACTAGATTCTTTGAGAATACTTCAGCATTTTTAAATGTAGGTTTTCCAAGCATTCGATTATATCTATTAAAGTCCTTTTGAGTATTTGTTAGGAGTTCTATTCGTGTGTATTTGTCAACATTTTCCATAGTCTTGCCAAAGACTGCATTATTTAAAAGTTTATAAATCACATCTAGATAAATATTTCCAACTTTTTTTGCTTCATTTCTTTTTTTGATATTTCCCACTATGAAGTTTTTCATATATGGTGCTTGTTTGAATTTTATAATATTATGAATCTTCTTCAAACGTAGTCCATGTGAAAGATAAAATTGAAGGAGTCTATAATGACAGAGATAATATTCTCTATCAGTTTGGTCACATAAAAGTTTTATTGTGATTGCTATATGTTTTAAGATTTGCCAAGGTGAAAGTTCTTCTAGGTTTATCATTCTTTTTATTGCTGCAAAAGGAAGAAATCTAGTTCTAGATTTTATTCTATTTGGATATTCGAGATCACATTCTATAGCATATCCAATATCAGAATCTTTAGGGGTTAATAGTATTTTTTTTATAAGAGCATTTAGTTTATCTGTTTCTTTGGGAATATCAACCCAGGAGAACTCACCAGTTGGTAAATATTCACTCATTTTACCCCCATATAGAGCATTTGCATCGACATAAAGTATTTCAAATGGATCAGTTAAACCCTCCATTATTAATTCAGAGTCTTCTGGAGTTTCTATTTTAATATAGTCCGCATCAGTATCTTTAAAATATTTTCTAATAAGAGTTATGGAATTATTTGCAGTTATTTCTCTATCCCCCATTACAGAAGAAATACCTCCTCTAATATTATGTTTAAATAGATTAAACATGTCGGCATCATTTATTAATTCTATTTTTTTATTCTTATCCTCATCGTCAGAAATCCATTTATTATATAACATTATATCCCAAGCTAGAGCTGGCAGTGTTATATAATTATAAGGTTTTAATTCAAAGGTATTACAGAAGATTTCAAAACAGTCAGCTAAAATATAAACATCAAGGGATAGATACATGTTGGTATATTCTCCAAGATTTTTACAGTTGAATAATTCCCACATTTTCTTTGCTCGAGAATATTCTTGATCGGTAATATTTGATAGTTGTAGTTTTGAATAGAATACTTCTTGGTTAGGAAGATTTGTTTCATTATATCTTTCAAATGAATTCATGTAATCATATGGATATAGTCCTTTTGCTAGGCATGTGGGATATTCTTCTGGAGGAATATTATTTTTTATTAAAACATGCTCTGTTGTATATTCGAAATCTTCTGGTTTCATTGTTTTAGCTATTGCATCTAGAGACATTTGAAGAAAGTTTAGAGAGTCTATAAATTTTAAACAACCATATTGTGCACATTTATATTTTTCTTTTGTTAAGCCGATAACCTTGAGGAAGTTTTTAGCATTTACAGCTAGAGCCTTTATAAATAAATGTAAATCATATCCAAAAAGATTATGAAATATAACTGGTATAAATTTAGGAGTATGACAATTAAGATTGCAATTTTTATGAGCTGCTCCTCGATAATTATTTTCACTTTTAAAATGATCATGATCAGGGACTTTTATGTTATTTGAAGATTGTCTTTCATGAAACATTCTTTGTTCTTCTTCTTCAATAATTCTGGTATAAGTCTCTACATCTAAAGTCTCAATGTCCGAAGGTCCAACGTCCGAAGGTCCAACGTCCGAAGGTCCAACGTCCGAAGGTCCAACGTCCGAAGGTCCTATGTCAGAAGACTCTACATTCTGTCCAAATGGTTGTTTGCACATCCCACAATTTGAAGAATTTTTATATTCTCTCCATTGTTCATTTGAAAATTTTATTTTATAATCTGTTTTTAATATTTTAAATAATTCATGTTCTAGGAGATTTATACTTTTAACAAAATGATCTAAAACATCTTCTGAAGAAGTTCCTCTATAAGAATATTCTTTAGATTCTATGAGTTCAGGATAATTACTTTTAAAAAATAGTTTATAAGCCGATGGTATTTGTTTAGCAGTTCTTATTGTATAAGATTTTCTATTTTCCCATAGAAAGTTTTTCATAGTCTGCCATATTGGTCTTGACGCTTCAGATACCCCCTTGCAAATGCCCTCCTCCCTTTCCCAAGAATCTAATAAATTATGTTTTTCTATTATTTTTAAATATTCTTTTTCTAAATCATGTTCTATATTTATCGTCTCAAAATCACCATATATTACTCCCAATGATTCTAATAAATTTGAATAATTTTTAAAATGCATGTCTATGTTTGTTGGCATTTTAATTAAAGCAGGTTTATTCTTCTCACATAATCTTTCGTGTTTAATTATAGCATTTTTTGTAGTAGAATAATGTAAACATCTTTTACAAGTTGTTCCACCCCTAGCTAGATTTCTTGTGCGCATAAAACTTTGAAAGTTTTTTATTAAAATATAATGTTGATTCCTTTCTAGGTTTGGTAGGTTCTGCTCATCAATCGACCCTTTCCCCTCCCATTCCTCTTCATCTAGTGCTGACTCAAATAATCCTGAGTCCTCTTCTTCTTGTTGAAGATTTAAATCTTGTTCATCTTCGTCTTCATCATATATTGGACTATAACCTTGATTGCTATCTCTTTGATCAACATTATTAAATTGTTCTACTATTAAAAGATCTATTTCTCTATTTTTATCTTGTTCTAATAATTCTTTATTTGAAATATAAATTGGAATAATATGTTTCCTAAAATCATCCTTAGATGGAGCATATTCATAAATATTAAGTTTAAGATTATTTAAATCTTCAAATTTTGGAACTGTCTTCAATTTTCATTGGATGTTCAAATCCTTCTGGATATATTAATTCATTTTCATATTGTTCATATTTTTTAACTCTTTGAGGATTCTTTGCTTGCGGATGTAAGTGAGCAAGTATTGCCCATTGGAAACATTTATTATCAGCGTTCTGTACATTTATAACATAGCTCGAGTCGAATGGTGTACGGATAAAAGATTTAGGATTTGGTGGTGCTGCTCTCCAATATTCAATTTCTATAGATTGGAAAGAATGGAATCTTAAATTTGATTCTCCCAATTCTTGTTCTACTTGTTCTTGTTGTTCTCCCATTTCTTTGCATAAATCATTGATGGTTTTATTTATTCCTTTTGTTGAGAATAAATATTTAAAAGATGATTCGACAGTAGAATCTAAAGGGGATGTATCTGCTCCTTCTCCTCTCCAATATTTTGTAGAGATTCTAACTTTATATTTTATAATATTGAATCTTGATTGACCAAAAATTCTTATAGCATTATCCATTGAATTTTTTATGTTTTGTTTATTTTCTCTTATATACTCTGCGATTGTGGAAGAAAACATTTGTCCTCCAAATACATCCGTGTGATTGAAGTTGTCCCAATTATAATTTTCTTTTTCAATATGTTCGGGTTCAATATCAGAATCTTCTTCAGACTCAGAATCTCTTTTAGGTATTGGTTGTTTGTTTTTTATAGCACATGATTTACATGTTTTAAATAATAAGATTTTATATTAAATTTTGATTTACATATAGGGCATTCAAATTTTTCTCTATTTTTAGGAACTCCAATACAACTTTCAAAATGTTTATTATATCCTGAAAGTAAATATCTAACCTTACATTTAGTACAAATTTTAGAGTTTGAATTATTAAGTTTATTTGTTTTTAATAAATGTGCTTTTGATTTTTGGTGAGATACTAGAGCTGTTCTGTTTTTAAAAATTTTTTGACAAACCTCGCAATTATAATCATTCATTTTTTAAAAAAAATTTTTTATTGGATACTCTGTTTTTAGATTTTTAAAATATTTATATTTTTAATTTGCATTTTACCAAACCTGGTAGCTTGCCAACTCGATATTTCCTATAAGTGATTTCCTATAAGTGATTTCCTATAAGTGATTTCCTATAAGTAGTGGATATAAGACCCACACCCGCTTACCCTTATTTGAAACTGTGGGATTTCCATTTCTTCTCCTTTTTTTCCCTATATTTTAAGGGTTAAAGGCAGAAAACGTGGGGGTATATGTTTTCAAAATAAAGGTAAAAAAGGATTAAAAATGAAAGGAATTGAGGTCTTTTTATTATAAAATAAGGGAGGTGGTGAACACTTGATCAGCCTGGGCGTGCGGGTGTGGGTCTGTATCCACTACTAAAAATATTATAAGAACTTTTTTCAAATTTCACCACTGTTTTCTTTTCAATTGACATTGTATTTATTAAAAAGCTTGACTATGAATCAGTTAATAAATCGATGTTTTATTTATATTCACGAATTTTAAGCACTGCCTTTCTCAAGTGATTTTTCAAGTAAATAAAAAATAAATTAATAGTATAAATTAATAGTATAAATTAATAGTATAAATTAATAGTATAAATTAATAGTATAAAATCAATAATGTAAATCACATTCGCTTATGTTAACTGATGAATTTTCCGGATAATTATATTTAATTTATATATTTATAATTGTAAGAAAAACCAATCCATCTAAACTCAGTTTTTAGTATAAATCCTTTGTATGTGAAATCTGACGGTGTCTAATCGTTTTCAAATTCATAATTTTTTTTAATTCAAAAAGCCGCTGTATACAGAACTTTGTGTTTAACTTTTGTGTTTATGTGTGCAGCATTGACAATGAGTATATTCGCCATGTCTCAGCTCGATCGAATGACAAAAAATGGGTTAATTAGCTACCACAAAATTTGCGTTCCACATTCATTCAACGCTGGCGAAAGTTAATATAAAAGATTAAAAGAAATAATTTATTACAAATTACTAAAATCTAACAAAAATTTATGATTTGTTTGAATAATAAAATTTTATAGATGATTTCCAAAAACTCGTGCTGATTCTGACACGAATCAAGATGCAACAAGATATAAGGGTATCTTCAGGGCCGTCCCTAAGGCAAGGCGAACCGCCTTGGCAGTACCGGATGGTACTATTTTGGCGCCTGGAGCAAACTTCTTGAAAAGGCGCCTATATTGTTAAAGTCAAATTTGATTTTTCGCCAATAAAGAGACAGTTTCAAAGCAATGTGAAAAATTTGAATTTTGTTCAATAAAAATTTAACATTATTGTAATAATATATATATATATATAGAGGAAAAGCGCTCAAAAATGTAAATTTATCAAAATATAGATTATTATGTAGAAATACGTGTTATAATAACAGTCAGTATGATAGTTTTGTTGAGAATAATTATTCTTCAATTTAATCGAAAAGGCGCTTTTTTTTCAGTGTGATTCTGGCGCCTGGTGCGGTCGCTCCCTCGCTCCACCCATAGATCCGGCCCTGCGCCTTGGGCCCCGAGCTTTGACTTAACATTATTTTTACTGTATAAAAAAACGAAAAATTCACTTTTTTGTATAAGAAAATGAACCATCTGAAAACATCTACAAAAAATTTCCAAACGAATTGAAACTATAAAATCAGACTTTTATTATCTTTTTAACAGCTCAGTAGCTTCAGTAGCAGGCCTTCAGTATGGTTCAATGGCAATTTATGGCACATAATGGAAATTTTAAACTTTATATTAATTAACTTTATATTAACTAACTAGCTTTAAATAAGAATTGTTTAAATGATTTAAATAAGAATTGTTTAAATGATTTAAATAAGAATTGTTAGTGATCCAGCAACTTGGCCAGAACATTTGAATGCAGAAACTCATTCTACAATTGTTTGCAATGGGTCAAAAAAAATTGAAGAAAAAGATTTTCCAGCAGATAGTAATAGACGGAAATTTTCTACAACCTACTGCAAACGATATATGGAAAATGGAGAAGTTGTCAACCGAAAAATGGCTTATATATTCAGCAGCTAAGAACAAATGTTTTGTTTCTGTTGCAAACTTTTTGGCAACACTTTTTCTGCTCTTGGATTCAACAGGATTTTTTAACTGGAAAATGCCAGTGTGAGACTCTCTGATCATGAGAAATCAAAGGGACATATGACATCTACTTTGAAATGGTTCGAGCTGGAAAATAGGGTAACAAAACGATGCACAATTGACAAACAGAGCCAAAAATTAATAGACAGTGAAAAGGCTCTTTGGCATAGTGTATTTCAACGCCTAATGGCCAATTGTCATATTTTTTTCTGAGCACAACATGGCTTTTCGTAGTTCAATCAATAAACTACATAAGGCACACAATGGAAACTTTTTGGGTCTCGTTGAATTGCTGGCAAAATTTGATCTGGTTTTGCAGGAACATATACGAAGAATACAAACTGATGAAATTCATGATCACTACTTGGGAAAGCGAATTCAAAACGAGCTCATTTCGTTGATGGGAAATAAAGTAAGAGAAATTATTGTAGGACGAGTAAAATCTGCTAAATACTTTTCAGTAATACTTGATTGCACACCAGACCAGAGTCACTAAGAACAGATGTCACTGACAATTCGCTATGTAAGCTCAGGAGTAGGATATTCATAAGTAATTCACGAGCACTTCATTCGTTTTCTAGAAGTAGAGGAAAGTACTGGACAACGCCTACTTGATGTCTTACTATTGGAACTGACAAGATTGGGCATAGATGTTTCTAATATTCGTGGTCAAGGATACGACAACGGTGCGAACATAAAGGGTCATAAGTCAGGCGTACAAGCTCGTCTTTTACAATTAAATCCTAGAGCATTTTTTACCCCTTGTACTTGTCACAGCTACAACTTGCTGCTATGTGATATGGCAAAAAACTTGTCCTGATTCAATGACGTTTTTTGATATAATTCAACAAATCTATGTTTTATTTTCTGCTTCAACAAAACGATGGGCTATCTTTTCCAAGTATGTTCGAAATATTTCAGTAAAACCAGTTTGTGAAACAAGATGGGAAAGCCATGTGTAAAGGCAGTGCGATATCAAGCAGGCGAAATTTGTGATGCACTTTTCGAAGTTGCAGAGCAAAGTAGTGGTCCAAAAGCTCGAAGTGAAGCAGAATCATTGTGCGAACAACTTAAAAACTTCAATTTCATTGTTTCAATTGTTTTTTTGGTATGACATATTGTTCCAGTTTAATTACATCAGCAAAGAATTACAAAAGATTTCTGTTGATCTACCAATTGCAATTGACAGCATGGAACATACTTGCAAATGGTTGAAATCTTACAAAGATGGCGGTTTTGAAACACCAATTGCAAAAGAAATTTCCAAGGACTTAGAAGTTGAACCCATTTTTAAAGAGACGAGAGTGCGAAAAAGAAAAAAAACAATTTACAAATGAAGTAGAAGATGAAGGATTTGTAAATCCGCAAGAAAGGTTTCGCACTGGTTTTTTGACCAGATTTTTGATGTTGCAATCATGTTGATGGACAGTCGATTTGAACAACTACGAATGCATCATAACTCATTTGGATTTCTTTATAAATGTCATCAATTACAAAAAATGATCTACTGAATTGCAGAATGAATCTGGAGTAAAAACTCACAGCCTGCGAAAGTAAAAATCTTGATGGTTTTATGCTTGATGAAGAGTTGCAATCATTGAGTTCCATAATTCCTGTAGCCACCTACAACGATCCTGTTAAGATTTTGCAGTTTCTGTTAGTAAACAAGCATTATAGTTACTTTTCCAACACACACATTGCACTTCAAATACTTTTAACTATTCCTGTCACTGTTGGTTCCGGAGAAAGAAGCTTTTCGAAACTTAAACTTATTAAAACCTATATAGGATCAACAATGATTCAAGATCAGCTCAGTAACTTAGCTATTTTGTCAATTGAGAATGATGTTGCTAAGGATCTTGACAATAATGAACTTATTACAGATTTTGCAGCCGCCAAAGCTCGCAAGATTTGCTTGTAAGTTGTAAAAACAAGGTGGAAGTAGAAGATACAACCAAACCAACGCTATAGTATATATAGTTTATAATGTAGAGTTATATATGAACTGTCAATTAGCATGCCAAAACAAAACATTTTAATTATTAATTTTTTTTTTGAGTTTTATGATCTTCAGTTAAATGAATAAAACTGTAATTATTGATGTGTCAACGCTGTTATAGAATAAAAAATTGAGTAATTTAATTTGTTATTTCCCATTATTTTAATATATGTAGAAATGCAATTTTTTGCATGGGTCTCGCTCCTCTTCTGCTGCCCTAGGGCCAGCCCTGGTTATCTTTGCTACTTTTTGTATGATAAGAACTGTATTACGTTTATAAGTAACATTATTCTCATTTTATAGGAGTTTTATTGTTATAAAAGATTATTTTTGTGTTCATCCTGGGCCACCGAAGTCCAAATATCCAATTGAGAAATGTAAAATGAGACCAAAGTAATAAAATTTCCTAGAAATTATTTATGTAAGTTGAGTAAATGATATAAAGAAGAATTGGTTGGTAGACATAGAGACATAGAAGATACATAAAGATTTTCTTTTTTTTCTAAGAATTATTTCATAAATTCCGACAGACATTCGAAACAATAGCATCGGAGATGAGAACAATAAAATATCAAGGAAATCACTGATATCTAAAAAGAAAACCCAAAAATTAATCTTAATAAAACTTTGAAAAACATTTCCCCCCACATTTAGTGTAATTAATACAAATAAATTGTCAGATATATTTGATAGATAAACAACAGTTTTACATTTCATTTCTGTTGACTTTTCTCCTTGAGCTTTGGCTGTTTGAAGAATAAGGCCGCTTGCATTTATTAATGCCAAATATATAATTAAATCAACTAGATTTGTTGGGAAAACTTTATTTAATTAGGAAGGAAACCAAGTAAATAAATTACTGAATCCCATTTTTAATTCTCATTTGGATTATTTAATTAATTATATTAAATAATTAAAGAAAATTTAATAATTATTTAATTAAACATTTTGAGTAAAATTCAAAAATTACAAATGATAAATTATTTATGAATATTATTAGCAATAACCCGTCCAGAAGAACACCAGGCCCGGTTCCAGTCATTTGGTGGCCCTAGGCAGAGCTACATGTTGGCTACTCTACCCATATATTATATATCAATGTCAATGGAGGAAAGCTTATACTCGTTTTTTTTCGAGTTTTTTATATAAGTATCGATATTACATATAAAATATTATTTTTGCATCAATATTTTTTCCATCCATATTTTACTTGGTTTATCATATAAAGAAATTTGAAAATGATCTAGATGAAAATGAACACAATGTTAATATATACTTTCGTAAAACGATTGATTAAAAATTATATATCAAATAAGCTGAAACATAATTAAAAATATTTATAAAACGACGTTACATTATTTTTTTTAATTTCAAAAAATATTTTTTAGATGCTTATTTAAATTATTTTGAAAATTTGGCGGCCCTAGACAGCTGTCTAGTTTGTCTAACAGAAGAACTGTGCCTGCAGAAGGATACCAGAGTAAACCCTTTGGAAAGAATTTCAACCTAGTGATATATTTTTATCTCAAAAATCTTGTTGAAAAAAGTGCTTAGATTTTTAAAAATAATAATTTATTTCATTCTATAAGTTCGTTAATTCCAATGTTTTTTGTATATGTACGATTATTAAATATTCCATAGTAAAAGCTATTTTTACTCTTTCTATATTAACTTTACTTTGTATGTATGTTTGTATGAGCCACGCAAATCTTGCGGCGGCAAATTAACCCACTTCCTGTGATAGGATTGAGCTGAAATTTTGCAGAGATTTGTCGTCAAAATCACTGCATTCTTTCAATATTTCAGATCGATCCAATGTACTATAATTAACTTTTTTGAAAACTCAATTTTATTAATATTTTCAAAATTTCAAAGGGTAATAAAATATTCCTTTCAAAGTAATTTCATAAGTAAAATTCAACCTAACGACATTTTTAAATTAAATTTATTTATTATTTTTATAATAATTTTTTTATATATTAAATTTATTTTTTAAATTGGGATAAGAAATCTATAATTCCCCTTCGATGTAGAAATATGGGAAGAAAAAGACAATGAAAAAGATAATATAAAATGAAAATTAGCTTCAGAAAAAATAATAAAATATTTATTTTTATAAAATTTAATTTTATTTTAAATGATCAGCATTTGCAAATTTTAAATCATTTCGTAAATTCCCGGATGGGCAGATAATATTATATGAATAATTACTCCCCATTAACAATTAAATACCTAAGTTATTAAATAATAATTTGATGAGGCAATTGGCGCCAACTAATCCTATAATCCACTTTGCAAATCCTTGTTAGTTTAATTTCTTTACGGGATGATATTTATTTCTTTACATGCACTTGAATGAGTATTTTATTATATAATTAATTACTTATGATTAACTTTTATTGACAGACTAAATTTTCTTGAATCACACGTGTTTCTTTCAAGTTAATAAAGACAATTAAACGTCAATTTGATTAATTTTATTTTATTAGTAATTAAAATAAATAAATTTTATAATAAATAATAAACTTTTATCAAACAAATGGTTATGATAATTTACTGTTTATAAATGCGCAGATGACAAATACATAAAATCAATTTAAATAGAATTTAAGGAAGTGATAGAAAAAAATATTTAACACAAAAAAACGTAAATAAACTTTCCCATATTTGTAACAGTTGTATAGACTAATCTTATTTTAAATTTTCATTGTTTAAAAAATTGGCAGATAAAATTTAGAATTTAATGTCCAAAACTTTATAGATTTCAAATTTAGAAATCTGTGAATTGTCGGGAGAAAACGATATAAAATATTAAATGATGAAGACTAATTTCATTTTGGTGAATTTCGTTGTGTGAATCTTCGAAAATTTTGCATACCCATAGCTTTTTTCCCTAATAACGAGCCTTTAGGACTTAACGAAACAGATTTAACATGCAGGAATCGCAGTTTACCTTTGCCCAGTTTAGAGACGCTTGTTCGGACCCATCGTTTAAATAGACTGGTGTAAATCGATGTATGCAAATTATGGTTGGATAGTTGACAATATCACGTTAGCCTATTATACCAATTAAAACATGTCCAATTTTCAACCATCGACCTAACAGTAGCTATACAAGCTAGAAAATAAAAATTTGTATCCTATCCAAACACAGCAAAAGAACGATTATTAAAAACGTCAATAAACAATGTATAAACAAATAAAAATTATTTGTTTTCATGTTGAATGATAGCTAGTGTTACCAGTCGTATCAATCAAGCAGGATTTTCTAGTTTTCGTAGATATTTTCGAGTGTCTCGACAAAAGTCATGGAAAAGGCTTAGTGTACCTATTTTAATTTATTGTAAAAATATAGGTTGTGTTAATGAAATACATTATTTAAGGTTAGCAGACATCTCATTTAATTGGGACGTATGACAATATTAATGATAACATGATTTCCATGCTTTTGTTTTCGTAAACAATACCAAAAATTTAAATGGAACAATTGACAATTTCCAATTTGGTTTTTTAAATTAACAATTAAGTTTTAGTTATTTGACATAATCAATGAAAACCACGAAATATTCTTTAATATTTTGATCAAATATTATCTTTAACTTAATTTAAGTCGAATATGTGTCAGTATTCTAATAACTTTAAATCAAGTATAATTAGTTTAATCCAGAATTTATATATTATTTATTATTCATTATTATAAGATAATCACTAGTTAAATAAATATGATCTAATTTTGTGGTTTTAATAATTGAAATATAAAATATGAATGAAAATATATAAAAATTAAAATACATTTGTTTTAAAAATTAACGAGTGATTTAATAATTATTTTCAAATTTCTTGTTGAATTAAGTGAGAATATATTAGTCTAATGGAAGGAGGTTGTCTTTTAAGGCCAATTAAAGATAAAGATATTGAAATTCTTTCACCATTTACAGATTATTTTGGCTTTAAGCCGTATTCTTTGATAAAGTTTGACTGTCCAAAATGCAACAACTGTAATTGTGATATGACTTTTGTAATGCAAATTTATTGCCCATTGGATGACAAGCACAATCGAACTTTATATATTTTTATTTGTATGAAAGATAAATGTCTTATGTCATCAGGATGTTACAAAGTATTAAGAGTGCAGAAACCAATTGAAATAGTTGAACAACCAAAATCAGTGGAAGACAATGACTGGGGATTCGAGTTATCAAATAATTCATCTGTTCAAGTTAATGACAGTGTTAATTCTAACATTACTGACAATCAATACCATGAAATAGAATCACCCACTTTACCAAAGATGTATTTCATTGACTTTTATCAAAATAATTATGACAATGACTTTGAATTGGATTCAGAAGACGAGGAATTAGCTGTTGATAATGAATTGACCATGTACTTATCAAGTGATTTTCATCACAATAAAGAAATCATATTATACAATCATGGAGGGAAACCAATATCTCATTCATTTGCACCTGAAGTTGAAAATCTAAAATGTAAAAATTGTGGCTCTGCTTGCATATTTGAAGCTCAAATATTTCCCAATATCAATAATTTTTTAAGCAAAACCGAAGATTGGCCATTGGATTTTGAAAATGCTTTGATATACACATGCAGTAAATCATGTGGAAATGTTGCAGAAGAACTGCTGATTGTTGAACCTTCGTCTTTTAAAATTATTTAAATTTATTTTTTAAATTATTAATTGTTTTTGAATGCCTTTTGGTGTTATTATTAGTTTTTTTGAAATCGATGACGTAACAGATTGAACTTTGTTATATTTAAAATGACCAAGTAGAAATTGTAAATATTTTATTGATGGATGTTTTATAATAACATGATTTGAGGTTAAGTGATAACGATTTTTATTATTTTTAATTATTACATCCACAAAGAATTCCATTTTCGTCACTCTGACTTACCATAATTGTTGTCATCAAATTATCTTTCATGTTAGATTTCTCTAGCTTCTAATAAACCCATTCCTAGCTTAACACAAAAGTAGGCGCCCTATAATGCTAATGAGAACGGGTATCCTCACTTCCGTGCATTTGTTAGTCTCGCTTTACATGGTGATATAGCAGAACCTATATTTTGATTTAAGAGGAATTGTTGTATTTGAATTATAAATTCTGAACATATGAGCTTTATTTTATATTCCCTGTTCCTTTTTGTATTAACTAAATAAACTAATGTATCCAAAATGAGTCAAAACATTTTCATAAAAAATTTCTAAAAACGTCCATCAAAGATAAGCATTCCCACTTTCACTTCCCATTGTTCGTTTCCTTGATAAACTTATAACAACAATTGTTCTGGATTCAACTCCTGTTTATTTAAATTTGAAAAATGTATCTTATCAACGCTCGGAGCTCTAAATAATACTAATAAGTAATAAATAATACAGAAATAAATGCCTATTAGACATATTTTTTATTATTCCATATAACAAACCTAATCTCATACGGCTCTAATGTCTACAGTAAGTGACTGCACTCAACGTATAATTTGAAGTGTTTTCACTTTTACATAAACATTTCCTTGTAACATAATATTAATTTTCATTGAATGCATTTTTAATTAACCCGTTTTTGAATCATCCATGTGAGTACAGAAAGTACTCCCAAAATAAACTAGTCAAATTCCAGGTTTATACTGGTAATTTTAACTATAAAGTTTTCTAAATATGTATTTTTATTTGCTATCTTTAACTCTTATGCAAACATATGGCAGCATTTGTTTTTATTCTAAATTATTTTAAAATACTACGCTTGCAAAACAAGTCGCTATACGCGATGGCTGAATTGCAATACTACAGTTTAAAGTGGGCATTTGACAGATGCATATAAATTTGTCTAAAATATTGTATATATTTTTATTAGTAGACAAATAATAAAATTATTAAAATTTCCATTATTTTAGTTAACGATATGTCATACTAATGGAGAACATTGATATTCTTAATATCCTAATTCACAAACTTTTTTTTACTTTGATATTTTTTTAAAGAACTTTGCCAAAAAATTTTAATGCTAAGTAAAAATTACAATTCGGTAGGATAGAACTGCTAGTCTGACTCCACGTGCATTTGATCAAATTATATTAAATTAACACTGATAACTTTTATTAATATCACAGTTTATTATTCTTTTCTCAAATACTATCTATACAATTTAACTGATTCTAGGGGCAGGTAACCAAAGAGAGATCTCCACAGGCAATTATTTAAACGAATCTGGTTCACTTAATTAGAACTTCCACTCGTCTTAAAATATAATGTTTAGTTTTCGATTTCTTTTAATGAACACTTTAAATTTCTTTATTTTTTCTTCGACCATTTTTAGCAGTTTGACTGAGTTAAGAGTTCCTTTTATAGGGAACTCTTGCCTCGTCACAATCAATAATTATTTTTTTTATCTATGAAGAATAAAAAATTCTTGAAAAATTTAGATTATTTTACATTTTTGAGTTTGTTCTTAATTTAATTTATTACGACTAAATAATTAGTTTGTATGTCTTTTTTGTCTGGGCCACATATCGATTTTTTATTACTATATACATGTTTGTCTCATCTTTTGAATGTTGGTTTGATTGGCATAGAGTTTTGCCATGGGACTCAGTTTAACTATATAAGTCAATATCAATGGATATATTTTATCTAGGATATGCTAGGATATAATGCTAGGATATATTTTATCATTATATATTCGATAACACTCAATAATTTTAGAATTAAATATAATGGCTGATGATAAATGTCAATGACACTCACGAGACTCAAAATATGGAAGACCAAAATTCCCCTTAACAACCGATAAAAAGTACTCAATTTTATCAACAAGATCGTGTCGGGTGCTAAATAAAGCTATTTATTTTCTCACATAAAAAGGGCCTAAGGGAAAATATTACAATTAAAAGCCAAATATTTTCTATTGTCGATCGAGCAATTCAATAGTTCAGATGAATAAACTGGAGCCGTAAGAATAATCATGAATTTGATGTTCACTAAGCTTTGTAAGTAAAATTTTTTTTTAATTAGAAATCAGTAGTAAGAAACTAACGAAGGCACCCACTCAAAAAAATTGCCCAAGGGTTATTGATGCCAGGGATTTGACTAACTACACAAAAGTTTAGTTGATATTTTTAGATGAAATTGTGTTCGATTTAGGCAATTTCGGATATTCTCTTAAAAATACAAAAGCTTATGTCGCATTCCCAAGAAGCAAGCGAACAAATATAAGCTTAATGACAGCTAGTACTTCAACTGAAATTCTAGCGCAGGCCAGCACAACTTAAGGAGCGTTGAGGCCCAAAAATTTCAAGGGAAATAGTTGAGGCCGAATGAGTAGTTAATGGGACAGACTATAGGATTTAAATAAAAGAAATCAATTGTAATATAGATTAGATTTATTTTTTAAATATATCAATCTGACTTTTTAGGAGCGTTGTGAACTAATGATGGTATTTATAAGGGGAGTCTTTTCATCAACATTATAAATTTATTAATCATCCGAGATCTATTCATTAGCACCTTGACGCGTTAATAATTTTAAACGAAAATGTTTTTGGATACAAAACTCACTTCCACTCTCATCCCTCCTCCTTATGCACCATAATTGAATTCCACTGAAGCAATTTTTAACGAACTAAAGTCAAATTATACAATGATTGAACCATTGGCGCAATCTATGGAGAATGTAAAACAGAGGAAAAATAATTTAATACGAAACAGGACCGAAGACTTTCTTTCTAACTTTGAAAGAACTCGAAATTTTATTCAACATGCAATCTAAATCTCACTAATAAAAAATTTGAATTTAAACGAAGCAATTAAATAAAAATTAAGGAGGGTCTCAAAATCTCAAAAAATAAATTTTTGTTTGTTTAAAATGTTTGTGGATAAATCAGTTAGAAATTGGAAGTTTTGCAAATTGCAAATATATCTATCGAAGCGTAGAAAACTATTAGAATAAATATAATATTATGAAAATGAAAGAAAATACATCACCGATTTATATTTAAAAATAAAATTCAATTTTATCAAAAAATCAATTCTACAATAATAACTCCATTTGTAAATAATTTCTATACCATCCATATAATAAAAATACCAAGTTTTAACAATACAATTTTTTTTAATACAATCTCCCCAAATCACATTTATAAGACAATCGAGGAATTATAAAAGATATCATAACACCTAATAGAGTATACATTGAGCATTTGTATATCAATTCGAAGTATTTGTTTTGTCTATTCTCTTCGACTTTTGGATCTAAATTCAATATTTTCCCAGTGACACGAGTAAGAATTGGCTTGAAGAGAAACCTGCAGCAGACAATCACAACAACTCCTAATAAAAATCGAGCAATGTGCATAGTCAATGTTGCTTCGGGTAAAACAATTTCCTGAAGAAAATGAAAATCCAAATTAATTATTGTGCAAACATTTGCATTTACTAACAGAGATTGAAATGGATAACAATTTGAAAAATTAATCAGACCTCTCTAACATTACTGGTGAGTTAGTAAACAAGAAAATAATAATTAAATAATATAAATTAAGTAAAAATTGAATAATAATTAACAATGAAAATTAGATTTATAATTTTACAATATTTATTTATAATAAAATTAAACCTATATACAATAAAAGATACTTTCCTGTTATCGCCTCACCACCTATAAAGATTTTGAACGTTTAACAATAATTAATAATAATTAATAATAATAATAATAATAATAATAATAATAATAATAATAATAATAATTAACAATTACCGATTGAACTATCCTAAAATTTTCAACGAGCATTCTGAGACTTAGATGGAAAACTTAAAATGCTTGATTCGAAAACTTACCAACGAAAAGGCTTGGAATCATTCAGTTGGCGTGGACATGTGAAAATGGACACCAGACGAGTCTTGTATTTGAAGAAGGAAACAAGAGTCGTAATGCGTTGTAACAAGGGGAGTTCCGAAAGGAGACCGGAGTACGTATCATCAATTGACTGGTTGGATTCAAGGCTTCCATACGAGGAAATTGGTATTTTATTTACTCTTGTGCCTATGCGATATTGGAGGACCGGGCATGTATGTGGAGATCAACGAAGCACTGATTGCTAATAGAAAGAATCATTTTGGTCAAATCATTCTGCAACACTGGATCAATCAATACACACGTCTGCTATGAATGACATGCCTATCGTAAAATACAGAATCTAGATGTTAAAAGTCTGCCAAATTACCTATACCAGACAATAAATCACTGTGACTAGAGCGCATACTCAGCACGTGGACCGTCTGCGGCGATCGACGAAAGAGGAACACGAGAAAATGCGGAAGCGATCGAGATATATGGCGGAGTTCCACTGGCATAATACGTTACAAGGTCACAATCCATTCGATACAATCCCTTCGTTGAATAAATTATTTTATTTTTAAAATTTTATAGGCGGCGGAGCGATAACAAGAAAGTACATAATAGAAATAACAAGGTCTCAAATTTAACAATATTTAAATGGATTTTCAAAGCGTATTAAATGGGAATTTCTAGAACAATAGCGCACAATTTGGAAATATTTATCGAATATTATATACAATTAGAAATTTAAAAAAACATCCTGTCATTCATTCAAAACCGCTTTAAAAGTTAAAAAACTAATAATCCCACATAAACCATATTTAATTATTAAATTACTTAACATAAAATTTCAATATAAATGTAAATTATCATATAATCAATTCAAATCAATTTACTTGAATTATATAGTTAAAATAAATATTTGTCCAAATTGAATAAATTATGCATCATTATAAATAGAAAAATCAATTTTCAGATAATATTAAATTAATGTCGATTAAAACTAAAAGTTATGATAAATTTATTAAGATTTTATTTATATTTTAAGTTGAAATTTTAGCGTCAAACATTTTTAGTCATTAAAGAGCTGTGTACTGATTAATATTAAACAATATGTGAGGAATTAAGTTACAAAACACAAACTTCATAATTCCGAATAATATAGTCAATACGAGACCCCAGCATCACACCGAATATGCTACCGAGTATCATGTATGTATCAGTGCGACCACTTTTCCAAATTGTTGGATCGGGATAAATCAACGCCATGCAAAGAATAATAATGAAAAGAATTAAAATTCCACTGATTTTCGTGACGACCAGATGATGAAAATCTTCAATCCATGGACACATAAATGCAACTAAAACTATTGCAACAACAATACCAACTATTACATCCTGAAAAGGAATTATCATCATATTTAAATGGATTTTAAAAGAATTTTCGTTAATTGTAATAGCGAGATTATTAAAATTCTAACTTTTCTAAATTTTAATAATTATTAGTATTTCACTTAGATTGATTGACATTAAATTTCTGCAGTTTTAGAATTAACCCTAGAGCAGGCGCCTTGTTTGTTTGTCTAGTTCAAATAATGTGAATTTAGGTAAGAAGTAAGTACGGATTCCTTATAACTCGGTACCACTTGCTCCCCCCCCCCTGAATTTCCCAAACTATTCTATTTTTCGATTAATTTAAACACATTTTAATAAACAATGTTGGAAAAACCCAAGACAAAAAAAATTAATAAAAAAATTTAATTTAAAGAGGCTTCCTATTTTTAATGTCATTAATTTCAAATCATTTTATTTGTATAAAAACTTTCAATATTAACTGACGTTCTGGTTTTAAAAGGTGTTCTATTTTATAAATAAACGGAAAAAAAGTCCTATTTTGTATAATGCCCTAAATATTTATTATACACACGCATTTTTTTTCAACTCTCTTCCCCTAGATAAATTGTCTGCTTGGTAAAAATATATATATATATATATATATATATATATATATATTACTACAATATATTTCAACAGAATCACTGTCATCGTCAGGTAGAATTCAAAATCAAACTAAATCAGTATAAAAATTCATGAAATTCTGTTTTACCAATTCAAACTGAACGGAGATAATGGACAGTCATTCCAATGTATTCTTATATGTTTTTCAGATAGTTAAATAAATAAATATATTGATCTAAAGTATGGAATGAAGATAATGAAAATTGATTAATTAACATTACTAAAAATAGTTAAAAGTTAAATTTAGGAATGAAATAATTTTATAATTCACTTATAAGAGAGAATTGTTTCATTCTAATTTTTCCTGACGAAATTAATACCCAAGTAGGAAATCTTGTCTTATCTCTTAAACTTTCATCAGCTGAGAATAGAAGAGATAGTGTCAGATTGCATATTGCATAGATGTGACAGAAACTATTAAGATAAATGATGGAGTTTTTCTTTACTCATGATATAACTTTGATTTTGATTCATCTGTATTTTATTTATTTAGATCTATGCAACAGTATTTACTAAGTGAAAATATTAATTTTTTTGAAAGATGTCAAAATAAAAAAAAAATTTTTCACTAAGAGTTAAAGAAACTTGATTCTAGATTGGAAAATAATAAAAGCCGATGAAAATCAGTTTTCTGTTTAAGGATCTTTGTAAAAATTTCAAGTTACTAACCAATGATAACTTTCTGTTCTATTATAGCTATCTGTCCTTTTATAACTATCTGTCCCTCTAAAACTATCTGTCCTTCTCTATTCTTCTCTATTCTTCTCTATCTCTAACTATATGCCTACCAGTATAATCATCAAATGGATCCTAAAGGCCATGGCTTGCCATGATTGTTATATGGACTACCTGATGGATACCAACTATGAAAAATCTCTGAAACCTGTATATGAGCTTTCCGAAACTGATGAAGAGAAACAGATGACTCAAACCTAAATATATGGATGGATCCCGTAGGCCTTACTTTGCATTGATTATTGACTGCCCAACGGATGCCGAAGAAGAAATACCAGCGTACTAACGATTGAGCCTTGGCTTATTGTTCAGAGTGAAGAAATTAAGAATTTTAAGGGTGAGAATCTCTTTATATTTTTTAGATATTTACTGGTATGTATAAGTGATGGCACAGTGTCAAACTCCCTGTATGTATTACACAATCCTCGCATTGTTAGACAATAATTGTACAATACTCAGTTTGATTTAATGAGGTATTCGTCATTTTAAATTTAACCGATGAAAAATGTCTAATAGAATTTGGAAAGTATATTGTATTAAATTATTACCTATCCCTCTAGGATTACGCAAAATACATAAGGACGGGTGCAGCAAATGTTATTAGTTTACATTTTTTTTCAGAAAACATAATTTTTTACTGATTGACAAATTGACTACTGGAAACCGGAAATTGTCTATACTAAAGTCGTATTTCACTGATAAATACTAAGGATGCTCCAATTTGAGATTTATATCTTAATATTCCCATTTCTCTATGATTGAAATGTTTTGTGATCTTAAACCTGAAACTAATAGAATTTTAGCGAGTGGTATAAAGTGCAATTTTCGAGCAAGTAAAATAATGAAGTTTTGTTAGGAAATTTCATGACTAAAAGTTGAAATCAAGTCCGTTCTAATTTGATTTTTGAAAAATTGACGGCAATTTTCGTTTGTTTGATTCATATAGTCAGACTCTTTAAATTCTCCAGATGAAGAATCTGAGGTATTTCTGACACCAATGTTAGAATACTCGTTTTCTTTAATTGGCGATATTTTTATCACAATTTGTGCATTAAAACAAATTATACTTTAATGTAAGAATTAATTTATTCGAAATTAATCAATTACATTATAATTGATTGAAATTCAATAAAAATAAAACTTTAATCAATTTTAACTATAAATAAATTTATTGCCAAATTGAAGTTTATTGATTTTTTAAATTTTTTTTAGTTAATTTTAATAAATATCTATAATTCTAACAGTTGTGTTTATTTAAATTTGTTTTAAAAGTTTAATTAGTAATGGTAATAATGAAAAAAAACTAAAATTAAATCTCTTCAAAATTGATATAAATGAAATAAAAATTTCTCACCGCTAAACTATGTACGCCTTTGTACAAACGACTGAAGCTGATTAAAAGACACCAGAGCACCGATGATAAAATAGCCAAATAGATATAATACTATGGAATAAAGTTAATTTTTTGAATTAATAACTATTAGTAATACAGGTATTTTTTTATGGACATTCAAAACTAAACCAGCAGGGACAGCAACAGCTGCCATTGCATGAGTGGACGGCATTCCATACTCTAATAAATATCGCTGTTCAAGTATCACCACTGGCGGCGAGGAAGGCCGATCCATTCGAAAGAGATCTTTCATAGCTTGACCGATATACATAACAATACTCCAATACAGCATTACTTGACGACCGATTGTACTTTTGAAATAAAAGTTCAAATAATATTTATGACAAGAATATATTAGCTAGCTATATAATTTCAGTCTTAAATTTATATTAAATCACGCGTGCTTACATGATAATAATGTTGACTGAATTTCACGTCAAAAAATTGTTTATGGACAAGTAGGGATAAAATAAAATATTTCCAGTCGTTATAATTTGTTTTAGCTCTATCAAACATTTTTTAGAAGTGTATAACTACAAAAATTTCTCCTTAATTATGCGAAAAAAACGTTTTGGGGAACAAAAATATTTTATTCCTGATTCCTCATAAAAGAAGTCATAAATTGGCAAGTCTGATGAGCGTAATGATTATTCAAAATTATCAAACCATTGTTCCAAAACACGCTGATTCACTCTCAAATTTCTCAATCTAAAATAAGACCAAGTATTTTCTTTTTATATGGTCCAAAAATAATTACTGTATGTTGTGTAAAGCAGTTAGAAAAGGCAACATTAATTTTCCTTACAGAACAGAAATGTTATGTGAATTATAATTGGTTCAAAGATGAAGTTGTCTTCACTAAAAAAATAAGAACTATGATGGTTGATGTGAGTATTAATGTAGAAATTTACATCATTTTCAAAAAAATTAATTGACCATGTACTTTTTTACATGATAAGATAACTGAGAAACCGCTAACTGACAAGCCGTTTTTATATTAGAAGTTCCTGACTGATAACCAATTATATTCTTTATTTTAGGTGAAAACTTGTTGATCCCTGACTACTTTGATTTTTAATGAAGCTGCCTGAGTTTATAAGCTTTTTACCGATCAATTTATTGGTGGTCATGTGTTAACTTGCCAGGCTTTTTATCATTCTAGTCAACTGTTTCACCGAGATTTTTAGTCACACAATGCAATAAAATAATATAATGTTTTAGTCATTTGTAAATGGTATATTGTAAACATTACCTTACAAACAACTTTTACTAATTCATTAACTTAAGCAATGTTATTAAAACATCGTATAATGTACTTTTATAAAAACGTTGATCTTGACTCACTTTTTTAGTCTTTTTTAAAATTAGTTATACAAAGATTTCTAATGTAAATTTGGTAAACCTAGAAGCCAAGAATTATTAAAAATGACAAAAAAGATCACAAGTTTGTTTTACTAAACTACTAAACATCCTTAATTTAGTATTAGTATTTTTACACTAATTTACCAAATCAATTACTCTATATGTGAACCTAAAATATTTTTGTCACTTCAAAATAAATTAAAATTGATTATCAATGTTCATTCTTGCGTGAACTCTTTAATATCAAAAGTGTTACAATGCAATGCAGAGAAATCATAATGTTACGTCATAAAAAATTAAGGTCAACCATAAGTTTATCTTTATGAAATAAAATTAAAATAATTATGAAAAATATTTAACTACAAAAAATTTATATCAATTGAATAATCTAGTTTCAAAATAAGAAAAACTCTAACTTTTTTTGTGTAAATGCACTATATTAAACTTTTAAATTATAACTCCAAATGAATTTCAAACGTGCCGATAAAATTCAGTGAATCATGCCATATAAAACATATTGAGGTCTTTTTAGATAAAGGCTACCAATAATAAGTGATCTTTGATCACAGATCATTTTTAACTTGAATAATAATAATAATAATAATAATAATAATAATAATAATAATAATATAATAATAAATAAAAAATAGTAATAATAAATAATAATACTAATAAATGCAATGGAAAAAATTGGTGGAAAAAATGGTGAAATTGAGAAAAATTTCTTATAATACAATAATAATAATAATATCAAAAAAAAATAAATATTTTTGTGTTTTATTTAAGAATTTTTTCATTCGTCCAGTTAATGACTCCTAAATAACAACACCCCAAGGTATATTGACAAATAACTATTACAATATAAGAATGAAATGTACATTTCAACAAAATACATTGTTTAATTTCTTTGATTGACTCCACCAACAAATATTGAAACTTTACCAATTTTGAAATATCATCAACATGACCTCACAATCTTTCTTCTTTTTGATTCGTTTTCTAACATAAGAATTTTCCTCTTTTGTACTCCAATTTTCTGATCGCCCCCCCCCCAGTTTTTATACTGGAATTATCACAGTAATGATTAACTTCCAGCCTAAAACAATGCCCTTTACAATGACCTTTACTTGGTTTCCTAATTACCACTGTCCATCATGTAATGACAATGACTTCCTGAGATCTATTTTGTTGATTTTTCTCATTTTTATCCAACTCAAGTTTTTTCTTAATTAATTAATAACTATTTTTCAGTTTATACATTATTTTTTTTGTTTTTCGGACTATTTCGGGAGTTTCTATACAAATATGTTGCGTTTTCTGATTCCACGTGTTCTGTAAAAACAATTAAACAAACAATCCGAACATATATTTGAATTCGAATTCGTATGATCTACAATTTACAAAACTCCGAATATCTCAATAAAATGTATATTCTAACTATTCGATAATTCTCGCTATGACCGCTTTGGCTCTGCATGTTCTGTAACAAAATAACCTCTTCTTTCATCCTTTTGCTTAATTTGATTCTTTTATTTTCCTTTCCGTTAATTCTATATTTTGACTTTAATTTTCCCTTTAATCTTATTGTCAAATTGTTCTTCCTACCTGAGACAAAATGCCGATTGTTTCTAAATTTGATTTCCTTTATATAGATAAAAATAATTGCACTGATCAATGGCGTTTCTCTATTTGACATTCTTGGTCTGGCGGGCTTTTTCATTTTCTCGTCACTGAAGGAAATAATTAATTGTCCCACCGCGTGTCTCCTTTGTGGTCATTTTTTCCGTTTTCCCATTACTCATGCTGTCATGATAATGATTTTCCAACTTCGCATTTGTTTACTTCTCTTTCTTTTCGCTTAGCTCAGGCTTCTCTCAATTAATTAACGATTTTCTGTTTTGTACGTTTCCTGCATTTCGACCATTTCTGAACATAATCATGATTTTGCCCATCCTCTCATCCGCACGTGACCCGTTTTTCAAATTTTAATTCGATGATTTCTTGATTTTGAATTTTCAACATTCCTTTTTAATTATTTAATTTTAAATTTAATGTTAATATATTTGAAATTAATATAGTTTATCCATCTCAGATTCAGTTCTTATCATCTACTATCGCCACTATGTCTGTCTGGTTTGCTGATAATTTGGCATAAATGAGATAACGTGAAAACCTTAGAAATCCTCAGATAATGGATTAAACAATATAGCATGTACAAGACTGGAAGATTAAAAATGAATACAAAAACAACAATATAATTGATAATGCAATAAACTATATTTTAACAACCCCAACAACTCCATTATGTAATATTATTCCACAACACCAAATCTATCCCTCACACATTTTCTACATTGAAATTCACATAATTTACCAGTCAATGATTTCCTGTAAATTCGTATTTTGATACTTTTTACATCTTATTACATTCTCCTTATTTAAAAACTCGATTTCCGATCACATTTCCCCATAATAATAATAATAATGATAATAATAATAATAATAATAATAATAATAATAATAATAATAATAATAATAATAATAATAATAATAATAATAATAATTGTAAAGAATAAAAATAACTTGAGAAATTCCAAAAACTATTTAAGAAATTGTGGTACTATTTATAGTACCCGGTGTGTCGACACCAACACAATCAACAATAGCTTATTGGGAACTAATAAGCAGTGATATAATTTGAGGACCCAGACTGTAATATATTGACATATTTTAATTTTTCTGTTTTTTATAGTTTGTTATAATTTGATATGAATTGTAATTTTTGCCATTTTCGTCACTTTTGTAATTTAGAAAAAAAAACTATATAGCGATAATTTAAAAAATTAAATTACCGCTATCGAAAATAAATAAAAAAAATCAATACCAAAAAATGTTATGCAACTAATGCAATTAGGATAAATCTCATTAAATCTCGAGTCTCAGAACGAAAACATTTGGTCGAAGTTAATTGTACAAATAAATCGAAAGAAGGTCCTTTTTCTTTATTGTTTTAATAATAAAAGTTTAGAGTTAAAAAATTAGTTATTGTCTGTTATTCTTTATTTTTTGTCATTATTTTTGATTCATATACATAGCAATACACACATTCACCCCAGCTATCCCGAGACAGTTTATTTACTGGAGACTCGGCTGGGCTCTTCAAATCTCCATAACACACACACATCTACGAATACAAATATATATATATATATATATATATATATATATATATATATATATATATATATATATATATATATATATATATATATATATATATATATATATATATATATATATATATATATAATTAGGTACCCGCATTCATATCCCATTATAATTACATCACAATATTAATAATAATAATAATAATAATAATAATAATAATAATAATAATAATAATAATAATAATTAATAATAGTAAAATTAGATGATTTTTTTGTATGAGTATTAATTGAATGTTAAACAAGTAAATAAGTAAAATAAGCCTTTTGCTGCAAGGTATATATTGAATAAAATGAAAAGATTTTCAATAATAAAAATAATCAAAGTGATAATAATAATAATAATAATAATAATAATAATAATAATAATAATAATAATAATAATAATAATAATAATAATCTAATATCATATCAATATCATATCATTCGTGCCGCAGCATCATAATCAATTTCAATTTCTCATCAATATATAATATCGACATATCTAATAACTCTGTTAATTTAATAATTGTTTATTTTAATCGATTTCTAATGCCGCAAAATTCCAATATGATATTTAATATAATGGGAAATCAATGATAAATATTTACTAATTGCCCTGAACAAATCAATTAGTTTACAGAAAATAATAATATCATATCGATTTTGTTTTGGAAAATTGCTAAAAATTTTTTTGCAACAGCTGAATATAATGGCAGCCAAATTTATGGCAATGTGCCTAATACCTCATTTATTTGTATGCTCAATGTTTGACATTAGACGGAAATAAATAAGAATATAACTCCCAAAAATTAAATTAAATTTTATCAATCGTAGTTTTTTTTTATTAAATGTACAAATAAAATAGTATAAATAAAGCTGATTTAATAGCTTGAGTCAAACCTAAACCTTAATCTTTATTTAAACTATATTTATACTATTTATATATTTTTATTTGTACTTTTAATCGAAAAAAAACTTATACAATTATAACTACTTAGTTAAATATTTTAAAATTTAATCAATAAATTCATTCAATTCTTTTAGACTATCGATCAATATTTTTTTTATATTTAATATCTTTATTTTATCTTTTCATTTTTTTGATGAAAACTAAAGATTGATATCAAAACAGCCTCCGTTGTTAATCACAATTAAATTTAAAATGATCCATTGAAGCATATATCTAAACTAATGGTACTCAACCAAGGCGCCACCAATATATCCGATCGTTATATAATATGACCTTGTTATATTTTCAGTGACTATTATAAGCTTATTTTTAACATTTTATACTGAATGAACAATCATTTTAGTTACATAAATAAAAAATTTATGATCTATATTTAATGTACATAAAATATATTTTTGATCGTGTAATAATTCTCGCGTTTACACTTTATTTTTTTTGCTTTTTTGAAATTATTATATTTGAATATAAACTTATTGAGCTCGTTAATGTTAAAACCAAGAAAAGAGAAATGAGTTAAGATATTTGATTAAAATATTCGACATAAGATTGAAGAAATGTTGTTGGGCTTTAATTTAACAAATATTTATAGTCGTTAGGTTATGGACTCATTATGCTCTTTAAATTCGAATAAATAGCGAAACTCCTATTTTATATTAGCGATTTATTATTTTACATTCTGAATAAATTTATTAATTAAGCTGACTCTGTTGTTGACTATTCAGTTAGAAATAAGTCACCCATCAATAATTAATCACCAAATAACTCCAGGACCTTACAAACTTCCCATTTATCCAATCTCATTTTCTTCATAATCCTGCCTGATTCTAAAATCAGATTTTTTATGTTGGTTCTGTTTATATATTTTAATTCTCCATACAATTAATGAATTTAGGTTGAAATAATGTCCAACAATCTTTCTTCTGACAACCTTTATCTAACACTTCTAGTTCATTATAAAATATGAATTTTGAAAAAGCAATGCCAAAAATTTGTATTAAATAACATAACACTTAACCCTTTATAAGACAAAGGCTGAAATTGATTACTATATTAACAAGTTGCTTTAAGGTCTATATTTCTAATATCACCCATATAAACATCAACTTTAATACGTCAATACTTTGCCAAGAACGCTCTTTGGTTAATTTATTGTTCTAACTGCTTGAAATTTGCGTTGCAATAAAGAATTCCAGCATTATATTGGAAAGGTAACTTGTCGTTGTTGTGCCTTTTGTAGCACTGTGAAAGATCCAAAAAGAACTGTATATGTATGTAAACAGCTTAATGTGCCGTTGTACGTTTTGTGTTTTGATTCATTTCACAAGAATGTTTGCAGAAAATATAAATAATACTTTTTTTATATCTTTTTTATTACATAAATTTATTTTCTAACATATGATGCTAAAAAATCTTTAGTCAATATATTAGTCGATGAAATATTTTTATTTTTATTGAGCAAATTTACTTTATCTAGGCAATACGTATTTTAAAATATATTAGTTAAAATTCAAATAACAAAATAATTAATTTGTCCTATAAAGGGTTAAATCTAAATGAAGATAAATGATTTTACTGATATTTTTAAGCTAATTGGACAATTCTATCAACCATACGTTAATGAAAGTAAAAAAATTCTCTGAGCATTTTGAAGAAATGGAAATCTCTAAAAGAACAACATTCAATAGTATTCGAAGAATAATCATAGAAAAAAGTTTGAAACGTCAGAAAGCAGTAACATTATTAAGTAAATTTTCAAGAAAAACCCGTTAGGTCTCCACGTGTTTAAAAACAAAATTGAAGTAATTCAAGCAAAATCAGATTTTCAAATTCAATTTTTCACAAAGGAATATATCAGGCTTATTAAAAAATCAAATTAAACTGTTTAAACACCAAAATGTCCTAAAAAGGTCTTCAATGAGATATCTGCACAGAAAACAGCTAAATTAACTAGGATTCAAATAAAATCGTGATAGACTATGAAGATGACGTGCAGAACAACAGTTATTTTTTGCATTAATTTCTAATGTTTACTGAAGTTCGTGTGAAATATAAAGAGAAGTTATAACCTGAAATACAATTTCATCATGTGAAAGATATGCATCAAACTTGGTCATTCGTACTACGCAACATATTTTAAGCAATACATAAGAAAGATTTTACATTCATTTATCAAGATGATCAGATGATATCTTGTCATTATGTAAAAAATACGATTGCTAAGTTTCATGAGAACAATGTCGATTCAATAGACAATAAAACTACTTATTCGAAATTTACTATTTTGGCCAAAAATTTAATTAAAAAATAATTTTTCGTATTTTATTAATATATTGTTCTTGTTTTAAATAAATAGAGTACGAGCAATACTACTTATAGATATAAGATAAAAAATTGATTATGATACAGAATCATTTAATTATATTAATAATATAATTAACCAACCAGAACACATCTAGCACTAGTGAACTTAATTTCAAGAGAAATCTTGAGTTTACTATTAAGATAAAATTGTGAAAAATTGAACTTTGTAACAAGTCAAAAATTATTTTTATCTCATTTATTTGTTATTTTATTATCTGTCAGTAATCCTGTGGAATAAATTATGAAAAAATAATCATATAACGCGGTAATTGTGAGAAATCGAGCAACAGTGGAATTAATATTTCCTATGGAGAGAATTTATGTACATTTTAGAGATTTATTATTAGAAATTAGGAAATTGAATGAAAATTTTAAAAGTTTTGTGAGTACTATAAACTTATTATAGCTTTTAATGTTAATCGACTACATGGAAATTTTATTTTAATGATAATTGAAAATTGAATTTTTCTATCATATAATCAATAATTTATACAATTTGAATAAACTATGTATGAGTAGATCGATGTGTCCCATCCACACCACATCCCCCTCTGGAAAATATGTAGGTCAACTCAGGATTTTACGTAGGTCACGAATATATATATATATATATATATACAAAAATGCTTAGTTTCCATGGAAATTTTCCGAATGCTTTTGTTCATTGCCTCGCCATGTGTTAAAGAAAGTGAATTTATTTCTATAATATAATGTTATCTATGTTTAATAATATATGAAAGTTGTTATATTATGACATTTGAATCTGATGTTCGTCATGTGTTGAACTATACGATTTTAATTCTATAATATAAGACTGATGAGATTATCATAATATATAGAAGTTGTTATATTATGGTTTGAATTAATAATAATATTGAATTAATATTGAGATAATCGAAAGCAATAATTAAAATTATAAAATATTTTTGGTTATTTAATTTTAAAAGACATTTAGAATTTTCAAATATCATCCCCGAAAAAATAAGTCAATAAAAGATAATCAAGATTTTTTTAGTTAAAAATAAATTTGTTTACAAATATTTATCATATTATTATTGTAATATTGCAGATTATGATAAAAATTTCTTACTCGTCATAATTTAATAAAAGCATAGAAAAGAACATGATTAAAAATCCTTCATCTCCAAACATTGAACCAAGATTAAAAAGATAATAAAAATATTTATTTGTTATGACATAATTTGAACCTAAAAACAATAGCTTAGGGTTGATTTTTCATATGATAATTAAATTTACTTTTACTACATTTGAAGTTACCATTAGAAGTGGAAGTTATGAGTTTTAAACCACAGAGATTTTGAAATCTTGCTACATGTGATGGGTCATTTAGATACAATAACCATCTTTTTATGGTGTCAAACATTGTTTCGTATTAATATAAAATATTGCGTGAAATTTTAAATTAAATATATAATTCACAGCCCCATCATATATATAAATTTTGAATTGACAATTTATTTAGTAGAATCTTTAATGGAATAAAACAAGTTGAATAATTATCAATCCTTTTGTGTAGAATTTAATTATTAACTTTTATCAAAAACCTATATTATAATTTTTACATTTATAACGTTACAGTTTTAAGAAAATGCATGATTATGCAATTTAGTGAATAAAGAATAATTTATAATACCTTTATATTTAAATGACATTTCTTGATTTCATTTGAAAATTAAGAATTTATTGTTTTTGGTCTTTGAAATGGAAATAGACAGACTACATATTTCATTAAAAAATTATATTTAATGAATGAATAATTTTAATAATGTATTTACAAACAATTAAATAAGTTAGTTTTATGTCACATTAAACATTTGTTGGCCTATTTCAGGGTTTATCAAATATTTCTTTACTGTGGGTTTAGTTATTCTTGACCTTGAAATGATAAATTACTGTGGCTTCTAGTCAACGTTATACTTATAGCCAGGCCCCAGAAGAGGGGGGGGGGTCCAGAAGGGTCTTTTGACATGGGCCTTTTAATTTAGCGGGCCCCCAAACAGCACTATTTTGATACTACACCAAACGATCAACGAGTTTATTTTGCACTTTTACGTATGGCAAAAAAAATTTTTTTAAGATAAAATCTAATTTAACTATAGGAGGCCTTATTTTTGGTGTAATTTTCACTTTTCTTCAGATTTTCATTTTTTACTGCACGTGCACAAATAACTGCCGATATGATTTCGAAATCTTAGAGAAAAAATTATTACAGATTATTAGGCTTTTTAGTGTTTTAATATTTTTAATAATTGAACTTTATAATTGGATTTTTTTAAACTATATATATAAAATTGGGAAAACGGGTAATTTTTTTGTTTAGCTTTGATTATTGATGATAAATAAAAATAAATAAACTAGGGCGGTAATTAAAACATGAAGAGGACCTATGGAAGTGGTGCTAGCAAAAGACAAAACAAAAATATACGATGTCAGACCTGGGCCTCCAAGTGTCTCTAACAGGCTCTGCTTATAGCTACCCTCATTAGTAATCATATTGGTGATGTGTGTAACATTTTTGAGAACAATTAGGTAGACGAGCTCCATGAACTTTTTCCAATTAAATTCTTCTTACCGGCCTCTTAACTACATATTAAAGAATTTTCATCTTCTCAATTCTTTTGTCCTAATCACTGGTTTTCTAATCTTTTCTCACATTGCTTTTACATAAATTTGTCAATTGGAGTAATTTACTGAAAATTCCTACTGGAAATTTTGAACTGCTATCCATAATTTTAAATGAATATGAAATTCCAAAATTTTGGAAGGAGTTTTCAGCATCAGCATTTTGGTTTATGATTCTGAATATTGATGGGGCTTAAGCGAGTTGTTATTTAAATGCATTATGGTTACTAAAGGAATTATTATCAACTAATATTTAGAAGCCTGTACGACTACTTTATTTGCAAACACCCGTGTAACCGTTAGCAACCATCATGTTAATAATGTATAAAATGACTGAAAATCAATGAGCAGGTATCATATATTACTTAGAACTACTCCCAATTATATTTTCCTTTTTGGGTTCATTTTCACCGACAGAAAAATTTAGGCTATCTTTCCTCCTTGTCACTATATTCAGTCGTTATTTTTTTCATGGAACTCGCAGCAATCAGGAACTTAACTTTAAGCTGTGTTGTTTCCAAAATATTCCACAATTAATATTTTTTTGATTCATCATGTCAACCATGCTTACAAATATTTAAACGAAAACCAGCTATAATATCAATACTTATTTAATTACAGAAAAAATCAGATATCTGTATTTACATTGAAATAGATTCGTGGCAATTCTGGTTCTCCAGTTAGAATTTCTTTCACATTAAATGTGTCTGGTGCTTCATGTTTCAGTCAACTCCATTTTCGAAGTTGTTTCTCTTTTCTGTGCTTGGAATTCCGATTTTGTTGTATAGTCAGTTTCAGCTTCAAAACTTCTTGATTTAAACAAATTTAAAACTCAGTTATCGAAATCCAACAATATATATTCTAAAAGGTAATATTTTAAAAATTTTCTGTACATGTTTTCATGTTTTTTCTCTTTAATATGAAAGCATCGATCTATACTTCGTGTATCTTGAATATTACATTAATTAACGGTGTTTATTTATTTTTTGTCGATCATATTTTTAATATTGTTCTAATTGATGTTACAAGATAATTTTAATATCGATTTCTTGCAGATGCATGTATATGCGTGATCAGTTAGATCAAACTAACTTAAGGTCGCCGTAGTTATAGCTCAGTAAAAATTATTAAAACCAAGTACACTTATTAAAAACTTATTAAAAACCAAGTACACTTCATGGCCAATTATCTGAAATAGGCATAAATTTTTACCTAGTGATACGTTGACCGAAGGTCATGACCAAATGATTCAATAAAATTGAAGATCTGATGCCTGTTGTTTTTCAATCTATAACTTTTCAAAATCTTAACTCATTTCCAAAAAACCTTGAACTCAGTTTCTTTTGCACATACCTTCATTGGCTTTCAATTTTTTGTATTTCACGTGCATTTATCATTTATAGGTAAAGATTAGATAAACAAAAAATAAACGTGATTGAACCGAAAATATAAAAATTACTTTTTCGAGTAATGAAAACTCACATGCAGTGTATTTTAAAATTTTAGGAAATCCCTCTACTTAATTGATAAATTTATTTCATAAAATAACGAGAATTTAAATTTGGCACGCAGCCAATTATCAATGAAAAAAAGACAAAAGGACAACAATTTATTTATAAAATAGCAAACTGAGAATACAAAACTTTTCTGACATCAAAATACGTTTTCCCAATAACTCCTTCCAGCAACAGTTTCCCGGCTTCTGATCGCTTGATCGCAACACAATTATCGACCACCAAGCTACCACCCATGAATTCCGCATTGAGACCTTCCTTCATTAGAATATGCTTCAAATCTGACAATTTTGGCTCATTGATAAAAATTGTGTTGTGTTCCGGGATCACTCCTTCTGGGGGTTCTAAAGTCGGTATTTCGTTTGCTTCTACCAGTTCATCCATTTCATCGACAATATTCGATATTCCATTTGCATCTTTAATCACAGCCTCCAACCACGATAACTCATAATTACCAACCTTATAAAACGTGAGGCTCGACACCAATGCATCACTCATCCGTGCCTGGTAAATGTGACCCTCTTTCGTACAGTTTATCACCTGGCCATTATCAGGAATGTGAACGAGAGTTTCTTTCATAAGCAAATTCGATTTACAGAAATTTGCCATGATGTTACTGGCTTCTTTAGATCCACCAATGATAATGATTTCCTGTGGCTTACATCGCGCAATCATTTGAGTCATCGAGGAAGAATCTGAAAGACCCTAAAAATGATAAACATTCTGATTTTTAGTGTTTTTCAAAAACAAAAATTAAAAAAATAAAGAAATTTTAACATGGAATAAAGATGAGAAACGGATGGAAGTATCATACAGAAATTTTTGGCAGTATCTGATTTATTGGATTTGGAAAAAATGAATTTTAATTCAAAAAAAAGAATCAAGCAGGCTGACGAGGTGGATAAATTTGCACTGGGAAAATCGTGCTCTGAATGTCGAATTGTAAAATAGGATGAAACAAAAAAGGCAATCCGAAAGACTTCTTATGTCGAAAGTTAGCCGAAGACTAAACAAATGTGAAGAAAATCAAGAAAGACATTTAAAAGAAAAATGCTACTGGTTAAAGACTAAATCCGCTTTTTCGGTTTCTGAAATTAAAAAATATAATCCCAATAATCAATATCAGTAAGCAATATTTTATTTTATTCACCATTGATATTTTGTCAATTTCCTTTATTTTCATTTCTATTTCAGATTATCAATCAATATAAAATAATATACCGATTGATAATCTAATAGAAATGATCAATATAACAAATAATTACCAAATTACCTCGAAATTCTGATATATTATCGAGCATTTCACCGATAATTCCTTTGTAGTGATTGATTTCGATATCTGATCATCTTTTTTCCCGAAAGAATTGACGAGATTATTTGTCATAATTGCCAAATTCTGTGGATTGAGAATCAGTTTCTGAGCTTTGACATTTCCGCTGTGGTTATTGTTGCTGTTGAAATAGGCATCCCGTATCATTAGTTCTTTATTCATGGCATCTGAATGGATCCAAATGTATAAATCCAGCGGAATCAATAGGAAATATACTTATAGCATAAGAACTGCCAGGTGTGTATAAAAAGTTGGGATCTTTAACATTAATGGGTTCACCATAGTCGTCCCATTGGCATTTGGTTTCTTGGCTAGGGAACACTAAATGCAACCGTTTCGTAGCCCGAAACCATTGGCCGCCGGAATGGGCATATTGACCGGGATAAATATCACTTCCGATAATGTGGATTCCGTTCGGTTCCGATGACATATTGTTATTGTTGCTATCTTGCATGTTATAAATATTGTCTTTGGAGAAAATATTTGGCATCGCTGCTTCCCATTCCATTTTTACTTCCTCTTCCACTTCTTCATCGGAACTCAATCCATCGATATTATCCAGGGTGTTGTCTAGGAGAAATTGATGTTTTCGTTATTCTTTAAGAATGCTTTCAGTTTATATTGATTTTGAAGAAAACAATGAAGAAATGTAAAAAAGTAAGAAAGTAAAAAACTAATGAAAAATAGAGGATTAATAAAAAAATGAAAATAAGAGTGAAAAAAATAAAAAAATAAGTGTGAAAAAAAAGAAAAATGTTTAAAAAAAGTAAATAAAAATAGAAAGATGAAAAAGAAAAATAAGTGTAAAATTAAATGTCAAAAAGAGGGAAAGAAAAAAAGAAAACAAATAATGTAAAAGAAATTAATAAAAAATGTAAATAAGAGTGAAAAAAGAAAAAAATTAATAATAGTGAAGAAACACGAAAAATGTAAAAAAAGTAAATAAAAATAGAAAGATGAAAAAGAAAAATAAGTGTAAAATTAAATGTCAAAAAGAGGGAAAGAAAAAAAGAAAACAAATAATGAAAAAGAAATTAATAAAAAATGTAAATAAGAGTGAAAAAAGAAAAAAATTAATAATAGTGAAGAAACAAGAAAAATGTAAAAAAAGTAAATAAAAATAGAAAGATGAAAAAAAGAAGTGTAAAATTAAACGTTAAGAGGATAAATGAAAATTAAAAAAATGTAAATAAGGGAAAAAATGAATAAATATAAAAGTATATTAAAATAGAAAGATTAAAAGAGAAACTAAAGGAAAAAATAATTGTAAAAATAACTATGTACAGGAAAAATAAAAATTATAAAAATATAAATAAGAGTGAAACGTAAAATTATATAAAAATAGAAAGAAAAAAAATTAATTTTTTTTTATTTTAGAATTATTGTTTTTAAAAGCATAAATAAAATTCGGATCAAAATAAAAAATTTTTAAAAGTTCTAAATAAAAATATTAAAGTTTTAAAAAATTTCCAAATTTTTAAGACCGCGGAAAAAAATCCAAAAAAAATTTTTATGACTTAATATAAAGTTATAAATATTTTCTGAATCACTCACAATTATAAATTAAAAATTTTACTTTGAATAGATTTTATGAATTAAAAAATATTTTTAAAAAATCAGGAAAAACTTTAAGCTAATTCTCTGATTTTTCTGTATAAGATATAAAAAATTGAAGTCAAAATAAAAATATTACAAATTTTTTTATAAATTTCCAAAAAAAATTACTAAGGTTACAAAAATCCTTACTTTTAATCGATTGACTGCGCAACACCGAATCAGCCGATTTGACAATTTCCGGTGTGATTTTCAAATACAAATCGGAATTGTTCTGTTTGATTCGTTCCTTGATTTGCACAGTAAACGATTCCGCTGATTTCACCTTGTCCATAATATGCCTAAACAAATCATTCGATAGACATTTTTCCCGGCTTCGGCACGTGAGAATTATCTGATTCTTTTCATCGCAACACATTTTCGAAAACAATTCCCTACCGAATCCGTAATTCAAATGCGACTGAGATACTACAATGACTTTCGGATCGGAAACGTCGGCGAGATCTTCGATCGTATGGCAGATTTTCGTGTATCGGAAATCAAAGGGTTTCGAGCGCATTTCCTCGAATGATTGCATCACCGTTTCCGACATCCATTCAACTGTGGATTTAGCGAATTCGTTGACATTACCAGCAACACGATTCAGATTCACTAATCCGTACGCCATAAGGCTAGATTCGGTGTTGTGCCACAAATGCTCCAAAAGATAGGACAGTTCCAACGCTCTCCCAGCCGTATCGGACAGTATTAAAACGCTTCCGTTATTCCTCAGAGTCGTGAGAATCGTATTACGTAAATTTTCTTCTCTTTGTCGCCGTTGAGACTGGAGAGTGATTTAAAGCGATATATAGATTTACATTCATAATAAACCTTTTGAAATGAACCATAAGAACTTGTGATTAAAAGATTAGGACGTTGAATATAATCAAACATAGCTCCATTTAGATGTCGTTCTTTTTTATGATTATAATTAACCGCATAGACTATTTCAATATCATCTTTAGTAATTTTCCAAATTGTACCTCCAAGCATATGACCTTTGACATTAATTTATAAAATTTAAATATTACAAAATATTACAATTAAATTAAATAACCGTATTAATAATATTAATTGAAAGTAGAAATAAAGTAATAGTAAAATAAAAAATTAGAAAAATACATACCAGATAAAAAAGGAACAATAGTAACTCCTTGTCCTTTACCGTGTAAATTTTTGGTTTGTTGATACTTCATAGGAATTATTAAATCAAAAGCATCATCAATATCATCAAGAGTAAATTTATCAAATTCATCTCCATTTGAAGCTTTAGATAAGTAACTATCATATAAAGATAAATGACCCATTTTAGAAACAGGATAAGTAGCATAGACAGGACAGGTTAATCCACATTTTCCAACTAAATATGGCAAAGCGCCTAAATGATGTATGTCTGAGTGAGAAATAAACACAGCATTTATAAGTTTGGTGTATTTGGAGATTTGTTGAACATAATTATCTGAAAAATTAGAATCCCAGCCACAGTCTAATAAACAATGGAAATCGTCGACCTAAAGTTTTTTTCTTAAAATACACTGAAAATCTGGAGGAATAATTATTAACCTGTAAAAGGTAGCAAGGAGGGTCATCTTCATTTGTTCCAGAAAATGCATGCAACCTAATTATAGAGGTTGCCATTGTAAAAACTAATGAAATTTAAAATTTAATTATTAAAATACAATTATTAAAACAATGTAGTTAGTTTTTTACATTTAAATTAGATTGTTATTATAAAGAAATTGATAAAGTAAAGCAAAATAAAATTTATAGTTTTTTATGATGGTTTTGAATTTTTTAGAAAGTTTTTGGAATTTTTTTTTATGCATAAGTACAGATAAAAATATGTTTAACAAATAATATGAACTTATTAAATTTTTAAAAATCAAAAGTTTTAAAGAAGTGTTTAATTTTCAAAATATTAAATAGTACAATGACATCCATAGAAACCAATAAAAAGGAAATTCTATTGTTAAGAATTTTGTTATTGGTATCTTTTACATTTTTATTGTTATTCTATCAAACTGACATAATTCATAACATATGAATTATGAATGTAAGTGAAAAGTTTCGAATCAACAACTCTCATGAAATAAAGAAAGAAAATGAAAATTTACCACAGTGGTATTTAAAATACACTCAAATATATAAAAAAAGATTGGAATGCATGAATATTTCTAATGAACTTCAGTCAAAGTTGCATATGTATGACGTCGATAAATCGGTAGATTGTCTAAGGAACCGATCAGAAATTTCTCATCGAAAGGAGGGATTGACATTGTGGAATCAGAGAGCTTGCACTTGTCCAAAGTGTCAGAGTACTGCTTTAGTCACATATTATCCTGGAATTTTATATTTGAATACTCATAACAATAATCATCGGAAATTCATAAACAAAACCCATAATAGTTCGAAATCAGGAAGATTTCAAGAATTGATAGAAAATTCTTCTCGGGGTAAAAAGAATTTATTACCCTCTTTGATTTTTAATGAAAATATTGTTAGATTTCATTGAGTTTGGTTATCTATTTTTATTTAGAATTAGCGCTTATTTTCTGATATATTTGTGCTAATTTAATATTTTTAAAAGTAAGTTTCAGTTTCAACTTTTGAATCATTTTAATATTATTGAGTTTGCTTAGTTTTTTAAAGAATGAAAAAATGATTGATCAATATTTATAATTAAAATGGGTATTTGTTATCTCAGAACTCAATATTTTATGAGTTAACGATAACAAAAATAATAAAAAATCATTGAATGCATCAAAAGGCGTTTGTTGAAGCTCAAATCTTAAAATTCTGAAGTTTGTTTCAACGCATGACTAAAATGGCACGCATAACACCTAAGTTTATTCAAAATGAAATAAAACTCCAAAAAACACATAAACCAAAATTTAATAATAAATAAAATTAAAAATGCTCCAAGTTGCAAAATGAGTAATATATTTGGATATGAAACACTAAAAAATATGAGAAAAGCAATAAAATCATCAAGGATAAAAGATAACTACCAGAAAGATTGCTTAACAGAAAAAAACAGTAAAAGAAATCAGTAAAAAAAACAAAGTTGTCTTGTCAATGTCTAAGATCACTATGATGTCCTTTGAGTTGCTTTCATTGAGTTGAGACGTAATAATTCTTACTATGTAGTTTTTTTCATTCCAATTTGAGGGATTATTTTTAAAATACAAGACTAATTTTTAGATACTTAAAATGGCATGAAAAATGTCTAAAACTGACTGGTAAACTCTGTAGTAAATACATATGTAATCTTAATATTATTTTTTGTAATTCATAATTAAATAGGAAATTTAATTTCAAAATTTGAATTAAAAATATTCAAGATAGCATGAAAAAATATCCAAAATTGAATGGAAAAATCCAAAATGTCCTGGTAGACTCTGTAAAAAATTAACGAAAACTTGAGTTCGATAAACAATGAAAAGGAAAGACTGGGAAATTGGTAAGAGAGATTATGAGGAAAGTTCATATAAAGACAATTAATTATTTCTTTTTTGAATTAGCAAATGAGGAAAATCAACTGTTAACACATCTTCTAAATTATTTTTTAAATCCGGTTCAAAAGTTAACGTAATAATTCCAAGTATTTATTTAATGAAATATTGTATAATTTCCAAACAAATTTTCAGCGTCGAATAAAATATTTTAAAAACCATTTATTAAAATTTCGATATTTAAAATATATTTATTTAAAAATCATTTATTAATAAAAAGCTTGTTTAATTTAAAAATTTCAATTTAAAAATGTTATTTATCAATTATTTATCATAAAATTATCTTAATAAATCATTGAAATATTTAATTCTCAGCTGAAAACACCTCACATCCATCAAATATAAAATTACAAAGTAAAACCAATTAATTTCTTGAGATTTTGGGAAAATTGAATCAGAAAATTAAATCAACGGTGATGTTAGATATCGAGTGAAAGATTAATATTTTTGAGATAAATGAGGATTGTATGTTAGGAAATAGTAGGTACAGGATAAATCTTTGCATGACTAACAATATTAAAACTTAATCTAACCTGATCTGTTTAAGTTCTAGCTATTTCCTTAACAAATCGATCGGTTATTGCAGCTTTTTTTCTTGCTCCAAACCGAACCAATAAGTCTTCATTATTCAGCAGCCCTGGACCATTGATTCCACTCAATGAGATTGGTTAAATGCCAAGGCGGTATTTTTTGAATATCATCCCTATCACTTTAATGAACACTAATGTATACAGTACAATTGAAAATCACCTCATCAAGATCTCTACATTTCTCTGTGATGTTTGGATAAATTGTTCATAATTCTCTAAAACCCTATGTCAAACAAAGATTCTAAAATCACTAGCGAAGCTACAGCTGTGTTCTTCGAGTTATGATGAGGAAATTTGATATCTAAGATTAATTTAAAATAAATTCGAGTTTCAACATATAATAAAGATTCCAAGATATTTTTATTCCAACATCAAATTCACTATGAATTTTAATCCAATCCATATGATTAACTGACTTGATACTTTAAATTTAATTAGTTACACTAATTATTCACATCAAAAGTACTATTTTATAACATTTATCACTTCTCATGTGTTGAGCTATCTCTAACCCTAACTATGCATCGGGTAGTGTTGTGGGATAGTGACTTACTGCTCCCTGTGCGTTATTATAAGCAATGTTATCATATCGAATGTCATGAAAAATATTTGTGTTTGGTATAACGTAGCTAACACAATTTGACTTTCTGGTTATGAAGTCATTTTCCCAGCTAATATACATACATAATGTATATAATATGCAAACTCTAGAAAAAATAAGAGTACTTTTATTCTCCACCGCATTAAATTTATCTCTCTGAATAATTATACTTATTAGTGAATGTGACTAACCGAAATTGACTATTTTAATCCAACATCTAATTCCGGTAATGAACGCGCAGTTCCCTTCGGTGAATGTTCTCTAATCATAAGTTAGCATATGGCTCATCTCAGTTGAAATAATATGGGAATTGAAGTTGTCATATAAAAAATTTCCTAT
Source organism: Schmidtea polychroa (assembly GCA_959609185.1). Taxonomy (NCBI): domain Eukaryota; kingdom Metazoa; phylum Platyhelminthes; order Tricladida; family Dugesiidae; genus Schmidtea; species Schmidtea polychroa. Next base: position 50,667 of record CAUHTR010000084.1, read on the forward strand.
CATTAATCACACTACTTCCCCGCTCGTTCTAACTCATTTAATCCAGATGAATTAAAAAAATTCCTTATATTGATTTATCAACTGGCATTCCTTGAGTAAATTTTGATTTCTAAAACCTTTCAGTGACTTCTTGGATCATGAAGATCAGCATAAAATTGATAAGAACGTCCTGCATCCAAAGGCCTACGCTGAGAATAGTGGTAAATCCTGGCCTCAAAGTGGCTTTTTAATTGGCCAGTCAAATAACAATTCTGTCCCGAAGTTTCATGCCAAAACCGTCTGTCGTTTTGGCCTCCTCTCATATTAAATTCGAATGTCATCTAGCATTAGTTAATGGAATGCAATAGCAAGCATAATAGGATGGGGATATAAAAACATTAACTAAAACTTCTAAATTGTATTTATACTCAAAATATAATATTTTTTCCCAGCAAAGTATACAGGGTAAAAGGCATCAAAGTTATGTTTCAGCGACCAATTTATGGTGGTAAGATTTATATATATTCGTATTCCTGATTAAACAATTAATTACTTTTTAAATATTTATTTTCTATTGGCCTGAACTGTTTACTTTTGATCTATTCATTTTTGTTTTTGATTTCATGCGTTGAAACAGGCTTCAGAATTTGTAGATTTCAGCTCACCTTTGCCTTTGATGCATTAACCTCAAATTTTAATTTTACCAATATCCTTTTCTAATTTTTATTATTTTTTGATTTCTCTTTCGTATTTTAAATAAAAATTTTGAATCAGTTTTATTCATATTTATTCACATTTTAATCAACAATATAATGTCCAATATTTTCAACCTTTCACTGCTATCTTTCAGACAGTTTGTCGATCCCCCTAGCGTAGAAGTTCTCATCATTGAACCCAAAATATTTAACAACTGTAATGGAGACAGCTTCCAATGAATTAAATTTCTTTCTTGTCTGATAATTCTGAAGTTATCGAAATAGATAGTAATCTGATGGAGATATGTCAGATGAATATGTTAAATGACTAAGAACTTTCCATCCAAGCTCATTTAAAATTTGTTGTCATTATCGACCTTGAATAGTCGCGTAGATAGACGATTTTCTTTGAGACTGAGAGAAATTTGCCTAACCATCTTTGACTGGTTCGAACATTTAGAACTTCATTTCGCAAAATGTCACATATATTTTTACAAGCAGGCGATGCGTTGCTTCCTTTCTGGAACTTGTATCAAATGCAATGACTTAAATACACTTTATTCTAGTGGTGGCCAACCCAAATCAATCGAAGGGCCACATTTTCGGAAAAATTCTATCACGGGCCACAATAAATTCATTTAAATAAATATAACTCGTTTTTACGATTCAAGTAAACTTAGAATCAATTTTTAAAATTAAAAACATGCTTAATTCGAATATGAATTCTAAAAAAGACAATTATTGATTTGATGTTTAAAATTGTGTCCGGGCCACATCAAAACACTTTGCGGGCCACCGGTTGGCCATGGTTGCTTTATTCACTATCATCTTATTCATTCTGTACTTCACAACTAACTGATGAAAGGTATTGAAAGTAGTTTCCTAATATACCACAAGAGGTAAGCTAAATAATTATTTTTGTAGTGATTATTATTATTCATTAAATTAATAATATAATTACCTGATTGTTAAAATTATCTGCGGGTTGCAAAATACGACAGAACTTTCCCGCCAACCTAATAATTATTTATTAAAATTTCTAATTTAATTTAGCGTTTCTTTAGTGTTTCTCAATTATTCTGTTTTATTTTAATTTTTATTGAAATCTCATATCCTGATTTATAGTATTTGATGTCTTCACGACTTTTTGTTTTTTTCTGCATTTACCAAGTGCTATGTTACTGCGTTAAACAAATGAATATCTTAAATGTTAGATTTAGCCCACTATTTATAAACCTAAACTTCAACATCTATTTTATTTATTGTTATTATATTTCATATTTTAATGGTATTTATTTTTCGTGTATTGTGTTTGCTTTGCTAAATTTATGACAGTTATTATGTAGCAGTTTTTACGCAATCAAACAAATCTAACGCTATTCTTGATTTTGTAACAAGAGGCTATCCATATATCACCTCAACACTGATGAGGAAAAGGATTGTATGATTTGTTATATTTTGTGTAAGGGTCTCTAAAAATTTGTATGCACGTAGAAATTAAAATTAATATACTCACAATTCTGAAAATCTGCATCTGCATTGAATTAATTATTCGATAAATACCCACTCAAATGATAACTCTCTCACCTTAGGCAAGTATGAAACATTATCATCAAATTAATTGCCATTCGATTTAGAACAGTTGACGATATTAAAATTATGGCCATCCTTTGGCGAAAAAGAAGACAGATGTGGAAAGTTGGCGATTTGTTTGAATGGCTGCTAATAGCATTCGAGTCTGCAATAAAAAAATACTTGTAATATAACTAAAATTGTGGATTTTTTATTAAAAACATCCATGTTCAAATTCAAATTTTAAAATTAGAATAAAAAACAAAATTTTCTTGGTCAAATCTCCCCATTTCTAAAAATAATTTATTTACATTGTTGTTTAAATCATATCAGCTATGATAATTCTAAATTGATATTTTCAATTACTTAAAAATTACGTTATTAATATAACCTGTTTGACGATTTCTTAATTTTATATTAGAAATTTAATATTAATTTTAAAGTAATACATATTGTATTTAATTTAATATCTTCCTGTTAATTTTCTTATTTATTTTTTATAACATTGTTTTTTATGTTCTATTTATAAATATTATGAGCAATAAATTATTGACCCATATCAATCAGATCAATTAACTGGAGAGTTTGAATGCTACAGTAATACGAGTAATTGTAAAAAAATATTCAGAAAAATAACTGTTATAAAAGTATTTTTCCATTAAAAATTTTTTAAATTTTAGATATGGACGTTAAAAGGTTTAGAACTGTAAGTCATCCTGAGCATGTTCCATATAATTTTTATAGTGAGTGCCCCGAAACTCAATATCGTCGAGATGTTTGTATTAAAGAAAAAGGAAAAGAAAATTGCGCGGACTTAGTAAGAGCTTACAAAGAATGCGTAAAAGTTCATCGTGTACCTCTGCCAAAACGATAACAATTTTTCTAGAAATTGTCTTGGATTTATGAATTAGTAGCAGTGATGTGTTTGAAAATATATAGTTTTAGATTAAATCGATTCATTACAGATAATTTTGGCTTTAATTGATATGGGGGGCGAAGCCTTTTATTTTAATAAATTATTGTTGTTTTGAATGAATTTTGGGGGAATTATTTATAGATTTACATAATGTTTGATATTTGGAATAGGAATGAATCTGTTGTTTCCATATTGTTTACTTTTGTTTCTAGATGAGATCCAAATTTCAGAGTAGTGGCACACATTCAGCGATGGATTCAATTTTCTTTGGAACCGGTATGGTTTCCAAATCCGTACCCACTTACTGGAACTTATTATAAACCAATACGAGTTAAATCCCATCACTGCACATATTTCGTTGAGAAAGATCGATTTTAATGAGAATTCCCTTTGGTAGAAGCAACGAGGACCATTTAAGTATCGCTTTGGCTCGACACCTAAATACTGCATTTGTCATGCTATTCCCGAATTCCTTTACTGATCAATCACTCATTTTGTTCATGTCGATCTCCCAATGTGTTCCCTGGTTATTTCAAACTCATTACCTTCACCTAATTCGTAACGAAATCAAATATATTTCTAATATAAAAATCAACATATTTCGTGGGTAGGTAAAATGGAAACATAACTTTAAATATCATTATTTTTGGCTTTTTATGATATTGAAGTAGATATTGATTACAAGGTAAAACAGAACCTAAAAAATGTATTTAGTTGTTATCATTGAAAGATTTAGCAAACTGGTGTTAACCTAACTAAAAGTGCCTATCAACATATAAACATCAATCAAATAGAATAGTTGAATGTGTAATACGAACTTTGAGAGATATGATTACAATATTAATGCTACTAAGCCAAACTCCACAGCTTTTTCATCATTTAAAATAGTGTTTGGAAGGAAGATTAATTACAAATTGAATGTCCGAGAAATAAGTAAATTAGATCTGATAAAAAAGCTAGAGCCATTTTAGAAAAAGATTGGATAAAACTGAGTCAGTTGGATAGTGAAAAGCTGGATCAAGGTCAAAATCCCCCCCGGTTTGTGAACAAGTTCAAAATCCCCCCCCCCGTAAAAATATTAATAAAATATACAAAAAAAGTGAGTAGTACCCTTGTGAGCAATACCCATAGGGGGACAGAATATTTTGTCGGATAAACTCAGAGTATATATAATAAAACGAATTAATAACTGGAGATGTATAAACTATACATGTTCCAGATATCAAACCACTACGTCGATAAGAAATGGTAGCTGGTTAAATGGCATATCAATCTGCATAAAAAAGATTTTAAAGGTTATTTTATACTGGTCGAAGGGAGATTCTCAAAACAAAATTTGAATGAGTTAATTCGTTTTATTATATATACTCTGAGTTTATCCGACAAAATATTCTGTCCCCCGAATATTAATAATATTTATTTAAACAAGGTCAAAATCCCCCCCCCCCCCGGTGGGGGGGATTTTGACCTTGATCCAAAAAGCTGGTATCAAGACATTTGAAATAGGGAGAGTGGAGTAAAGATCGAATTGACAGCACAAAAGATAGAAAAATGATAAAAATAAATATATTAAAATGATTTTTGTAGAATAAAGTGTTTTCAATTTCCAAGTGGTCTATATTCTGAATATTTTTAAAATCAATTTATTAAAAGGATTTTTGTCCTAAGAAAAAAACAAAAACTAGGAGGCGACACAGGGAAAGTATCTATATTATTTGACTCATCAAAGAGTAATGGGTGAGGTCAGCGTCTTTGTTATACTGACCTTAACCTACTTTATAATTTTTCAATGACTCATTTTATTTGTTCAGTAATTGATGGCTCATTTTCTATATGGCTCACATCTCAATAACGACATTACTCTTTCCCTATCAGCTTGAGCTTCAGTGATGAATCAGTCCGGGATTTAAAAAGTGAACAAGATCTTTGAAAATGGTAAGTTCTGTTGTTTTTAAAATAAATTTTGGATGTAACGTTATTTTAAATGAATGAAGTCAAACTTATAACAGTTCATAATAATAATAATAATAATAATAATAATAATAATAATAATAATAATAATAATAATAATAATAATAATAATAATAATAATAATAATAATAATAATAATAATAATAATAATAATAATAATAATAACAATAATAATAATAACAATAATGGTAAGAAAATGGTGATACTGATAATAATTTTCTTGTTACCTAAATATTGAAGTTACTTTGAAATTTAGTCATTTCTAACTAATGGAAGCAAAAGTATATTCATAAAAATTAGGAAATCACTACAATTCTTTCCCATTGACTTTGCTTCTACCAAGCACCCAAGATGACTTATCGATATATTACCTCCTGTGTACCCATGACAACGAGTCATGTTGGTGCTGTACACCGAGGTTGGAACCCGTGAGCAGGTGAGCTCTATTGCTAAAACTACTCCTTACAGTGTTCGCGGTTCGGGTTCTAGAAGGCCATAGAAGGACTTACATCAATCAGCAATTTGCCTCTGGTCCAGGTGAGGTCTTTTTCGATTCGTCTTATAGTTACAATACAGTCTTAAGAGCAATTAATTGATGATTCAACAAACAATGAGTGGCATTTCGCGTTTTAACATACATTATATTTAATTCCGTTCTAAATACATCAGATAGAACTACAAAAAAATGAACACCTAACAAATTTACACCAAAACACATGATCACAAATAGTTCCTCACAGAATTTATGATAGTCCTTTGTCAGACTGGAGGGGGTTGTGATGAACCCTTCAGGAGGAGCACTGGCGATTACATCTCCCCTTCGGCCAACATTGCGTCGATATCGCAATCTAACACTGGGTCGAGAGTCGGCGGAATGACTATAGTTGCCACAATTTTGACCGGCACAACTGTACCTGTCGGAGGCACTACTTTTGCCTGAGTGACCGCGAATAAGGTCGCCTCCAGGGCCGAAATTTCTTCTCATCGTTTTTTCTGCGCGTGTCAATCGCTTTTCTGTTTCTGCTTGGCCAGTTCCGGTTGAGTTACCCGCTGAGACGTCGAGGGGTTTGCAGGATTCACGAGTGAAGGTATAGATACCACAATTCGCATCTCTAGAACGTCCGCAATGACGGGGGACGCGACCGTTGGGCCATGAGAACTACAGCCAGTTGGGTGAGCCGGCTCCAGATGAATTAACTCGTGATGTTGTGGGAAGAGGTTTCCCTTATCCGAGAGAGGATACTCGGCTACGCGTGCCTTCAATTCGGCTTCCGAATAGATGCGGTGGAGAGCCGCCGATTGCGCTTTGATGGTGAACCTCTGGCTCCGACTTTCCTCGAGCAAACTATCCCGACAGTGTTCGAGTCTGAGAATTTTCATCTGTGCCTCTTTCATGAGGGCTGGGGTAAACCAGGTACCCTCTAAGGTATCGATTTTCCGCTTTAGCGCTCCTATGTACTCTGCAGATTCCTTTAGTAATACATTTTTATCGGCACACGAGAAGCACGGTCTGGTTTGGACATTTCGGATAGAACTAGAAAATTAGATTTAGAAATGGTTACCGCATACTGGTAAAACGGTCAGAATTTATTAATTAATCAGATTTGTTATTCAGTCCCCATCGCCTCGACCCGTTCTGCTCAGGGAGTAATTCGTGAGTTTTAACAGGATTAGTGAATCATGAGGAGTAGGGTTTCGATCGAAAAATCCTTGTGCTTTCATTTGAATCCCCGGTCGCAAAATTCTATCTGATTCTACCGCTAAATAATTTGTATGACGGGTGTCTTTCAAATCCAGTATGGATTCAAATGAATGCGAAAAAAATGCTATATTTATCTTCGTGGCCCTTTAGTTAAACCGCGAAGCAAAACTGCACGATAAGGTCATATAGAATAAATGACAAATATACTAGGGAATCAATATAGACTTAATTATTTTAACAATTTTTCTGGTCACTTTTTATATTTCACCTGCTGAATAAATAATATTAGATATTTTTTGTTACTTCCTTGACAGATTTTATTCGAGAAAATACGCAATTTCCTTTTCTATATCGCATCTCGTGAAGCTGGTCAGGCAATTACATACTAAACTGTTTTTATTACGATCTTTAAAGCATACCGAAAATTAATAATAATTGGTTAATAAAAGTGCTTATTTAACTATGTGTGTGGATGCTTGCATCAAAAAAATCTATGTACGCAAAATTCGCTTCCCCCTCTGATCAGGAGCTGCTACACGAAATGCTATGTTACGATTCTATACATGACTATTTGGGCTAACAATCTACTCCGCGAGTCAAACATATCCATCTACTACGGCACTTGCAATTTTCCGATTTATTGGTAACACACTCGTCGCTATGGGGACTTTTGTTGTGCGAGTTGGTGTGCTGATGGATGATCGGCAGCTAGTATGCGCGTGACGCAATGTATATGTGTGTTTTCTATCGCACTCCGGTCGTTATGTCATCAACATTTCGACATTCATCTTCCTTTTCCTCGGGTATTATCTCGCAATGGTTAAGGTGTGATAATTAACGTGTCTTATCTTATTTATCACGAGGGAGACTTAATCGAGACGAACAAATTTCTGGAGATAAACACTTGCCATTCCTATCGATGATGGACAACCTCATAGACACATGAATGTATATTCGATTTTGCGATTTATGTCATAATGAGTTAGATTATATAAATATTTATCAGGATCTCCTAATGCCTATTTACTTCAGACGTCGCATATTCCTGAAGTAATTTAATGTTTATCGCGAATGTTTATCGTGGATTCATCGGCATTCTCTATCAACGTCAATTTCTTATCGGATATTTACTGTCTGGAATTTTTGCAAGGGTTCTTTATCAGTGAACGAGATAAGACTTCCCACGAGTTTGTACAAGAAGATGGAGATATTATTTTGCGACTACCGTATCTACTTGTTAGCGATCAAATCGTTAAAAGTACAAACTGGTGATGCAAGAAAATTGGATTTTATCATTCTGTCACACGTCTCGGACGCTATCCCCTCACAAGATGAATAATGAAAGAAAAATAATAAAAAAGAAAGAAGTCTGTGTCTGTCGTGATGTCCAAAAAAATGCTCTCTGCACCACTATATAAGGTGTAATCGAAGAAACCTTGTGATTGCGGAGCCATAGAACCCACCCCTCTTCGTTCTTATTTGTTCATAATTTTGCTCAAATACCCGTGACCAATCATCCAGCAAGACGATCTGTGCCCTATCGATACGGGTATCAACAGTTCCAGACGTCCTCCCGGCTAATCAGCTTACCTCTCATCATCAATGTAATATCAAAGGTAATTAAAATAATTATTTTTTAAATCATGATAAGTAATTCGTAGATTCGTTCGGATGGCAACTTTTCGTTCATTCCTATCCTAACAGTCCTATGCTACCGCTACCTCATGACCAATGTCCTGTTGATTCTACCACAATAATTCAGGCCAAATTATAAATTCTACCGTAAAGCTCCCTTTTCCATATTCTACCTCTCCTGATCCTGCATATCCACAGTCAATAAAGCTGGCTACATCACCATTCTGCAAATCGATCATCTTCGTTCTATCTCTCTCATTGATCACAGCTCATTTCTAACTACCATCTCATCCCTGCATCCTCGTCATGGATCATTCCCAGCTGTTCCCACTCTTCTCAAATCTCTCGATTTATGAATCTTCGACTAAACGGATATTTTACTTTTTACCACTTCGATCGAATCTCCTGAGATTACCACACGATCCTTTGCCAAAATTCCATTATCTCTACCAAGATCCGAGTCATATCTTCTCATGAATTCTCTACTGTGCACTACATTCTTCTATTGCCATCCTCGAACGATCTACCCATCAAATTGTTACTTATACATTGTTGTTTCAGTAAATAGATTCAAAGGAATGATTATTATTTGAATGCATATAACAAAAGAAACGAATGAGGGATATAGATATTATTTTCATCAATGCTATACATAACAACACATAATTATACTTAAATGAATATAGCTCAAACAATCATTACTTAATGAGACATTAATTACAACTACCAAAAGAACTGAGAACAAATGTTGTATTACCGTTATTTATTAGCATCATAATAAAAGTAAATTATCATTTTATATAAAAAATAAAAATAAACCTGTTTGAAATTCCTAGTTGAGCCGATAACTGGTGAATAGTAAATAGGCTGATAGATAATTGATTAGCTTCATACTGTTGAATATGAATGGCAGTAGCGAATTTAGCTATAGGTGTGGGGGGGGGGGCGCGACTCACCCCCACGCCCCTGTTAAATCCTAATTTGCGCCCCCCCCCAAAGATAATTTTATGAATTTTTTCTCTTATTACAGTTTTGTCTGTGTACAAAGTTCAACTGGATTTAAGCAACTCCAGCTGTTATGCTGCATCATATTAATAATATTACAGCTCCAGTGAAGAGCGACTGTTTGAAGTTTTTAAGCTTGTATACTGCCAGGAGTACAATCAACTGAAGTTTCTGCTAAAAATGAGCATGTATTTGATGATGAACACCCATCTACGCATTCGAGTTCCTGTGCTGAGCCTGCTGAGACAGAAACATCATCTGAAGTTCTTGTTGAAGATGAGCAAGTAGTTGCAAGTAGTTGAATCTTTTCAAAATTTATGCGACATTTACAAAAATGATATTAATATTGAAAAAGCAATCCTAGAATATGATACTTTCAAATACGTGTATGCATCAATACGCCCATTACTATCTTGTGAACTACAACTTAAAGAGGTGCTGCCTTTCTTGGTTGAAAAACAGATGGCACCAGGACTTCCCAATTTGGCAATTCTCTATAAAATATACTTGACTCTTCCTGTTACATCTGTTACTGCTGAAAAAAGTTTCAGTAGACTGAAAATCATCAAAAATTATTTGCGATCAACAATGACAAACGAACGTTTGTGTGGATTAGCATTAATTTCAATAGAACGCAAAATGGCTGAGAACATTGACTTTGAATCGACTATAAACCGTTTTGCTTCAATGAAATCACGCAGGAAGCAATTTAAATAATAAAAAAACTTGTATGTTTGTTACATCAATAAATTTACTAGAATAAATTTACTGAATATAATGCTTTTTAATAATATTAGTATTCACTCAATACTCGCGAAAATAAGTAGTACCATCTTCATAATTTGTGGCGCCCCCTGAAAACTTTCCTCGCCCCCCCCCGCACCAAAATCTAAATCCGCCACTGATGAACGGTATAGGTTCGTCGCACGGTAGTACCTTAAGTGACATTTTAAAAACTGAAAAACTTAGTCATGTTACTTACCTTAAGTGAAATTTAAAAAACTGAATGGATTTATCGCTCTATCTCCTTATATACTGGATTCTGTCCAATCAGAATCCAGGAAGTTGTATTATTATATTTTTATTCCCTTTTCTCCTTTTTTATTCTTTTCTTATATTTTCTTTATTATTTTTGCAACTTTATTAATAAATAATTTTTAATATTCCTATTTTCTTTTCTTTTGAAGGTTTTGGGGTATTTTCTCGTATTTTTCTTATTCTACTTATTTTTTATCAATTATTGTTTCTATTTTTAGATTTGTTATCATTATTTTAATTTTTCCGTCATTTTTTGTTATTTTCTTTATTTTTTCCTCTTAGATGTAATTACTTAGGGTTTTTATTGTTATTTTATCTTACTATATCGGTTTCTCATCTCCCCTATTTTACTCTTTTATTTTTGTCATTTTTTATGATTTTTGGGTCCCACCTAGTTATCAGGCCAACATAGGGATCAAACTAATCAATATCAACCAGAATATTAATCATGACTTTTATTGCCCCTGCTAATAAAATTTTACTGGTATTTATATAAAATGAAAATAGATCTTCTCTAAAAATAGAAATTGTAAATTACAATATATTTCTATACAGTAACCCAAAAAAAAGTCATGGACACCTATTGTATTCTGTGTATAAAAGTCTAAATGGTTGTTGTTAGTGTACTCAAGGAGAAAATGTTTATATATATATAAACATTTTCTCCTTGAGTACACTAACAACAACCATTTACACTTTTACACACAGAATATATAATATATTTAATGTTGTCTCATTTATTTAACATCAACAAAATCATTATTTCGTTTAAACTCCATTTAGTTTTACACATATTTTTGAAAATACACATGGCACGAAACACTGTCTCGGATAGAAGAATTCGGTGTTTATTCATCAATATATTGAAAACTGGGAAAGTTATTGAAAAATAGCGAACAATATCAATATTTTTGCTGGAGTAATTTCGAAAGTGGTAAAGCAGTACAAAACAACAAATGATTTGTTTAACATATATTCAAATTGTGGTCGAATTAAGATACTTTCAAGTAGAGTTCAACGACACTTGGCATTAGGAATCCCAAAGAATCCAGTCGTTACCAGCGAGTATTTGAAGGCATTTCTTGATAATCACATGCATATAAACACCAGTAGTCAAACTGTCAGTAGTTATTTGGCTAGAATGGGATTTAGATCCTCATTACCGCTCAAGAAGTCACTGTTAACAAAAAGGCACAGACAAATGAGATTAAAGTTTACAAAAAGTTGGTCAACGAGCTTTCAGAAATTTAGAAAAAAGTGCTGTTCACTGATGAAACAAGAATATTTATGGTAAATAATTCAAGAATCCAAAGTGTGCGACAAAGAAAGGATGATAAATTAAATTTTACAGTCCCTACACTCAGATATACATCCTCTATTATGTTATGGGGAAGCTTCACTGCAACTCCTAGTAGTATTTAAAGGTTCTGAACAATGAAGTACTCAGTTCCATTAGAGAGGCGTTTGGTAATAAGAAAAATTGGGTTCTACAGGATGATGGTGCACCATACCACCACAGCAAAATAATAAAAGAATAGATCCATAAACAACAATGGACTGTGCTGGTCTGGCCCACCCGACCTTAACCACATTGAAAATGCGTGGTCCTTGCTGAAATACCAAATTGAAAAATACAAATTTGATAACCTAATTTACATGAAGGCAACAAAACTCAATACTTGGTTTCATCAGTTACTCAATATTTTCTCTAAAAATCTGGCGCTATCAATGACGAAACTGCTACAGAAGTGTATTAAGCAAGGCGGTGGTCCAGCGTCATATTGAATTGATTATTGGAACCCTCTGAACATTTTGTTAATTATGATGTTTCAAATTGTAAATGCCTTTCACTTTATTCATCTTTATAATAATATATTTTTTATTTAATGTGTTTTTCTCATCCAGTCTTGGAGCCCAACAGATGGAAATCTGATGAAGACGGACATTATAATTGTAGTCACGTGGATGAAAGAGGTATGAGACTATATACCAGAAGAGATTGCGCGAATATCATTATTCAAATGTGAAATTTCAAACGCAATTGACGGGTCAGAAAATGATACACACTACCAGGAAGGTGATGAAGCAACAACTCAAAGTTAAAGAGAGAGACCGTTATAATGACAAATATACCACTGATGTACAGTTCACACAAGAGCAATATGATGAACCTTGTGGGAATCAAATGACGATGAAGAGTTTGTAGGATTTAATTTTTTATAGTGCTGTATAAATCGAATTATTAGACTTTAGTATTTTTAATCACTAGAAACTGTTAAACTCGTTTTGGTTTTATGAGTTCGTCTTATTTACAAATATTGAAATATATATATATATATATATATATATATATATATATATATATATATATATATATATATATATATATATATAATAGGTATATGTGACCTCGAAATTTGATAGATAAACTTGTAGTTGTTAATTTTATCACATAATAATTTGGTTAATAAAAGTCATAACTTCTTAATCAAGTTTTCATCGAGATTCATAATTGCTATTTAACTATAATTCTAAGATTAGATTTACAAAATTAAATTGTAATAATATACTATCAAATTAGAATTTGACACAATTAAATGAAAACCTAATACTATTAAATCTATTAATATATGTACAAAATCTATTTATTATTTTAATTACTTGTTTAAATATTAACTTTTCAGATATACTTTCACAAGCAATTTAATATATAATTTTTAAAATAATATTTTACCTGTTATAGCTGCCAAAATTTTAATTTATGGGTACAAATATTTTAAGCAACATTAATTTTGTAACCCGTAAAGCAGAAATAGCATTTAAAAATGTTTATCAATTTCTTTTTAAATTAGTTTTTATTGTTTATATTTGCAGTGTAAGTATGTTACTAAATATCCGAGAATTGTTGCTGTATCTAAGTTCAAACCAGTTGAAAATATAATTGAAGGTTACTCAAATGGTTTACGATGCTTTGGAGAAAACTATGTTATTTGATAACGGAATCTAATAAGCTATATAATTTTTTTAGATTCAGGAGTTAGAAAAGAAATCACACGATGAAAAAGTTTAAATTGTAATTCAAGTAAATTTATAATTTTCTGCACAGATACTTGCTTGTTGTCCTGATATTAAATGGCATTATATTGGTAAAATACAAAATAAGAAAATCAACAAAATAATTAGTTAAATTTTAAACTTTTATTCAAATAGATTAAATTAGTTTATAGATATTCCTAACTTATCTGTCATAGAAACATTAACATCAATTGACACGGCCAAATTATTAAATGAGAAAATGGCTAATTCTAAACGAAAAGAATTATTGCAAGTTATGCTGCAAGTCAATACTAGTGATGAAGACGGTTAAAATATATTTTATTTATAACCTGATATAAATATTAATTTTTATTAAGATTATTTTCAAATTTAAATTTCGCTAAATTTATTTAGTTTATTCATTTCTCTAAATACAAGTGAATAGATATTTGTTAAAATCAAATGCATTTATAATATTAGATTTTATATCATATATTTTGTATTTTAGTATGAAATTCAAGGACGAATTTATTATTTAAACAAAGTGAATTAAGAAATTAATATATTAAAATTTAAGTTTATAATTTTGTTTTTTAATGTATTTATATTTCAGACAATTTAATATTGTTTAAAATTTTATTTTTTGTTTTTATCTATTTTATTTTAAGTTTTAAAATATTATATTTAACAAATATAAGTAAAAATTTGAATTTTGAATTATAAAAATGTTATATAAATAAAATAATTACAATCTGAAATTCATTAGGGTAACATAAGTGAAATTGAAATATTTAATGAAAACAATTTCCAGTTTATGATTATCTATGCTAAAAATTGAATCATCTCATGAGTTTGTTAAATTCTTTTCAACTATGTAAATTATCGACTAGACTTGCTTTGCGGATTTCTTGCATACACCGGTGAACCTTACAATGGAAAATTCCACACTGATTGATTTAACATTTAAAAATCTTTATATCAATTTTACTTTTAAGGCTTTTTAGTTATCATATTTATTGATTTATTGTAGGTTATAATTATTTGAGGAGTTCTTAAATATTGAATTAAAGAATTTTTTGACCTTAAACTTCACTAAGGAAACCTAATGTTGCGATATCGGATGCAGTTATATAATTGGGGGAAATGCCTCATAAATAGTAATTGGTAAAAGCAACGAGAAAACAATCCTTAGAAATCAAAATATTTCGTGTAAAAAATTATGTCTCTTATTATGAGAGCTTGAATAATTTCAACTTTTGATTATTTTAAATCATTAAAATAATTAATCGATATCATTAATCTAAAATATGATTTAATTAATTCTCAAACCAACGAGTAGTGAATAAATTATGGTTGATAAGTATCAAGTGGTAAAAAGGTAATGCCAATAATAAATTTTAATCGATATCTTTTTTAAAAATTATCATCCTATTCCAGTTAAAAATGGAATTCCACCTGGCCTGGTGGTTGAGTTAGCTTCGGATATTATTAAAAATTATGAGAATTTAAAATTTATTGGATTGATGACAATTGGATCGGTGAAGAATACATTGCAAGGAGTTGAAAATCCCGATTTTCTAGTTAGTTATATTTTTGTTTCGAATTTTCTTCAATTATTCAAAAAAGATATTTTAACAAAAATAGGGCTTAGATTACGGTTAGGGGTAGGTTAATGTGAGTAGGTAAATGTGAGCCCCTTATGCCACCATTAGTTACCGCACACTGGTTAGCAACAGAGGCTAATAATTTTAATAATTTCACATTTCAAGGTCAGGTCACGATTATTGATTTTTAGATTTTTTAGTTTTATTGATTTAAAGTGCATTTATTGATTTTTAAGTGCAAAATTTTCAAAAAAGAAATTCAAGTATTGATTTAAATGTTAATTATTGATTTAAAAGTGAATTTTTACTTTTTTGTTTTATCTCATTGTAGCACGGGAGTTTGAGATTTTCAAAATATTATTTCGAAATATAGAGGGTGACGTCACCTACATCTTTCTGACCACAAAATTTACTATTTTACTTCATATAAAGAAAAAAATTTTTTTTTAAAAATTAAAATCATCTGAAAGGATTTTTGGTAAAATCTTGTTGGACGCAGTGAGCTTTTATCAAGAAAAAATAGAAAATTACTATTTTATTTAAACAAAAAATCACTTTTATTCATTTAAATAAAAAATCTAAAGGAGATTTGATAAATATGGCAGTTAGGAAATTTTATTGGACCCAGAGAAATTTTATCAACAAGAATTTATTTATTATTTTATTTCATTTAAACAAAAAAATAAATTTTTATTCATTTAAACAAAATTCTAAAAAAGAGGAGATCTGATAAACAGTTTTTTAAATCTTGTTGGATTCAATGAGCTTTTATTAAAGTTACACTGGTAATTTAAATTATCAACGAAAATTAATTATTAATTAAATCTACTATTTTACTTCATATAAACAAAAATCTCAATTTTTAAAAAATTAAATTTTTAATTTAAACAAAGTTATAAACGCCTGGTAGGATTTTAGGTAAGCTTGACAGTTGTAAAATCTTGTTGGACGCAGTGAGCTTTTATCAAGAAAAATTAGAAAATTATATTTTATTTTATTATTTTATTACTATTTTTTTAAACAAAAAATCACACTTTTATTAATTTAAACAAAATTCTAAAAAAGAGGAGATCTGATAAATGACAGTTTTTTAAATCTTTTTGAACCCATGAGCTTTTATAGGGTTTCACGACCAATTTAATAATATTTGCAACCAATTTCATAATTTCTCGTTCAATTTCATAATTTTTGCAATCAATTCCATAATTTTTGCAATCAAATTCATAATTTCCCGACCAATTTAATAACTTTTGCAATCAAATTCATAATATTTGCAATCAATTTCATAATATTTGCAATCAATTTCATAAAAAAAATTAAAAAATAAACACCAATTTTATAAATATATTTTATAAATATAAAAAATATTCTTAAAAAATTTCAAGCTTAAGATTTACTATTCAAGAATCTCCAGTCTTAACTCCGCTTTTTGTAAATATTTAAGCATTTTTCGATAAAAAGAAGCACAATGTTCAGGTGTTATTTGATAAAATTGTCGGTAATATTGCTTCTTAATTCTGCTTCAGTGCGCGCATTGCTGCGAATGACACAATTTTTCCAAACGGAAAACACGTTTTCGATGGGGTTCAAAAACGGAGAATAAGACGGAAGGTATTGTATCCTATAGGACGATATTTCTGCGTCATCAATCAACCCCCCTAATGATGTATGTGGGCATTATCCATTATAAAGATGGGGGAAACTATTCCTAAGCGAATACAGCAATCATGGATTTCTTTTAAGCATGTTTTAAAATCTTCACCATTAACAGCTCTTTCCTGGATTTTATGGTAGATCATACCGTATTTGTTCATTGCAGCAACGACAGAAATATTTCTGCTTCTTGCAGCCGGCACAGAGAGATAGGCCGATGATCCTTTGGAGCTTCTTCCACGAGATGGGCGTGTTACCACCGCAAATCCAACTTCATCGAGGAAGACAAAATTTTTATCATCACTTTCAATTTCTAAGGTTCGTAACATGCTTGCATAAACGGCTCGGATCTCAATTGTCGAACTACAATTTCGACGTTCAGGTACCAATGTCACGCGTTTCAGTGTGTAATGAAACTGGCAAAGCGCACGATCGACGGTACTGATCGAAACATTGATTCCGAAACTGCTTTGTATCCACTCCTTCATATCTTTGAGGTTTTTAGTACACTCCTCATTAACGTTTCTCATGAGAGCCTCTTTTACGTGCTCTGGAAGCTTAGAGCGCTTATCACCGCCTCTCTTTTCAGCAAATATTATACCAGTTTTTAAGTATTTTTTAACAATACTATTTACAGTTTGATATTTAATGCTGTACATGGAGGATATCGCTGCTACCAAATGCCCTTCCAATGTCTTTGTAATAATCCGCTCTCTATCATTAGCCGAAATACTTACATTTATCTTCCTAGGTATGCCGGTTTCTTCCGCGACAGTAGAGGCGGACGCTGTGTTTGTAGGGCTTGCCAACATCAAAGAAACGTTTGTATGATTTCGTTCCTCGGAACTTGGTTCTTCTATGTCCTCTTCTAAGTTTGAATTGAAAATTGAATTTGACATGGGGGTTTAATAAAATATTTTTTAAATTAAAAATAAGGATTTTTTTATGAAATTGATTGCAAATAATATGAATTTGATTGCAAAAGTTATTAAATTGGCCGGGAAATTATGAATTTGATTGCAAAAATTATGGAATTGATCGCAAAAATTATGAAATTGAACGAGAAATTATGAAATTGGTTGCAAATATTATTAAATTGGTCGTGAAACCCTATATTAAAGTTAGACTGGTATTAAAATTATCAACCAAAATTAATTTTTAAAAAATTGAATTTTTCATTTAAACAAAATTTAAATAAACATTGGAAGGATTTTTGGTAAAATCTTGTTAGACTAAGTGTTTATCAATAAAAAATAGAAAATTACTATTTTATTTCATTTAAACAAAAATATTAAATTTTATATCCATATAAATAAAAATATTAATAAAGGAGAAAATTATTTGATTGGTGTAGAATTGGGAAATTCTGCTGGGCGTATTTAGCTTATATTAACAAAAAATACTAAAAGTCACATTTAAAGGGGGTTTTCCAAAAAATCAATTTTTTCATCACTAGTTAAATTTTTTTTTAATAATTTCACAAATGCGTAGAATTCACTGAGTAGTTTTTTTAATTACTGCCTACTAATATAGACGATTTAATTGTCTCTATTCGATTGAAAAATCAAAATTGTAGCATTATTATTGTTTATGATAGTCTAAATAAACAAATATATTAATAGTAACAAAATATGTTCCTTTATTATGATTGATGTTTAATTTTTTTAAAAATTATATATATTATTATTAATGAATTATTAAAATGTGTTTATTTGTATAAATTTTCAAGAAATAAAATAAAATTAATAGAATTAAAAACCAAATTTTTTACAAAATTCAGAAACATTGAGTGCAAAAATTAATTAATACTGAAAAATCCGTAAATCAATAGTTTTCATTGAAAATAGATATTTAAAGATAAATACGAAAATAATAACTTTAAATCGAGGAAGTGTCAGTAGCCGTTCTAAGATGTCTCTGTTTATTTAAAATAGCACTCTTTATATCCATTATAATCTTTTAAAAAATTAAATATATAATATTTAAACAAACATATTATTTAAATAATCGATAAAAATAACATAAAAATACCACTTTTCACAATAAAATAATCAATAATTCAATTATTTTATATAAAATGTTTTGCGAGAGGAAGTTCATATTAACTCATTTAAGTTAATAACGAAGCAGATGCTAGATAAAATAAAATTCAGACATAAATATCAGACAGCAAAATTCTCAACTGTTTTGTCAGTTTTGCAAAAGAAAAGTCATAATTTGAGTAATATTAGCAGGTTATATATATTTTCTTAGAAAATAGGTTCATGTTGGTCTGTGGAGACATATATAAGCTCAACTTTTTTCTGGGAATAAATAATATTAGTACTTTTAATAAAAGCACTATTAGGGTTGAAATAAGTTGAATTAGGAAAGGGGGGGGGGTTAAAGAAACTGAAAACAAGCAACAATTGAAAAAGCAAATGCATTAAAAAATTTTAAATTAACATTGAGATCATTATGATCCTTAAATACAAAAAATAAAATTCACATGTACAAGATCAACAATAGGTGGGAAAAGAATCAAGAAAAAATAAAGTATTAAATTGATTTAAAAAAAAGAAAACAAGGAAGAATTTAAATTTCCCACTTTTGGTTAAACATGTATGACGTTAACTAATCGAACAATTAACTGATAAATATTACACTACAGTTTACACTGCCAGATTTAAACAAGTTTTGGGTTTTCTGTCGAAGGAAATGTTCGATTATAAGATAACCCTTTTCAAAAATATAATGGTCTATTTTATTTAACATTAAGCTTAGAATGACATTTGACTTTAACGTGGCCTTTTACCTAATTTATTTATATGTCAACTATAAATGACCAACATATAATATATTTATCAACTATTTAATTCTATGCTTGACCTATCTGATTTTAGACTTGACCTACTTAATTTTTGACCTGAAAACTCGACCTCAATAACCTTAGAACTTTAACCTTAACTTTAAATTGTTCTACCTAAATTTTTTTCTAGAGGGGGACTGAGTATAACAACACTTGATAAATTTGTGTTACATAAAGAAAAAATTTGATCAGTAGTCGCAATGAAAATAAAAGTATCAATTTCTGTGAATTCTGCATAACTTATAATTTAAGAGTTTGGTTTGATGAATTCGATGAAATCGATGTTTTAGGGGTGCACCACAGAAACTCTTTTTCAAACTCTCTTTTTAATAAATTCAATGGAAAAAATAATCAGTGGTGAAATTGGAAGAAAAAAAGTTCATATAATATCAGTTTAATTGTTAAAGATTTTTCAGAAGCTAAAGCCAAAACTATTAAATTGTTAGGTACGTTTTCTAAGATTTTTTATATTATGTTCACTACTTTCATCTAAATCAATGATGCCCTCAATATTTTCAACAAGTGCCAAAAAAATTTTTCTTTAATAAATAGTGCCAATTTAAAAAATTCAAATTTCTTATTAAAATAATTCATTAATATTATTGGCTAATTTTTCAAAATCAATTGGATCATTCATCGCAATTTTAGTTGAATATTTAAATTTGAATTTAGTAATCGATTCCTGTGTTTATTTATTAATTATTTTCAAAGCTGAGAATAATAGATCGCAAGAATAAGTACTGCCAAATAAAGAGAAGATTTTCATTGCTAAATTCCAGATTTTAGGAAAATTTTCCTGATTTGAGTGTTGTAAAATTTCAACAAATCATTTCATCTGTCAAAGAAAGCTGAAATAATCTCTTCCCCAGTTACTTTGAAGGAAACGATTGCTATTGTCCACTTTCTGCTTCTTTGACATAAATATTTTTTTTGTTGAAATGATTTTAAATAAAAAATGAAATCAATAAGAGAACTTCCTACCTTTATTGAAAATTTGCTTGCCTTTTATGTTTTTTTTAAAATGACTGAAACAAAACAACAAAACATAATAAAACAAAACATTACTAAAACAGGAATGGTTTTAACATCAATAGGAAATAAATGGCACCACTGATCTAAATTATTACTTGACTTCAGTTACTGTAAGACAAAACTGGTGATGACCTCTGAATTTTTACGAGATAATTGAATTAGCCTAATTCAACCAAAATTCAATTGTTGAATTAAAGAGATAATGTAAATATAATGATTAATGAGAAAATAATTTGTGACCTTTGAACATCCACTTACTTATAATATTAAGTTAGGAAATATTTATTTTACAAATTTTTCTATGTAACGATTAGCAATAGCAGGAAACAATTTTGTTTTATTGCATAAATTTTATTACACTTATTGATTTGAGTGATTTCACAATTGCAAATTTTATAATATTATCAATAATACTCTTTATTTTCTAAAACTAAAATACTAAGTATTTGATAAGTAAACCTTAACTGGTAATTGTGTATATGTAGTTGTACGTTTTCCCACTTACCTTTGCTACAAAAATAAACAGTTCTATTGTAACAGGTATGAGGGGGCGCAATTAGTAAAGTTTGCCTAGGTCGGCGAAAAACCTAGAACCGGCACTGATTACAACAGAAAACATTTGTAGATAACGAATATATTATAATTTTTTTATTCATTTAACATCCTATTGAGTTACCTATTGCATTCTTTCGTGTTAAAAACATTTTTCTGAAAGATTTTGTTAAAGGAATAGATATGATTAAAAAATTACACAATTATATTGAGTGAGGACATTCAAAAAATTCTGAATTAAAGCTTCTTCAATTAATTTGTTTGATATATATCATTTTTGGCGAATACACATAATGCTTACTAGCATGGATCTTGAAGATTATTTCATCTTAAATATAATATTCTATAATTGGAAATTAATGTCATTCTTAACTTCATTCCAGTGGCGTAACTAGTGGACGCAGGACCCTGCGTTGCGGGGGCACACCAGCTATAGGGGGCCCAAAATTATTACTAAAAAATATTTACAATAATTTTCTGAAACTTTTTCCCGCAGTTATATTTGCCTAGCAAACATAAAACTATCATTGAATAGCGGCTGCTGTGAATAACTATGTATTAAACTTTAACCGAAAAATTTAAGTGGAAATATTTTACATTGCGCGGGGGCCCAAATTTTGAAGTTCCGCCACTGCTTCATTCTTATATCTCTTTCATAAATTACCTTCTCGATTTTATTTTATTTCTTAATAGTATATTAGAATACCATTCATTCTATAAGGTCTTTTACTAAGACCGAACACTCTTTTAAATATGCCAGCCACATTTATGTTCTTACAAATTGGAAGGAATGGTTTTATTTTCGAATAATCTAATTTTAATTCTTTAATTAAACATATTTTAATATTATTTTTGTAAAAATTTTTTATTTTATTAAAATAATTCTTTATTGATTATATTATAAATTTTATATATTTATTTCGATTTTAATTTAAATATTACTAATTCAAATTCTGATTTAATTATTATACATATATTTGAGTAGAAATAGAATTAATCGTAAAAAACAAAATGAGAAAAGTAGATGTGTAATGTAAAATATAAAAGAACGAATTCTGAAATGTTATGTTTTTCAGATTATAGATAAATGTTTTATTTTCTCTCCATCTAATAGCAATGAAGATAAATGAGATTTTAGAAGAAACTAGAGATGTGGTAGAAATTAAAAGATTTAAAATTATGTTTTTTTGTATTGGTGGCTTACCGTTTGCTATTATAATTATTTAGTAAAAAAACCTTTTTAATTGGTCCACAGTAATTAAATATCACAAAAATTCAATAACTACTCTTGTAAATGTTTAGAATTTGATTCGAAATGTAAAAAAATTTGTCGACATAAAAATGTTATAGAGCATGTTCCAACATCTCTAAAATGATAAATAATAATTGTGATAAAGGGTTTTAAAGCTCCGCTTTTAAAGAAATCAGAAATAGATTGACAATATATTACTATAGAGTAATTTACATATCTAAATTAAACTAATTCAGATTTCTTTATTTTATAAGGAATGAATGGGAGTGAATTAATTGATGTTCTACACAATTTGGAATATTAATTAATCTAAAAAATCGATTTAAAATGATGTCTTTTGCGATGGAAAGTATTAATTAATTAATAATCTCTTTTAATTAATCACCTAAATGTTCACAATATAGTAATATGAATTATTATTATTGTTACATTTATATTTGACTGTGCAAAATATCGTTGAAAAATTAATTGAAAAATTAAATCTTTTTCAAATTTTACTAATTAAATGTAACAAAATTTTGAGCAATTAATACGCTAATGGACATTTCAAGGCTAACTCATATTCTTTCATGTAACAAATATTACACAAATCGTCCTAAGCCCCTTCAGAAGACATTAAGTACAAAAAATTATAACCAATGGATATGTCGAATAAAAATTATGATACTTATATTGCAATTCGCTACTAAACGGAAAAAATAAATCATGTTAATCGAAATTAGTATTAAAAGTCAATATTAACTACAAATAGTTAAAGAGAGAAAAAGCACAAGTTTAACATACCTAAATATGAAATTGAAGCCTTTCATAAGTTCATAACAATAATAATCATTTATGTCATAGCATGTGACGCAATAGTTTTAAGTTCTTCAAATGATATAATAAAGATATTGAATAAAATATGGTAGTAGAGATATAGCCAGTAGTTATCAGTGATATATGTTGATAATGCTATTTATACTGTTTTTGGGTAATTAACCAATTTGTAACTCATTAAAAAATAATAAGTACATACAGCTCCAATTAAAGAATCGAAAGGAAAAGAAATAAAATATGATAAACTTTAGTAATATTGAATTTGTTCAATTGTTTCCAAGAGTGAACGAACAATATTTTCATACCCGTTACAATCCTGTCTGAAATTCGTGACAACTTATCGGTCTTACAAGTTCTTTTCACTTCATTTTCACCAAACATCCAGTTTACAAACCATATTTCGAGGTTATTAATGATGAAAGACTGTTATATGATTTTCTGCTAAGCCCATTGTCGTTTTCTGTGAATTTTTTACTTTAATGGTGCCCTTAAAATGTCGTTATCAATGGATGATAGTCTATCGTTACATAGTTTGTCTTTGCACTCGAGATCACCAGAACATAATTTGGTGTACCAAATTTGACACGTGCATAAGGGCACACAGAGCCGGCCCAGAGGTCGGGACTTCCGGGATTTTTCCTATATAGCATTGGGAATTATGCTAACAACGTCTGTTTCATTAGCTTTTCAGCAGCAGTCTTTCCAAATTAAAGTTAATTAAAAATTATCTAAGATCAACCATGCAACAAAATAGGTTAGAGAGGGCGGCTATGTTGTCAATAGTGCAGGTAACCAAACAGATAAATTTTGATGATATTATCGAGGAATAAGCAGTAAAAAAAGTTTGTACGAAATAAGAATAAAAAATATTATGTTTATGTATACATATTATTAAATATATTGATAAAATAAATATTTCATTAAGTAAATTGATAAAATTATGTTCATGTATCATTTCTTCCTTTTTGGGAAGGTGCCCACATATAATATTTTCCCGAGTCCCGCAAAACCTACAGCCGACCCTGAGGACACGACTTACGATTGAAACAAATATATTTTGTAAACAAATCGTAAAATTAATACATTTTTTTAATTCATACAACATTATCGACATTATTGCACTCATTAGAACCATTTTCACAAATGTGTGTACTCGTACAAATATGACAGTAGATGGATTGGGCACCGCTAGAACAGGACTCCGCTAGCACAACCCCCCCCCCGGGGGTAAAAAATTTTTCTAAGTCTAAAAGTACATTTTTTTTTCAAGGTCATTTGTAGAACAAAGACATATGACTCATCAAGGTCATTGAAACAAAGACCATGACTCATCGGATGACTCATAAAATTTTCAAGGTCATTTGTAGAACAAAGACCATGACTCATTCAAGGTCATATGACTCATTCAAGGTCATTTAAACAAAGACCATGACTCATTCAAGGTCATTCTCAAGGTCGTATGACTCATTCAAGGTCGTATGACTCATTCAAGGTCATTTTCAAGGTCGTATGACTCATAAAATTTTCAAGGTCATTTGTAGAACAAAGACATTTTTTTTTCAAGGTCATTTGTAGAACAAAGACATTTTTTTTTTCAAGGTCATTTGTAGAACAAAGACATTTTTTTTTTCAAGGTCATTTGTAGAACAAAGACATTTATTTTCAAGGTCATATTATTATTTTTCAAAAATATTATTATTTTTATTATTATTTTTCAAAATATTATTAACTGTGCCAGCGGAGTCCTACTTTTCGGGGCGCCAGAACTTTTTGAGTTTTCAAAATTATTTAAATATTGATACATCATTTTGAAGCTTGGTGCAAGACCTTTCGAATGAGCTATTGAAAGTATCATCATCATCACTATTCATAAAGTTATTAACATTTTCCCGAGACCATTTTTCAAGGTCATATAATTATTATTATTTTTCAAAAATATTATTAACTGTGCTAGCGGAGTCCTACTTTTCGGGGCGCCAGAACCTTTTGAGTTTTCAAAATTAATTAACAATTGATACATCATTTTGAAGCCCAGACGAAGACAAATCTTTTGAGCCATAGAAATAATTTTTATCATTAGTAGTATAAAAGTTATTAACATTTTCCCGAGACCATTTTTCAAGGTCATTTGACTATTTTATTATTATTTTTCAAAATATTATTATTTTCAAGGTCATATTATTATTTTTCAAAATATTATTATTTTCAAGGTCATATTATTATTTTTCAAAATATTATTATTTTCAAGGTCATTTGTAGAACAAAGACATTTATTTTCAAGGTCATTTGTAGAACAAAGACATTTATTTTTTCAAGGTCATATTATTATTTTTCAAAATATTATTATTTTCAAGGTCATTTGTAGAACAAAGACATTTATTTTTTCAAGGTCATATTATTATTTTTCAAAATATTATTATTTTCAAGGTCATTTGTAGAACAAAGACATTTATTTTTTCAAGGTCATATTATTATTTTTCAAAATATTATTATTTTCAAGGTCATTTGTAGAACAAAGACATTTATTTTCAAGGTCATTTGTAGAACAAGACATTTATTTTCAAGGTCATATTATTATTTTTAAATTTTTAAAGGTTCCCGCCAACGAAAATTATTCATCGATAGCTCATTTTAAAGCTCAATCCAAGACCTTTCGAATGAGCCATATATCTCGTTATTCCAATTATTATTTCTAAAGATATTATTATTATTATTATTATTAATATTATTATTATTATTATTATTATTATTATTATTATTATTATTATTATTATTATTATTATTATTATTATTATTATTATTATTATTATTATTATTATTATTATTAGTCTATATACTCATAGTCTATCCGACAAAATATTTTGTCCCCCTATGGGTAATGCTCACAAGGGTACTGCTCACGCTCAACAAATCAACAAAACATACATTTATTTAAACAATAAAATTAAATATTGATTTACATGTATATAGTATGATATTCATTAATTAGTGATGAACAGGCTTGACACTTGCGAATAGTCTTCTTGTGACACTCAGAACAAACAATCACGTGACCACACGGTAAATACAAAACCGAAACTTGATTTTCTTTACAAATTGAACAAGTCAAATACCTTTTCTTAATATCGTTCAGTTTTTTCGTTAGCTTATTTTCAATCAAGTCGGCTTTTGCTATCCATTCATAAATCAATCTACTATATACAGGTTTCAACCTTAAAAACATACAACTCCAAAAGTATTCATTCAGTGATTCGTTGTTTACCGCTATTTTTTCTAAGTACATTAAATAACAGGATAACTTTAAAATGGATTTCTCATAATTAAATAAATCCCTCAAATATTCAATAGAGGAATGTTTGAAAATTTTTAAAATATTTATGATTTGCTTATCAGTGTAAGTATCATGATTATTTATAAAATCTTCAACTGCATTGTTAAAAAATTTCGATGAAATTTCGGAATAGGTTGGACTTCTTTGCTATAAGTAACATTTTTATAAATATTGACAAAATAATAATAATGATACCAAATGATTTACACATTCATCAGTTTTACTCGTAGAAATCATTAGTAATAAATTTCTTAATAAATTTCTTAATAAATTACTTTTGTTTTTATATTTATAAAAATTGAGATAGCCAATCAAATATTATTATTATTATTATTATTATTATTATTATTATTATTATTAATATTATTATTATTATTATTATTATTATTATTATTATTATTATTATTATTATTATTATTATTAGAGAGCAGTAGCTGCATGCTGACTGCAGACTACTATGTAGCTACGTGCTCACTGTAGACTACATTATTATTAGAGAGCAGTATGCATGCTGACTGCTTGTATACCAATATATAAAAACAATCACAAAATTTACAAATAATATCCTTTCTATGCTGAAACATTTTCGATAATTAATTAAATATAATGTTTAAGCATAGAACTATAACGAGTTTTCAATAAAATATATATAAAGAATACAAAAACATTTTTTTAAAAAGATATATTAATCTGATAAAACAATATCATCAATGTCTGTTAAATCAACATTGTTTATAGGGCTGTCTGGATCATCGAAAGATGGGCTTTCTCCACCAAAAAGCGGTCCAATCTCCTCAGGATTAAAAACTTGGCCACCAATCTCCTCATGATTTAATACTTGGCCAGCATCTGTTTCCTCAAATCCTAAATAATGCCCATATGCCAGACTGGAATTTTTCCCCACCCAAAACCGCTTGTCGTCGTTGTTTGACAATGCGATTTTATTGTTTTTAAATGTAAACAATTGATGGTTCCGCGTCCCTATCCTACTTTGTGGTACAGAAAATACTACGTTGTTATTGTAGCATTCTAAATATGATTCGTGCTTAATTTCTGTACCTATTAACCTGACTCCTTTTGCTTTCAAATGATCTTTAGCCCCTAACAAACTATAGCACTTGGGTCTTAAGAAAACCCATTCCTTATACCCTAGACCTTTACTTTCATCTTTAAATTTACCTATCACAGAATCAAGGTTTCTAGAGTATAAGGGATGTGCCGGGTCATAGTTGGAAGTGTCTAAAAGATTGTCACGAATCATTGCCGGCAAAAGAGTGTCAAGCTTACAGTGCCTAACCTCAAGAAAAAAGGAGTCAGTATCGCCGGCAACGATATTAATATCACAGTTAAATTCATTTCTATATTTGGCCAATTCGATATACTGTAACTGGTACATCCTCAGTTTAGACAGGTCTAGCACAGATTGACCAATGTAGCTAGGCCTGTCTAAACATATAGAATCCTTATACAGATGTGCAGCAATCAGGTCATCAGCAATTTTAATTGATTTCCTGAAAGTCGGCTTTGAAGCATATACAATCATCTTTTCAGCTGAATTGCATAGCCTCAAATTCATCCGTTTTTTAAGGTTTTCCACGGATTTCCCATACAGACTATTATTAAATAATTTGTATAAATCTCTATGCAGCTCGCATGTTGAATTTGAGCGCAAATTTGTATTAGTTGATATGTATTCTTTAAAAATGGGTGCATGTTTAAATTTAATTGCCCTATGTACATTTTTAATTAAAGCCCCCAATTCAATATACAATTTGAGAAGTCGCCAATGAAGAACATGGTTCTTCTTCGGCCAATGCGTGAGCATTAACTTCTCAACTTTCGAATCTGGCGGGCACATTTTTTCCGGAGCAATCGGAAAATCATTCAAATAATCATGCACACAATCAGGGATATCAATATCAACCTCCATAGTATACCCATATGGAAGGTTATCGATATCAGCATTCTTACATTCATACAAGACAGAATCAAGGTCATCATACACCCATTCAAAATCAGCATACGGAAGATTTTGGCTTAAGGCCCAACCATACAAGTTATTTATGTCTATATACAAGAGTTCTGTGTCTTCAGAACTTGCAACATAATGTTTGTTAACAAATGTTAACCCACCCCCGTATCCCTCCTTCATAGAAATTAAACATTTCCATGTCCTGTAAAAGTTCAATGGGTTCCTTTAATGTCATAAGCGCTGAGGCCCATGACATACCGGGAATGCCATAAAAATTTAGAGGCTCAAGACCATTGTATGCAATGGCCTTTTCACGGAATTGTGTAAAATAATCTGCGAGGAGAAACACGTCAAGTTTAAGGTATGTTAACATATAGTCTAACATATTGTTACAATTTTGTTGAGTCCAAATAACTTGGGCTAATTCATATTCATCATTAGACACAGAATCCCAAATAGGAGGTAGTTCAAGAGTTGATTCCAGGACCTCAAGAGATGTAGCGAAGTCATAAGGGAAGATACCTTTTGCTCGAACAATTGCGCCATCAAAAACAGAAGAAGTTAAAGGCAGATCGGAAAGAGTCTTAACAGCTTTTGCAAGTGATGAATTAACAAACTGCATGCTGTCAATAAAACGAACAGGCAATTTGTTAATGTACGCGATGAGAGAGATAAATTTTTCCGTAGTGGTTGGAATAATATTCAATTCCCAAGAAGGAAAATTACTCAAACCATACTTCAAAATATGATGGAGATCGTATCCCCTCAAATTGTGAAAAACAACTGGTAACTGTCTCTGAATTCTGCGAGACACATTACATTTCCTACAGGCAGCACCAAGATACTTACCTGTGAAGTGACAATGGTCCCTAACTCTATCTCTAATAAATTTTTTACAAAGATAGCAGGTCCTGGAATCAAAGAAAGCACGATCTTCAGCGAAAGACAAGGTTTGCATAGGTTTATTACAGTTAATTTCGTAATATGGCAGGACAATTGTGACAGCAATTTCCTCCACCTTATGCAAGAAAGACAGCACGCAATCCTCACCAACAAACTCATAATAAAATTTAGTTTTGTTATAATTATTAATTAGTAACATGCCTGCTGTTATCGGCATATGTTTCTGATGGTGTGTGATATCCTCAGGTAAAATCGACTCAAAATCTGCATATATTACGAATGGCGGGGTTACTGTTTTTGCGTAGTTTGAAAATATTAAATTTTTCTCTTTAGGTAATGTATATAAAGTAGAACCTATTTGATTCTTACGGCATAGGTCTACATGGATATCATAAGCGCTCCTATGTCTGAAGCCATTAAGGCAATGTGGGCACCAGTTGACGCGAATCCAAAGGTGACAGGAGCTATTTGGGTGTGAATTCATTAGTTTTTGAAGATCAAAAACTGCGGTGTAATGAAAATTATCACCGTCTTCTAATAAAAGTAAATATATTGGTTCACCACCTATGACCTTAGATCGGTGAATAATGTCTAACTGGGGGTGATGAGGGATATAATCATCATCATTGCTGACAGGTTTAGCTGGCTTATTTCTATATATTAAAACATTAATCGCTAAGTTAAGTTCACGGTTTTTGCGTTCGAATTTTGGGATGTTACTTAATCTCATAGGGCAATCACTAATGGGGTCAAATTAATTTCATCCAAATAATTTTGGTAAGCACTAACTCGATGTTTATTTCTGCGTATAACATCACGCTTTAAGAGAGCTAGAACGCTGTATATAAAACACATATCATCTGTGTTCTTAATATTAACAATGGCTTTTTTAGACTTTAAAGCCGCTGGGGTGGGGATATAACTATGTCCAGCTAACCTATTCATAATCTTATACTTATTTATTATAAAGTCGATTTCTTTAATTTTAACAACCCGCCATCCGCTACCTAAATATGTAAATTTTTCTATCTTATTATTTAATTTAGTGATGCCATTTATTAAAAAGTTTTCCGTAAAAACTTCGGCGTTATTAGAAAAGAAATTATCCTTTAATTCGCCGTCTTTCTCAAATTGAATCAGAACCGTGAACTGAATTTTAACGGGCCCCATACCGTTCATTTCTGATATTAATTTTTGAATAATTTTTGGTGTTATGGATATTTGTACTAAGGCGTCTTTCTCCACGTCAAACCTTAGATTTTTTCTAGCCCCCTTAAAATCTAATTCTATTTCTGGCTCGTTGTCTATATCAACTGAACCACCTATTTGATTATTATTTAATATATTATTTAGAATATTATCTATTTCATCACCACCATCAATAACTTTAACAATTTTAGATGGAACACAAGACACAGGAGTAACAGCAGGCCGTTTTTTATTTACATTATTATTTACATTATTAATTACATTATTAATTACATTTTGTGCTGTGCTATTCACATTTTTATTTTTGATATGTTCGGTATTTTGTGTTGTGCTATTCACATTTTTGATATGTTTAGTATTTTGTGTTGTGCTATTCACATTTTTATTTATAGTTTTGATATTTTGTGCTGTATTATTTATAGTTTGTGCTGTATTATTTTTATTTAACTTATTAAAAAGTTTCTTTTTATTTGATGGAAATTGGTTTAAATGATTAGAATGACTATTATAAAAATCACTATATTTTATAGGTTGGGAAGTCTGGCATATTGGGCATAAATAGTATTTGATTCCATAGAATTTATGCCCATAGTATTTTCTCATATTTTTGTGACATACTTTAGTATGCCCAGTCGAAGAAACACAATAACGAGGATATAATTTACCTATTAATAAATTTATTTAATAATTATCTAAATATTGTTGTAATATCTTTATTATCAATTGTTAGTAGTTATTCAGTTTTATTAGACAATAAAACGGGATAACTATTAACAATTATTAATAAAGGGTATATTATTAGATCAAAACTAACAAAGACGTGGAAATTTAAAAGTATTATTATTATTATTATTAATTTAAAGTTATTATAAGAGAGATGTAGTTGCAAACTACTAGTAGAAATTATGGGTCAATTATTATAAGAGAGATGTAGTTGTAAACTACTAGTAGAAATTATGGGTCAATTATTATTATTATTATTATTAATTTAAAGTTATTATAAGAGAGATGTAGTTGCAAACTACTAGTAGAAATTATGGGTCAATTATTATTATTATTATTATTATTATTATTATTATTATTATTATATTAAAGAGCAGTAGCTGCATGCTGACTGCAGACTACTATGTAGCTACATGCTTACTGTAGACTACATTATTATTATTATTATTATTATTATTATTAATATTATTAGAGCGCAGTAGCTGCATGCTGACTGCAGACTACTATGTAGCTACGTGCTCACTGTAGACTACATTATTATTATTATTATTATTATTATTATTATTATTATTATTATTATTATTATTATTATTATTATTATTATTAATATTATAAGTATTTTAACTATTGTAGATGCACATAGCAAACTACAAGGTTTTATTTTATAACTATAATTTTAAATATTTTCACAATAATTTCATTATATTTCAAAAAAGTAGTATTTACTTCATATAATCATTTTCTTCATAAATTTCATCATTTTCATCATAATTTTAGGCATAATTTCTTCATAATTTTGGTTATAAATCATTTTCATCATAAATTCATAAATCATTTTTCATCATAAATCATTATTTTGGTCATAAATCATAATTTGGGCATAAATCATTTTCTTCTTAATTTGAGCATAAATCATTTTCTTCTTAATTTGGGCATAAATCATTTTCATCATTATTTTGGTCATAAATCATAATTTTCATTATAAATCATTTTCTTCTTAATTTTCATCATAAATCATTTTCTTCTTAATTTAGGCATATAGCATTTTCTTCATAAATCATTTTCTTATTAATTCGGTATAAATCATTTTCTTCATAAATT
This sequence comes from Schmidtea polychroa, assembly GCA_959609185.1. Lineage (NCBI taxonomy): Eukaryota > Metazoa > Platyhelminthes > Tricladida > Dugesiidae > Schmidtea > Schmidtea polychroa. The sequence goes on from CAUHTR010000084.1 coordinate 83,212, forward strand.
CATCATAAATTCGTTATAAATTAATTACAAAAGTTTTAAGAAATAAATGAAATTAATATGAAAATATTTAAAAATTCCTTATAAATTTTAAAAGCATATAAAAAATATATTAAAAATAAATAAATCTAACATAACGAATCCATATCGGAATCATCTTCAGACAGGCATAAATCATTTTCTTCTTCTTCAGACAGGCTTTCATCTTCAGAGATGTTTTTAATAATTTCTTCGTCGACATTGAAAATTGAAACATTTTCTAAAATGAAAAAATTAATTTAATAAAATGAAAAAATATTTAAATTTACTTTTTTCTTTGACAACATTGATTTGCCCATCATTAACTGGGGCATTCATTTCGTCGTCAATATCGACATTGAAAATTGAAACATTTTCTAAAATGAAAAAATTAATTTAATAAAATGAAAAAATATTTAAATTTACTTTTTTCTTTGACATCATTGTTTTGCCCATCATTAACTGGGGCATTCATTTCTCCCATAAAAACTATATCATCTTCCTCATCATCGCTAATGATGATAGGTTCTAAAGAAAATAATAATAAAAATTAAAATAATAATAATAAATTTACCGAATATATTATCCAGATTCAGAATATCTTCGTTTTCTGTGACTTCAAACCAATCTACTATATCTAAATAAAATAAAATAAAATAAAATAAAATAAAATAAATTACCACTCGTCAAGAGTCCTCTCAAGATGCGATTATTATTATTGTTTGCCATTTTGAATAGATTTTTAAAAATTTTGAAATAATTGTGACAAATTTTAGATTTGTCAATGTTTATAAAGAGAATGAATATTTTCCTGTCCCAACCAATGAGAATATAGACACACATACATTTACACTGAATATTTTACTAACTCAACCAATCACACGCATGCATGTATGTAACATAAATCATTCAGAAAAACATGTGACTGCCTTTGTTAGTCATGCCTTTGTTAACTTGCACTGTGCATGCATCAGGCAAATGTGTTCTTTATGTAGAATTAATAATATTTATGCAAATAATAATAAAATTAATTAAAAATAATAATATTTTTTCAAAATAATAATATTTTTCAAAATAATAATATTTTTTCAAAATAATAATATTAATAACCACAACAATAAAGGAAAGGATACATTTATTAAACATCAAATTTTTTGTACAATAACCAAGCTAAACAATGTTGACCACATGTTTGGGTCAAGGGATTTTGAAACATAGTTTTATTATACACAATAGGTTTCCCCATTGTTTGTAGTTTTGATATCAACAAAGCAGGGTAATAAAAACCCATAGGATCGAACACGAATATATTACCAGGTTTCACATATATAGCTATCCAATGTTCTCCACCAAGATGAGACGATTGAGTATTGACGATTATTGCTTGATTATTGCTCAAATATGGAATTTTATCAAGAGGAAAAACTCCAACAAATTCATTTCCCAATATCTGTTTTCCGATTTTATTGACCTGAACAGAACTATTTAAATAAATCCAGAGTATAAAAAACAACTTACTCCATGATAACTTTTTTATGTTTCTGTATACATTTATACCAACACAGTTCTATTGGCAGTAATTTGAACTTCATTTTCAAATACTCCATATATTATAACATGTACTGGTTCAGTAATAGCTCTTGCAAACTTTATATCCAGTCGTAAATTTCCATTTTGAGGTAATTGACTTTGATTTAAATCAAAATCAGGGGCTAAAACAAATGTAAAAAATGGGTATTTGCTTTTAAAATCTTCTAGAGTTATTCCGCAATTCAAATTTTTATCTAAATAACCCAGATTTCTAACAATACTCTGCATATATGTCGCGCAGTAATTATCATTCTCGAAATCTTGAATATATGTTTCTCTATAATCAGTATTTTTCGACAAAGTCAATGATGTAACACCAAAGTTTTTGAAAATCGAGCTGGATGCAGTATATGATCCATTATATTGTGCTTCACTTTGAAATGTTATCAGAATAAAATTAGGCATTCTTCTGTCACCAAATATTTGTTCTTTATAGAATGATGAAGCACCTTTAGCAATAGCAAATTGTACAATTTCCTTTGTTTTTAATGGATAAATTGCATGTTTTGAATTAAGACCCAATTGATGACCAGCTAATACTGAAGGGTCTACTCGAACTCTTCTCACCAATAATTTTGCATCAACTAATTGACATATTGGTGCAGTAGTTGCACTAGTAAGAGATAATGCAGAATCAGACCTTTTCAGTCTAATATGTACATTAACTCCCGGTAGTAAATATTTCGGTTGATCCATAAAATCAAGTTGTAATGATGAGCACATGGTGAAAACCTTTGAGCCTTTTACCCACTTTTTTCTTTCATCATCTGCTGCTGCATAGCCCATAGGAGTAAGACATGTATTTTTAGTATCGGAATTGTAATTTAAAATAGTTTCTATTAATGCCTTGTGAATGAATGTATTATTTCCGCCCTCAATCTTGATATTATTAAATCCCAACACGGCATCTTTAAACAGAGTATGAAACAGGAAATTGTTCGGTATTACATCTGCATTGGCATCCAAAACTTTTCTATCTTTATCTACAACCTTAATCTGAACAGTCAATAAAGTATCGTTCAAATCTAAATATTCGGTTTGCGAACCATTAATATAAAACTCGATATCATTTCTACTATCGGTAATTGAATTCATAGGAAAAACTTCCTCAAATGCCCCAAATTCTATTACAGCCTGGGGCGACGGTCTATCAAATATACATAATTCAGATTTACCACAAATCATTTTGCAAATATAGTTCCATGTCCTTTCATTCGTTTGTTTATACGTGATATTCCATGTCTTTTACGTTTTGGAGCTGGAGCTGGAGCTGGAGGTTTTTCTTTTTGAAACATACCTGCAACCCCGGGTAAAACTTTCCCTAATTCTGCTAAAGCATTTGTTTTTAGAGATGGTAATATTTTCTGTTCATTCATAATAACATCTTTTGCAGTTTTCATACCAAAACTACCAATACGTTTAAGAATAGGCAGGGCAAATCTACCAATTGTTCTCAACCATCCTGATCCGTACTGTTTACCAATAAAATATGGTAATTCACCACCAGATTGGCTACCACTATACATACTAATAATATCAGAATTAGCCATTTATTTTACGAAAATGTAATGTCAAATGAGTTTTTGAACCTTTTGGAAATTCGATTAATTGACCAGAATCATCTCTTATATTTATTTCTATATTGTTTATACAAGATGTTGAAACAGGTAGATACATGGGATTTTCTACATTGATTTGTACAACTTCATCTTGATCATGTTTTTCAATCCATATAGATTTCATTAAAGGAACACTAGAATCGCCAACAATAACTGGTTCCACGATATTACTGTAAATGAACATTTGCTGATGATGTTTAAGGATTTTCGGTTTGTTTGTTCCTTCACAAATTTGTTCATTTTGTGTACATACTGGTTTAATCAATCCTAATGTTTTTGTCAAATTTGAGTCAAATTTAACTTGACTAAGATTAGAATTTATACTAAATCTAAATACTTTATCTTTTTGAAGCTCAAAAACTGTTAAAATATCGCTACAATTCTCACCTAAATAAGTTTGTAATTGTTCGAGGTCTGTAATATATAAATTATCTTTAAAAGTATATGCATGCTCTGTTATTTCAATGTATGATAGCTTAAATTTAAATTCCACTAAATTATTAGATTTTGGAAGTGTAGAGAGATTTATTTTGACTGTATCATTAAATACATTACGTAAATCAGTAAATCCAAGACGTTTAGCATCAGCCACTGTAGAAAATATAATTTCGAATGGCTTATTCAAGCAATTCATGTATATATATTGACCATCATCATAAATTATAGGTTTCCTTGATTTCGATGAACTCGTCAAGTTATAACTATCTTTATCAATAAGAACACTAATATATTCCGTTACTGCTACTTTCTTATTATATTCAATAACGGATTTGCTATAGATCGGGAATAAATTGTATACAAATGTAAAATCCAACAGAGCAACTTCCCAGTCATTATCCAAATAGATGGGGTTTTGGAGTTCGATGATGAATTTGCTTGCTTGATTTTCAGGATGAATTAATGGACAACTATTGCTCGGCAAAATAGTATAAAAATTCACTTTACTAGGTCTTTTGCTGATATCCATGACGGGTTTTGATAACCATGCCATTTGACATAGTATTGTTTATCCTTACCGACCTTTTTAGTTTTCAATATTTTTTGAATTCTAAATACTTTTGGGGGAGGAATGACTTGTAATTCCTGCTCATAAAATTTCCCCTGTACAATATTATTATCATTGTCTTTGATGACATACATTACAGGATTCTGTTTAGTATTTATTTTTGAAATTACAAAGACTTCATCACTCCAATTAGTATCAAAATTTTTAATAAATGGTGATGCACTAATTTTACTAATTCTAACATGGTCACCGACTTTATATTTAGGTTTTGCAATTTTTACAGATTTCTTAGATACTAGTGTTTTTGATGTAATATCAACCGGTCTCAATCCATTCAGTCCTCGATGTGATGAATGATTATAACTTGTTATTATTTTCGGTAAAGCATTTACCCATTTTTTATTACCTTGATGCACGAACAATTTCTTTAATCTATCTCTCAATGTTCGATTAAATCTTTCAACATGGGCAGCTTTGTATTGAGAATGTACCGAATAGTGATTTATTTTCAATTTATCGAGGATTTGCTTAACTTTACTATTGTAGAATTCTTTACCTAAAATAATAATAATAATAATAATAATAATAATAATAATAATAATAATAATAATAATAATAATAATAATAATAATACCTAAATCTGTTTGCAAGTTATTAGGATGTCCGTCTTTAAATAAAATATTAATTGCCTTGGACATTTCTTCTGCAGATTTTGCCTTGACAGGTATTGCTCGTGCAAACCTACTGTATACATTAATACATGTTAAAATATATTTATTCCCATTGTTAATTTTCGAATAAGGTATCATCTCCATCAAATCCATTTGCCATAAATCGTCAATACCAAATGTTTTATACGCTCTTGTTGGAAATCTTTTCCGCATTGGTTTGTTCAAACTGTACGCAAGCTGATCTGATAACCACTTCTGGGTTTCTTTTTTCGAATTCGGAACTCTTTTGTTTAATTTTGCCACTCCACCGAAACCGGCTTCGTCTTCTGGGTTCGTCCAAATCTTCTCCATTACAACAAGAAGATTTAAAATTAAATTTAATGTCGGGCAATGAAGGATTAGCACCCATTGTTTATGATTGATTTCCTACAACTCCACCTAATAATGATAATGCCAGAGGTATTAATGCGCCAATAAATCCACCTTGTTGTTTATATATAATTTTTCTCATTTGCTTACGATTTTTATTATTTACTAAAGATAACAATGGTTTCCTATGTTTGCTCAATAAATGTTTTTTCGATTTACTGATTTTAATTTTGCCTTTGACTACTTTAAGTATAATATTGAGTAAATCATCGACAACAAAATTTGGGAATGATTGCAATATATTCATTCTTTTTATACTCGGGGCCTTTAACAATGCATTAAAAAATGGAAAACTGCGATGATTTTTAACTACTTTTTTACCGGTTTTACGGGTTTTACGGGTTTTACGTTTAGGTTTAGGATTTTTCGAAATAAGATTCATTGCAGAGAAATTTTCAGTTACAAGTTTTTTAGATGGTGTATAACTAGTTGTTGGTGGAACTTTTGGAACTTTAATAGTCTTTCTAATACCTTTTCTTAATTTCTTAATATTTTTCACCCTTGCTTTTAGAAACATTATTATTCATAGAGGTTTTCAACTTTGTTTATAAACCATGGCACCTTTTGGGTTGAAAATATCTGTTTTTACACGTAAATCATCGGGACATTGTTGTGTGAAATCCAGAAATATATATCCATGAGGTATTTTTGTAGCATCTTGAAATGCACTGATAAGAAAATTACGATTGTTAGGGTATGCTTGACGTGCAAGAAAATCAATCACTGTTGCATCTCTAGGATTCTTGAAAATAACTAAATATTGTACATTTAAATTACGTGTTCGATGTGCCCCACCTTGATGAAATAGATTTTGTGTTATGAAAATAACTGTTACACCAACATGTCTGCTGATCTTTGTAAATAAATTATTAAAATCTTTTTCTTTATTAGCTTCTTGATACAAATCATCGATAATAATGACATCGCCTTTCTTTAATCGGCTGGACCAGTTTTTATCGAATCCCTTTACTATTTTCATGTTTTTTAATTTACAGAAACTTGATTGAGTTAATCCATGTTCTTCATCAGCACCCCTATGCCAATAAATCCTGTTGAATTTTGATTTGAATAAATTTGATTTTAGTAATTTACAAACAAATAATGTTTTTCCACTACCACTCGGACCAACGATTTGGTATACTGCATCATTTCTTAATTCCATTTCAAAAATTTTATATATGTGTATTTGTTTATATTCGATGATTTAATGAACTCGTGCTCAATTTGTATATAAAGACTAATTTTCATAAATGATTTAATAATGTTAGCAAATATAAATTATCGAGGAAATTTTGATGTATCGAATATGAGGTTCCCACCAGGGAAACCTCAGCAAATTATCGATAGAAGCGGGAAATATCCGATAATATTTTTCAAGACTGGTAAATGCCGAATCATGGGATGTAAGAAACCTTTGGATATTAATAAATTACAATATCGAATAAATAATATTAAAATCCAATCAATTACCGTTACTATGGATATGGGACATAGTATCAATCTATATAACATGTCGAAAAAATGTGATTGTATGTTTGAACCGGAATTGTTTCCGGCACTAAGACTATTAAAATATAACCCTATATGTGTCAACGTGTTTGCTAGTGGAAAGGTTGTCATGTTGGGGTTGAGAAATTTAGAGTATAGAGAATTTGTTGACAATGTTCGAAATGAGATAATTTCATTGGTCGATTTCTAATTGGTTAATTTCTAATTGGTTATTGATTGATTTAAACAAACGGTTTTTTGTTTAGATTTCATTTATTTCACTATGTACAAAATTCCGAGCGCTGCGAATTTAATGAAGGAAATAGATAATTATGGTAATTTTTATTTTTTGTTTACAAATTTAAATACTATATTTTTTCAGAAGAATATGTTGCAGTCATGCTAAAGAAATTAGCATTTTATTATCCAGATATCAATGCCGCAGTATATAACAAGCATACAGAATTAATCCCTGATTTAGTTTTCAATGTTACGGGGATAAGGATATTGGAAATTTTCCATCAATTTCTGTGGGATGTCAAGATAAACCGATCAATGAAACATATGGATCCTGAATATTTATGTTTCAATAGCTGTTCCTGCTGCAAAGCCAGATATCAACGATATGTTGAATGGGTTTTGGTTAAAACCCTTCGGGATTTTCACCATATGAAGAACTTGGCGAATTAAATGTTTTTAAATAAATGTTATTTAGTTTTCATTATTTAGTTTTATATATTTGATAATAGTAGTAATATTAATAATAGTAATAATAGTAAAAACATTAATAATAATGATAATAGTAAAAACATTAATAATAATGAAATAATAATTCTGTAAATAGAACATGTAATAATTAAAACATTAATAATAAAACATATAACAAAACATGTAACAATGCAACATCGATGCATTTTGAATGCAATTTAAACAAAGACATGCTATAATCTGATTGGTTGATATGCATGAGTCAAAGGTATAAAAACCCTGTAACATTTCAATTTATTCATTATTCACGATGACCAAGAAAATTTCAAGCACCGAAAAACCAAAAGAAATGGTACAACCAGTTCAAATGTTCCACAACTACAAAATGTATTTTTTGAAAGAAGAAATCAATATGAAATTGGTTGCACCAGTCAAGCTAATTCCAACTAAATTTCAATTCTTATCCGGCACGCTTTCAATGATTGATGTCAAAACTATTGATGATGTTTTTAAACGGATAGATTCGAATCTATCATGTAATCAACATGCATGGTTCAACAATAGATATGCAAGATTTTATGATGCTTTTGATGAAATCAGTTTCAAAGAAAATGAAAATTGGTATATAACAATTGCAATCCAGGGATATAAAGTTGATAATAATGATGTATATTCTCCTATTTGGAAAATTATGTCTGCTAGACTTTCACAAATATTTTAATGTTATATTTAATAAATGTATTAGTCAGATTTGTTTTTCTCTTTATTAATTGCAACATAAATGCAAATGACATGCAAATTTAACAAAGAAAATCTATAAACAAACGTATAATATAGTTTTAAAGTGATGAAAATGACTGCAGAAAAAGGTTAACATGATTAATTAATTACCAAATTATTTATTATTTAGAATTTTTAATCAACTTTTTGTTGGAAAAGTTAGCAGAAATATCTGGTGTGAAAATTGAGGACATATTATCTATTACAAATGCCTTAAATATCGACTGGTTAGTTGAGAGTCAAGATACAGGATTTGATGATGAGGAAGAAACTCAAGAAATTGATGAGGAAGAAACTCAAGAGGAAATCTATGAACCTATAGATGAACCTATAGAGGAACCTAAAGATGAATCTAAAGATAATATTACGAATGATTGTATTGATCATGTCGTTGAAAATATAATGAAATGTGGAGATGACGACTGTGAATGTGTTAATTAATAAATCTTAGTGTCTGTAAATTTATTTAAACTTTTATTTAAACTTTTATTTAAAAATCAAACAAAATAACTATACAAATTTTTATTTAAAAAATCGACATAAAACATACAAAATAGCAACACCTGTTGCAAGTTTTATATAGTTTTTAAATTTAATTTTCTGGCGATCTATTTCTTTCGCATTTCTGGCGAGTTGATTCAAGACGCCCCAGCCGCCATTGGCTTCAATCCAGGGCTGAAACTTTGACTTGATTATCTAGAAAATAAATATCAATAAAATATAGATTTAAAAAGTATTACTTCTTGAGACCACTGATAATAGTGTTCAGAGTCCCATAGACTTCTTTCGATTATTATTTTCATATAAGCGAACCCTACTAGTATTCGGGTCCACTTCATCTGATCGTCGCATAGACAATTAAAAATCCTATTAAAATAGAATTTTTTCGTTTCCAGGCAATCACAATTGATCATATCTTGATAATCGATATGATTTCCTTCGATTATCTTTTCGGTCCGTTCGACCAGGAAACTTAGGCTTTCCATAATATTATTGTTGACGATTTCCCTTAAAAGATTTTCCATAAATTGAGACATTTTTACAATAATTTAAAATATGATGTTTTATTTATACTAATACCGGATGATTTTGATTGGTTGATAGACTATAAATGTAAAAGAAAGGTTTTGATTTGATACACCATGAAAACTATATTCATATTGCTAATTATTATAACGAGTGTGTGCTCACACAATACAACAATAACAGTGGAGTCTTTTAATAAATCAATATGTGTTTGTCCGAATACAGCCAAGTTGATGGATATTTTATATATTCTCGACAAACCAAAATGGTCAAAGCATCCAGGAAAAAGAATATCTCAAAGATTGGAGAATTTAGAAAACAGTTATGAACTATCATTTGAATATATACAAAATATAAAATTTGAATTGATTGATCATATTAAGGTTTTCAATAACTCTATTGTTGAAAATAAAATGAATATGAAAATAATTGATAAGAAGCATGATTATTTGTTAAAAAAGATTGAATTATTATTAAGAGAAATTCAAACAATCAAAGGATCAATAGAATCTCTGAAAATCAATTCTACGTTACCAATTTCAAACAATATTGCTGCGAATAGTACATCAATATTTAGTTTACCTTTGTTAATTTTACATTATTTTATTGTTTAAATAAATGTATGTTTTGTTGATTTGTTGAGCGTGAGCAGTACCCTTGTGAGCATTACCCATAGGGGGACAAAATATTTTGTCGGATAGACTATGAGTATATAGACTCGGAGTATATAGATTAATAATAATAATAATAATAATAATAATAATAATAATAATAATAATAATAATAATAATAATAATAATAATAATAATAATATCTTTAGAAATAATAATTGGAATAACGAGATATATGGCTCATTCGAAAGGTCTTGGATTGAGCTTTAAAATGAGCTATCGATGAATAATTTTCGTTGGCGGGAACCTTTAAAAATTTAAAAATAATAATATGACCTTGAAAATAAATGTCTTTGTTCTACAAATGACCTTGAAAATAAATGTCTTTGTTCTACAAATGACCTTGAAAATAATAATATTTTGAAAAATAATAATATGACCTTGAAAAAATAAATGTCTTTGTTCTACAAATGACCTTGAAAATAATAATATTTTGAAAAATAATAATATGACCTTGAAAAAATAAATGTCTTTGTTCTACAAATGACCTTGAAAATAATAATATTTTGAAAAATAATAATATGACCTTGAAAAAATAAATGTCTTTGTTCTACAAATGACCTTGAAAATAAATGTCTTTGTTCTACAAATGACCTTGAAAATAATAATATTTTGAAAAATAATAATAAAATAGTCAAATGACCTTGAAAAATGGTCTCGGGAAAATGTTAATAACTTTTATACTACTAATGATAAAAATTATTTCTATGGCTCAAAAGATTTGTCTTCGTCTGGGCTTCAAAATGATGTATCAATTGTTAATTAATTTTGAAAACTCAAAAGGTTCTGGCGCCCCGAAAAGTAGGACTCCGCTAGCACAGTTAATAATATTTTTGAAAAATAATAATAATTATATGACCTTGAAAAATGGTCTCGGGAAAATGTTAATAACTTTATGAATAGTGATGATGATGATACTTTCAATAGCTCATTCGAAAGGTCTTGCACCAAGCTTCAAAATGATGTATCAATATTTAAATAATTTTGAAAACTCAAAAAGTTCTGGCGCCCCGAAAAGTAGGACTCCGCTGGCACAGTTAATAATATTTTGAAAAATAATAATAAAAATAATAATATTTTTGAAAAATAATAATATGACCTTGAAAATAAATGTCTTTGTTCTACAAATGACCTTGAAAAAAAAAATGTCTTTGTTCTACAAATGACCTTGAAAAAAAAATGTCTTTGTTCTACAAATGACCTTGAAAAAAAAATGTCTTTGTTCTACAAATGACCTTGAAAATTTTATGAGTCATACGACCTTGAAAATGACCTTGAATGAGTCATACGACCTTGAATGAGTCATACGACCTTGAGAATGACCTTGAATGAGTCATGGTCTTTGTTTAAATGACCTTGAATGAGTCATATGACCTTGAATGAGTCATGGTCTTTGTTCTACAAATGACCTTGAAAATTTTATGAGTCATCCGATGAGTCATGGTCTTTGTTTCAATGACCTTGATGAGTCATATGTCTTTGTTCTACAAATGACCTTGAAAAAAAATGTACTTTTAGACTTAGAAAAAATTTTTACCCCGGGGGGGGGGTTGTGCTAGCGGAGTCCTGTTCTAGCGGTGCCCAATCCATCTACTTATGACTGATACGTTTTCGTAAAATACTTCGAATTGAGTAATAATCTGTCAACGTTAGTGTAGAAAAATAAGCAGATTATACTAAATCATTATACAAATGTTTTAGTTCATAATTTTCAACTTGTTATTTATCTTAGTGGTAAAGTAAATGTAATTATTATATAAATTTGTAATATAAAATAAATGACTGCTTATAAAATGATTAGTTTGATATTTCCTTGCTCAAGATATCGTTGACATACAAATATCATCTTTGTTTGAATGTTGTAGATAAATATAACACTAGTATAGGGGCCGGAAACATATGTAAATAAGCAGTAAAAAAGATATTTATTTTAAAATATCGCAATTAAAAAGTGAATTGGTTATCCACAAAAAATAAGATGCAAATGATTGGGTTAAAATTACGCATACAATACAAATATAGTTGTAAACATAAATAAAATTAATTATAATTATAAATTATTAAATTAATATTATTATACATATTGATATAATTCTTTTTTGCAAGTAAGGCATGTTTTTCTTTTCTGATATTATTTTTATATTATTAAAACAAACCTCTCCTTATGATGTTTTCTTATATATAACAGGATATAATATTTAAATATTGTTAGTAATTATAGATATTGATAAAATTATACTTCATGATAAATATAATTATATTTGAATTGTATTATCAATACAACACAATGATTTTTTTAAAAATATTAAAAATTGATGAAAATAAACAAAACAAAAAGGAACACTAGTGAAAATAAGAAAACAAAACAAAAATAATTATAATTCATTAAAAATTACATTAAATGAGTAAAATAAAAGGCAATCTTTCAAATTTAGTAATAAAAAAGGGCATTAATAAAATTTTTCTGTGTTTGTATTGCTTCACAAAGTTGTTTCAATTCTAGACAGTTTTCTGAAATTTTCAATTTTAAAACTGTAAATTAATCATAAATATTATTAGAAATAAAAGTACTAAAAATAAATTTAATCAAAAGTGCCATCTTATTTAAATGTCATTTAAAATATAAATGAGGTAGATATAAGAAAGAAAGGAGAATATCTAACGGTGAAACCTTTTAATACATAATTCATAATTATAAATGGTTTTTTGAGCAAGATAAATCAAAAAGTTTCCTTAATTTAATACATCAGATTTACTTTGATTGATTGACATTTGGGAATATCGTGATTAGCTAAATTTCACTATTTTATCTACTGTTTTGCTATCAAAATTTAAGAAATCGTCTATTAATTCGAGTTTACATAACCTTAACAAATTAGCCATTTTTGAAAAATAACAATAGCCGTATCAATGTTCATAATTCTCTATTAGTTTTATAAAACGTTCTTAAATTATTCGCGTATCCAACACAAATAAATCTGAAATTAAATAAGTACAATAAAATCATTAACTGCATAAGGAATCGTCTTGTTACGAGTCTAAAGCTGTATCAATGTCTAAAATAGTTTTTTGAATTATCTTCTGTAAAGTAAGAATTTGAATCGAAAGTTTAAAATCCAGAAATGAGAACCAAATTTTATATTTCGATTTTCTTTTCTTTTGTTTCTTTTTTATAGCTCTTTTGTTCGATTTAGCTTCTGTAATGTAAGAGATGAACATTAGCAACTGTTAATAAATAGTTAGTGACTTTATCTTTGTTTTGGTTATTATTCAATTGAATTCAAAATCAAATTTGTATTTTACAATTTATTGATTTATGTTTAAATTTTACTGGAAGTTAACTGCAGAAAATAAAATTTATTTTCATATATTTTTCTAAGCTTCAAGTTGTTCATGTGAATTCAGTTGGTAAATTTTCATTTCCAGGCAATAAGTAATTCTTTCTGTTTCATTTTTCCGTCAAATTATTCATAATGGATAATTTAAAATATGAAAGTCAATTTTGTCCACATTCAATTCATCCGTAAGTTATTTAATTAAAAATTATTATATTATGTTTGAATATTACAAAATTATTTTAAATAATTTAACTTATTGATTTGAAATTATTCCATAAATCACGATAACGAGCTCCTGTGCTATATTATTAGTAATTCAAATAATAATTCAAATTAATTTCTAAAATTTATTATTTAATTAAGATAATATATTTTGAAATGTTTTGTTTGCATTAAAAATAACCTAAAGAAAATGGAAATTTTTATTAAATTATTTTCAAAGTCAATTTAAGGTTCAAATTTGAAATTAAAATAAATTATGGTCCAAATTTTTGAATCAAATTAAATTAAAGTTCAGATTTTTGAATTAAAGTAAAATATGGTCTAAATTTTTAAATTAAAGTAATCAATAGGTTCAAATATTTAAATTAACGTTCAAATTTTTAAATTAAGTAATCAATGGTCAAAATTTTTAAATAAAAGTTAAATAAGTAAATTAAAGTAATAATTTTTAAATAATTAAATTAAAGTAAGATTTTTAAATTTATTATGAAATATTTTTCAGAGTGAATTTAAAATGGAAATTTTTATTAAATTAATTTCAAAGTCAATTCTTTTTAATTAGGTTTTAAACTTTTTAAATCGTTTTTATGTTTTTTTACATTTGTAAAAAGAATTTTATTGGATTTTTAATTTATAAAATAATTTTTTTTTATTTATCGGATAATTATTTTTTGATTATTTAAATTTTCTTCAGTATTTTTAAAATCTTTATTATTTTCATGAAATTTAAAAATATTTTATTTATTTTCATGAAATAAATTTAAATGTTCATCATTTTTTACAAAATTTAAACTATTTATAAATTTTTCTGATAAAATATTTCATAAAAACTTTCATCTTAAATTGACTTTGAAATTAATTTAATAAAAATATTTCATTAAAATTTCCATTAAAAATTATCTTAAAAAATTATTTCATAAATATTTACATAAAAAATTTCAATTCTCAAACATCGACAATTTTTCTAACTTTTTGTTAATAAATTTAAAAATCTTACTTTAATTTAATTATTTAAAAATTATTACTTTTATTTACTAAATTTAACTTTTATTTAAACTTTTATTTTAAACTTTTTTTTATTTAAACTTTACTATAATTTCAAAATTTAGACAATAATTTACTTATTTAAACACAATGATTACTTTAATTTAAAATGTAACCTTTGTTTACCAAATATTACTTTAATTTACTTATTTTAATTTACTTTTACTTTAATTTACCTATTTATCCTTGTATTACTTAATTTAGCATTTTACAATATAATTTACTTAACAACCGAATATAACCCTTATTTACATATTTAACCAATAATTTCATGTAGTGAATTATGATTTAACAGAGATTTGCATCTAAAATTACATTGAAAAATATTTCATAAAAACTTTCATCTTAAATTGACTTTGAAATTAATTTTATAAAAATTTCCATTTTCACGTTAAGGATTATTCGTTAGAGAAAATTGAGTTGCCTATAATATTGAAATAAAAATAGCATGTCATCGATTAAAATTACAATTTATGGTAAATTTATTATTATTTTTATTTTATAATTATAATAATAATAATATAAAATGATGATTGCTTGGTAGCAGCATTTATTATTTAAAACAATAAAATGATAATTTAAGCCTTTTGCTGCAAATAATGTATTTAATGAAAGAATTTTCGACTATAAGATTGACAAGGACTATCTTATAGTCGAAAATTCTTTCATTAAATACATTATTTGCAGCAAAAGGCTTAAATTATCATTTTATTGTTTTAAATAATAATAATAATAATAATAATAATAATAATAATAATAATAATAATAATAATAATAATAATAATAATAATAATTATTATTATTATTTTTTGAATATTGTTAATATATAATTATTAATTATTTTCATATATTTTAAAATTTAAAATATAAAATATTTAAAAAGAATATTGAGTTATAAAAACCCGTCTGTCTGATAGTTTGAAAGATCTTTGAAAATTTGACAAAAATGTGCTTCATTGAAATTGGTAAAGTCAGGTTCAAAAATGAAAATAAATTTGATTGGCTCATATCAAGTTGATCCAGAAAAAAATCCGATTTAAATTTCTGATGAAAAAAATAAAAAATATTTTTATGAATAATTAATCTTTAATTTATTTTTCTCATAATTCTAGAAAAATGATTAATTATTCATTTAGTCTCTGTTGAACTGCCGAGAGCAGTTGTGTAATGCTCTGAATATCCCTACTGAAGAAGTCGAATTAAGTATGGGAATGTCAAACGATTTTGAGAACGCTGTAAAATTTGAATTTTTACCAAGTTTTTTAATCAATAATTTTTATTATTTTTTAGATAATACTGGGCAGTACCAATGTCAGAATTGGTACCAGTATTTTTGGAGAGAGAAATTAAAAATATGCATTCGTTAATTAAATAAAATTTGATTTTTTGCAATTAATAAATTTAAAGTGTTTCGTCGTTCGTTTTTATTTTTATTGAAAAAATTGATTTTTTGAAATTTTTGATTGATTTAATAAAGTTGAAAATCATTAATTTTTAATTGATTTAATAAAATTCAAATTTATTGATTTTCGATTTATTGAAATTTTTATTGATTTAATTAAGTTGAAAATCAATAAATAATATATATTGATTTTTACATTTTAGATGGGTAGTTTAATGTCAAAAACGTGGTTTGAGTCATCGAAAGCGGAACCTGAAAAACCGAAATGTAAGCCGTGCTGTGCCTGCCCGGAAACCAGGAGACCGCGCGATGAATGCATTGCAGCTCACGGTGAAGAGAACTGTTTGGAGTTGATTCTTCAACACAAGGATTGTATGAAAAAAATGGGATTCAATATTTAGTCTGTTATTACTAATATTTTAGTATTTAGTGTTGAGCGATTTAGTGTAAAATTGTATTAATAATAAATCTGTTTTGTAAAATCTATCTTTAATTATTACCAGTTTTCATTGGTTGGTTAGTGTGTGTAAATTTATCGTAGTAGACCAATAAAGAACGACATCAAAAATTCCCTTAAAGTAATATTGATTCAAACAGAAAATTCAATACATTAACTGTTGGAATTATGAATAAAGATTTAACGAGGATTGTTGTTGAAAATGAGATCAACAGTTCCCCTCTCGATTGTAAAATTGTCAACGAAGCCTTGAAATCTCTTGCTTTAATGGATAATAATTCCCGACCGAAAGAATTAGTTAGTTCATTTTATTTTTAGAATTTTTTGTTTTTAGTATTTAATAGCAATCAATAATTTTTTAAAATTTACTAACACAATTTTACGGACAAAACCTGTCAAAAATTCATGTAATTTTTAAAAAATATCGAATTTTTTGTAATATAAAAAAATTTAAATTAAATTTTTTATTTATATGGCCTTAAAAAGGTTTAATTTATTCAAGGCCATGAGAAATGTCAAATGTATTATTTTAGGGATTATTGGCCATTAAACATTTTTCTAAAATGATCCATTTAAACCGACATCCACCTTAGAAGTGTTTAGCGTTTCTGTGTCATTGTAGACAGTGCCGAAAATTTGTGAATATCAAAAAAACATCGATATATTTACTGGTTTATTGTCAAGCTTTTTAATAAATACAATAAAATACAAGTCTTCAATTTTCAAAAAATAATAGTTTTAAAGCTATTTCTGAAGATTGTTGAAAAGATTTTTTATTTTCTTTTTCTGTTTTCCTATTTGTTTTGTACTTTTTGGAAGGGTATAATAATATATTATCGGACAATCTTGTAAAAAATATTGCAAAGAAGCGTTCTGCATTGCAACCTATATAAGATGAACCTCTACATTCTTTAAATGATGCTTCATAATTATATCAATTATTAATCAGTAGTTTCCCTTTAGTTTCAATTTTATCAATTTCGTTCATTCATAATTGTATTAACATATTATTTCTACATTGTTGTCTTCTTGATATTTTCACTGTCTTACTGAATGATGACAATAAATTTATTTTTTCAAAATAGTCATTACTCTGGAGCATTGTCTACCATGCTAGAATAAATTTTAAATATTTATAAGAAATTAATGCTACATTTTGAAAAATATTTAATAATACAAAGTTGAACTTTCTTTACCATTTAATATCTTGAAACTTTGTCATCGTTCGTGTGAAATCAGACTTTAAAATATTTATTATATTTGTTGAGCTATTTGAATCATGGAATATAGGAGAAACCAGTAATATTGTAAAAAAAACAAAATATATTTGACGCATTAACAAAGAAATTGGGGAATTAAACCTTCTTCTATTGTTGAAATGGGTCACTACTTCCAGAATGAAAACATGAAATCACGCCTTTAGCAAGTGTACCCATGTGAGTACAGTGGAAGGTAATGGGTTAATAAAATGTATATTCATTTAATTCCTTAATGATTTCTCAACACTGGGATATGCATTATTACGCCATCACAAAACTTTAACAAAATGTATAAAGTGAGGGGTTATTTCTCAGTAATATAGATTCTTATCTGATTAAATTGGGATCAACAATAATTGATACAACCGTAACCCTAACCCTAACCTCTAACCCTGACCCTAACCATAACCCCTAACGCAAAAAATTATTTGACCGAAGTTTGTTGAATATTGAAACTAAAAAGGGTTTGACAGTGCCATTTATCTAGTGAATTTGTTGTGATTGCATTTATTTATCTTGTTGTTTATCTGTACCTTCTAACATGCTTTACTTCTTCCACAAAAAAAATGATTTGGATGCCTTTATCTTCGACATTCATAAACATAATTTAATAATAACTGGAAAAGTATGTGAACATGCGAAATTTTCGGTAACATGTTGATTTTATTTAGAAATTCTATTTAGATAATTCTGAGCCGTGTTTTTCGACCGCCGGTCAACAACTCCAAACAGACCGGTTCGCGAAAACCTTAAAATTATAAGTCAGGAGAAAGGGAAACTGCACGTGTGTATGTGTGTATGTGTGTGATTGGTGGGAAATAAATAAATCATAAATATTTATTGCTCAATGTAATTTGCAGTTTTTTTTACAAAATAAAAATTTTTTAAATAAAAAATAATATTATCACCGGTCCACGCTGAGTTATGGGTTGAAGAAACATTGTAATATTCACAAATTTTTCATTAATTTTTTCATCGATTTTAAATCATCTTTCGGTACTTATTCTTTTTTTTATTAAAATTATTAAAATTAGGCTATCTAGCTATTAATCGTTGTTTTCATCTATATCGTGGCTTTCATCTATAATCTTCGACTGCTCAAAAGTTTATTTGCTGACACTTCTTCATAAATAGACACTTCATAACACTCAAAAATCTTTATAAATAATTTTGACGAAAATTTGACAGCGCATTATAAATAAAAAAAATATTTCTTTAAAAATAATTTTTTTTTATTTCAATTCATTTCGCGCAAAATTTACATAAATATATTAAAAATAAATTTTATAAATTATTAATGGAATAAATATTAAAAAAAATCTTAAAAGAATTTTTTGTAACTAAATTTTTTAAAAATTGAAATGAAATAAAAATGGAAAATGGATGTACTTTAATTAGAAAAATATGAGCGGCTGAAAGGTTTTAAACAAGGGGAATGTGATGTGTTCTAAAATATAAATTAAATTATTATCGTATGTTGCCTGTATGTTGAAATCCTTACTTATGGAATAATTATTTTTAATTTATTGCCTCTATCACCTTCTCGCGTGTTGGAGCATTCCCA